>VWZV01008995.1:137991-255400 GCA_013397155.1 Irena cyanogastra | reverse complement strand
TAACTCTACCCCAGCTGAAACCAACTCAGCCTAATATCACAAAGCAAGTGAAATAATTAGAGGAGAGCAGATGAGAGACCTTTCTCTGTCATATGGTGGAAGGACAAGGTGGGAGAAGGGAAAGAAGGTGAGCAGAAGGAAAGGAACCAGAACATTTAATCAATTCTTCTTTTGAAGAAACATGCAAAATTCTGTTTGGGGTGATAAGTGGAAGGTGCATTTGAAGAGGTGGTTTTAGAGGAGACCTTATGGACGTGGAGTCTGATTAAACTGTGTGAAGCAGAACAACTCAATTCAACGAGCTGAGGGACAGCCACACAGTTGACATTTGGCAGAGGTAGAGATGCTGAACCTTGGTGAGTACAGGTTGTGATAACCTAGGCTTGCTCTCGCCAGCATCTTCTGGCTTCCTGCCAGCTTGAAGTATGAGTTTTATGAGCCACCACAATCTGCCCAGCTCAGGAAAACTCCTTCCTGTAAAGAGGAGGAATGCTGGAGGGAGCTGAGTGTTTAGTCACTGACAGCAATATACAAGAATAAGAGCTACAGAGTTTCAGAAAATGTAGGAGAAATAGAAGAGGAATTAAAAACTGAAAGTTACACCAGATTGTATAGAAAGCTACAGTCTGACCCCCTGGCATGAAGCAAGAGGAAATTGCTGCAAATTATGAATTAAATGAGATAATAATGCATATCATATAATGAATTCCATAAAAGTGGCTGAATTTATTTTAGAAATTGTTTTTAAAGTAGGTGATCAGATTTGAAATGTGCAGCTTTGTTTATTCAGTGATTTTATACAGCTATCTTCTAGAAAGCCCAGGTGCGAATTCCTTTTCTTGCTCTTTTTTTCCCTTTTAGTTACAGAGCTGATTACAAAGGCTTTTGAAAAGTCTGCTTCCTCAACAAAATATTTCAAGTTCATTTAAATCCTTTTGAATACAAGATTAATTGTTTTCCTGCACATTGTATTGAACGTAATTGAATTCTGATACCTTACTGCATGGCTTGCTTGTGAATGTTTGCGAGTAACCAATTTTTCCTTCTACGAGTTAACACATAATAAAGTAGTTGTGATTTCTTTGGGCTTCTAGAGATGGAAATTGGCTGTTTGCATGAACTGGGAGCAGGATGCTCTGCAGCCTGAGAGCCCAATCAGCAGTTTTTGTGGGGAAAAGGTGCTCAGTGGTTGAGTGTTTGAATTCAGCTGGCCAAGTGGGCACACACTGCACAGGGTATGAAGCAGAAGTTTTTCAGATGATTAATTTCTGTTTTGCCCTATGCTGCCTTTCCAATTCTCTCTGTGTATCATGTGAGTTACACTGTTACTAATCCTTTTGGTAGGAAAATCAAGCTACTCTCGTAAAGTCCAAAGAGCACCCAGTCCAGCCCTCACTTCTCCCTTCTCTGTCGGCTGTTCTCAGCCTTACTGCCCCAAGGCAAAGAAAACAAACAAATACCGAAGCATCAGAACCCAATAATGCTGTTTCTGTTTTTATCTAGGGAAAAAAGGGTTCCTCTACACTTATCCATGGATAATGGCCAGGAATATAAATAGGAATGTAACTCCAGGAATATAATTCCATGTTAGCATGGAATACTCAAATAAAATGGCCTGGAGACATGGACCTGCTCTGCTACATCCTCCTCAAAGAGCAGAAATTTGCAGGGGTGGTTTTGAAGGACAGAATGAGCCCTTTAAATGACTGCTGCAAGTCTCCTCAAGAAGGCTTTTCTTTATAACTGCAGTTCCCTTTTGATCAATCTTCTTGTCTTGAACATGCCTTAATACTGCTTCCATAAGGATCTACTCTAATCTTCACAGAAGTGAGGTCTAGATTTCTCCTGGTATTTCTTTCTTCCCTTGGTCAAAACAGGAGTTTCTGGCCTGCCTTGATTGATCTCTTACATATCAGGATGGAGAATCCTTGTGCTCCTAAGAAAAGTGGTTCTAAAATGTGGCCAGATCAGGTCAGCTCTGCTTCTGAGCTTCTCAGGAGATCTCATCCATTCATTCTTTGAACAACTACAAGTTCACTCTTCTGAAATTCAGGGTCCTGACTTGTCTTTGCTCCTTGCCAGACCCATGTTCCTTGAGATCAGGAACTCAGCCAGGGCATGGTCACCACAGCCCAGGCTGCCTCCAGTCCAAATTCCTCTGATGAGTTTATCCAT
Source organism: Irena cyanogastra (assembly GCA_013397155.1). Classification (NCBI taxonomy): domain Eukaryota; kingdom Metazoa; phylum Chordata; class Aves; order Passeriformes; family Irenidae; genus Irena; species Irena cyanogastra. The sequence continues at coordinate 253,225 of VWZV01008995.1, read as the reverse complement.
ACCGTGGGCACCAGGGCAGTAATACTCCTACTCTGGTTTGTCTCGTACCTGGACCTGAAAGCTTTTGTTCTTGTTCTCCTGGACAGCTGTATTTCGTTTCCAGGAGATATCTGGGTGGTTGAAATCCCACATCAGGATGAGAGCTTGGGAGTGTGACGCTTCCTGCAGCTGAAGCAAGACCTTCAGCTTGTGCTGTGCCTGATCCTTCATTTTCACCCACAGGCTCTCAGCCTGTTTGTGGCTGCTCTTCCCAATCTATCCATTCCTTAGCACCACCTGCAACACCTCCTTCCCAGCCTCTCCTAAGAACAGCAGGTTCAGAAGCAGAGTGTCATTTCAGAGGCTTCCACAACAAGATTATGTAAATACACGGTGATGAGTTCACACCAGGCGACAGAGAATTCAATGTTGTTTTTTCCCCTTGATCGTATGCATTGTCTAAATTTGAACTCCAGATTTGTTGTGGGCTGACACGCTCTTGATAAACAAATATTGGGATTTAATGAGCAAGCACAGAGTGTAGAATATCACAGGAGAAACAGCACATGAGTATCAAAACTATTCTAATGGACAGTGAAGTCTTTGCAGCATAAATGTAGTATCCTACACAAGGAGTCTCTGCAGGTAGCAGGATAATGTTCTTTGATGGTCTATCACTTTCTCCTCCTCAGGGATGCCTTGTAAAAGAATTTTTGAAATGTTTGTACCTACCTATTTTCATATCGCTTGTCAGTTTTAGATGGTTCTTTTCAGTTTAGTTAAATGAATTTCACTTTTGACATACACTCTGAAGTGTAGTTCTACTCCATAAAAATGACACTATTGAGTCCTATATTTACTTTACTTCAGCAACTAAATGTCAAGTATATTTACTGTTGAAAGTTTTGCTTGATAAATCCCATATCTGAAAACTCAGGCTAGATTGTAGTGATGTGTAGTTTTTGTTCTCTTTTTTATCCACTTTCACTGATGCTGGAAAAGTTCTGCAAGAGAAATTATGCTGCTGGGCTTGCAGAAGTACAGCTGACCAAAACTCATTGGATAACTGTTCTGGTGATACCCAAGAAGGCAAATAAATCTATTTTCTTGCCCTTGTCTGGGAAAATAACATAACAGGTGCTGAAGCTGCCTGGCCACAAATTTGCTGCTGCTGGTGCTTGCATTGCCTTGATTAAAGAATGAAACTAGTTACAATAATTAGTCACCTTTGCAGAAATTATATGTTCAAAGAAACATTTCTAAGCATGCTCCATCTGCTAATAATTAAAGCAAAATATTTTCCTTAGCAGTTGTTATAATGTGTTGTAATAAGAACAGATGTTTTTTAATGAACATACTGTGTTTTAAAGGGTTGAAAAATAAAGCCATGCAAGTACTATTGGTACTTGAGAGTTTTTTAAAAGGCTATGCTCATTGGGATTTTATAGCATACTTCCTACTGACATGGATGATTTTTGTTTGACTGAACTACACTGTTCATGGTTTCCCAAATTTTACTTAATTTCTCATCAACAAAGCCTGATTTTTTAAGAATCTGCAATCCAGGCATTCTTGAGCATTTATCTTCCTGTGTTTTAAAAGTCTGTGTCATTATAGAGCAACTGCTGTCTTGCTGGTGTCAATCTCAATTTTAGACTGGAACCTTTTTCAGAGAGTGTGACATTTTAATGCCTTAGTCTTCATCTGTCAGATTATTTTGGTTCTTTGTACAATGAAATATTCCTTCAAATTCATTCACTTTGTTAGGGACAATCTATCTGTGAATGACTGGCTTAAAGAAAAAATGGCTCTTACCTAAGGAATAGCATATCTGAGACTTGGAAAGGTTTATCTGAAAGTAGGTAAACAAAGCTGCATGATGAAGTTTTAAATTAGCATCTTAATCTAAGAAGCTGATCTTGCTGCTTTTCTGACAAAAACTATCCTGAGGCTGCTCCAAGGAAATGGATTTCACTGCATGACTGATGATGACATGCCAAGGTGGGATTTACTTTATCTGATAAACTTTCTGATTTCAGGGCTCCTCGAGTCAGACTGGATGTAGTGGGAGTGATCCTGGTGTCTCCAAAAACTACAAGTTGATGTGTGTTTTCTACATATCTGGAAGTTGTGCTGAAAGACAGGTTGAGTGTATCAGAAGGTGAATCTTGTAGACAAAAATCAGGCTGTTTAGGTGAAGGTTTTGACCAAATAACCAGAAATATGGGAATGTGTCTGAGGGTTTGGTGTTTTTTAATTTGCTTTGGTTATTCAAGTAAAAAATTATAAATAGTTATTGATCTCAGAGTGATCCCTTGTGCAACTGGTTATTTGATATTTTCTATATTTATCCTTCTTGGTGCAAGGGAGAGATGGAAAGCATGTTTAGCAACTTGTGAAGCTCAATAATTTCTGGTCCCATATCCCCTTACCAAAATGCTGAGAGAACAATTTGTCGTCTGGCCAGATAAATATAACAAGCTATTCCAACAGAGGGTAGCAACTCTGACTGTGAACAATCCTGGGTGGATTTTAGCATTTAAGTGAAATGTTCACCCATAAATGGTGCTGGATTGTTGTATATATTTCTTTAAAAATATCTAGAGTGGTGCAACACTGGATGCTGTGAAGGAAGACACCTACAGTGTTTGGCAGTGTATTCCCTAATTTCTGCTTCTGGCTTTTTTTGTGTTCCATGTGGAAAGTGGACCTTGAAGGGAAGGGGGTTGGCATGGAAAATGACACTCAATGACACAGGAAATACCAAGTGGTAGCCAGACAGACATGAAATACTTCATTCCTGTCTTAGAAATTGTTACATAAGATTTATACCACCTATAAAAAAATGAGACTTTTTGTGTTAGAAACGGATACTGTTTGCCACAGGACTGGAGGGATCACTGAGGTCATTGGGGAGAGGAGAGAGGGCTTTTCAGAACAGAGCATTCCCCTCAGTGGGTGAGGTCCCAGCTACTTCTTTCCCACAAAACTGCTACCCCATTTTATTTTTTTCTCCACCATTCAGTCTTGACTGATTGATTTCAGCCAGACTGAGAAAGATGCTGCTGTTGAAAATATTCAGAGAGGCAGCAAAGTCCTCACAGCAGCCGATTTATGTTGGACGCTGATTCTTGTACTTGTAGGGGCTGAGTTCTGCCAGCACAGAATTGTGTTCTGAAAAGCCAGCATTTTGTGTAGATTGTGATCCTGGTCTTGGCTTTTCTGGGTAGGAGTTTCTCTTCTTGCTTCTGTTGATAGTTATGAATTAAGAATGAGTATACTCCTACAGGTATGTAATAAAATACACAAGAAATGCTCTGCAGTGTGTCCAGTCAGTGTTTGTGCAGAGTCCAGAGCCTTTGACATTTCTCAGTTTGGATGTCAGTTCATTAGAGATTGGAGCTCATTAGCACTTTTCACTTACTTAAAGCATGAAGAGGCATGAGAATGGAAATGCAGAGCAGACTGTGGATTGCTGTGATTGTTCTTTTATCTCTGGGAGCTCTTTCTCCCAGATTCAGTGCTGTTCACAGTAAAACAAAAGTGCTTTCTCTCCTATATGAGCTTCAAATCTCCTTCTGAATAAACATTTTAAAGATTTTATTTGACTAGTGTGTCTTCCTTCAGCACTTCAGCATCATCAACTGCTTCTTTATTTACAATGTTTTTGGCTACACTTCGGGTGTGAACTTGACCCCCATGTTTGGGAATTCTGGTGTATATGGAGACTTTCCACAACAGTAAGTTTTTCTCTGTATTTAGTACTTGGAAGTCTTAAAGGTTTTTCTTTTAGAACAAACTGTGAACAAGTACAGGAGACCATTCTCCAGTTGCTCTGGATTTGTTCCTGTGCATACCTTGTTGGAAGGAACCCTTGGTAAAGCTGCTACACAATCACTGTGTGATTAGTAAGCATTTCAGTTTTGGATTCTCTGCTTCCTTTTGGATGGTCAGCTCACACAAATCTTTCTCTCAGCTTGCTGTATGTAAACAATCTGATTTTTCTCTGAATTATTTGGAATATTTTAAAGTGCCTACTGGAAAACTTTGTTCTCTTTACAGGCAGTACTTAAAAAGCCAAAGGCTTTCCCTGTGATTTCTCACAGAAGGGAAACATGAACACAAGGGTTCATTACAAAATGAATGTATTTTTATTTAATTAATTTAAACAGGATCAGATTTAGAAGTCAGAGAATGGAAGAATGAGGTTGCCCTGTAATTGAAGCATGTGAAATTAATAAGATTATCTTTAATTTTTTTCTTTCATGCCTTTCCTCATTTCTAATTTACTGTCAGTGTTGCTGAAATACAGAGATTAAGCTGTATATCCCATGTGAGGAATTATCTGATTTTTATACAGGAATATTTTTAGATAAATGTTGGTGTAACTTCAATTAGGAAAGTTCCTCAAAAATCAGGCAAATGGAAGCAAACTTTTTTCTCTCATTCTTAAAATTAAATCAGCTTTAAGCAGATACCCAACTTTTTTTTTTAAGTCAATGTGTTCGATGTTACTTTTCATACACTTGCAGAACTGCTTATTAAGGTTAAGAAGGCAAATCCTGCTGTAATTTTAATTATTTTATATTGCAGCTCCTTCCCAGGAAACTTTACTGCAGTGAGTTGCACTGCCTGCAGTGTTGAACTACAGTTGGCACACAGGAAAATGATGCACATTACACCACCCATGGTTTTAATGCCACATAATAAATGACATTATGGGTCTCACAGAGTTTAGGAGGAGAGCAGCCAGCTGTTTTACAGCACCAAATCCTGATCCTGTTAAAACCACTGGGAGCCTTGCACTGGCTTGGTTTATTCTAAAATCTGAATTGTGAATATTGGTAACAGTTCAACTACAGAACAATAGCAAAAGTATTTTCAGAATTAACAAAATATCAAACAACCCCCTAACCTATAAAATAATAACTCAACACCCAATAAAACACCATTCCCCCAAAAAAAATCACCCCCAAAAAATCCTTCAGTCTTTTAAAGGCTTTTATACAGAACAATGATCTTTTATTTAAGGCAGAAAACAGAGGTACCCATCTTCTCCTGCAAGCAAGGTGGGGATAACTTTCTATAGCTGAAATACAGTTTCATCTAGGAAATTAAGGAAAAGGTGGCATAAAGATTCTTTATGGCCTACCAGGTGAAGATCCAAGGCCCTGCCTTAACAAAAGCTTGAAATAAACACAGATTTCAACAAATGAGCAGTTCTGCAGGTTAAAAAAGGGCAAACATTTATTTATTGGTAGCAAACATGGTTGCATATATGTTGTAGCAAATTACTGTTCCCCATGCAAATATTTCTTGAAAAAATCACTTAATGTCTCATTTTCCCCTCTGATTTTATGCCTTTCTTATTATTTTACTCTTGTCAATTTGCAGTAGATTTAGCTGAGCTCTCCTGCTTCAGAAGCAGAGGTAGATTGGTATCAGTAGGTTGGTATCAGTTGAAAAAGCTTCAAAAGCAAATGCTCAATTATTCTGAATGTGAATGTCCCCCATGTGATTTGGAAAACTAATTATATCAAAGTTTGTAAGGAAAAAAAAAATCTATTAAAGATTTGAAACTTAGCAGAATTTTTCCACTGTGATGAACAACTAGAGTTATTTGATTTTTTTAATGTAGAGATTAAGCGTGACTATGAAATTTTCTTCTAATTCAAGATCAATATGCAAAAATGCAGCATCAGGTCTTGTGTTATGAATTTACCCAAACACAAAATATCTTACGAGAGTCCAAATGTTTGATGAAACTTTGTTTTTCTTTTTTTACAGGTGAGAATGCTCTGCAGAAATATTTCTACAGTTCTCAAGGTTTCTAAGACTCCTCTGGTTTCTTAGGAAATTTAAATCTTGAAGATTTCTAAACTTAAATTTCCAAGTTTTCTTTAGTCTTTACGGGGACTCTTGTGTAATGTTATATTATGGGATTTTTAGCAGTTATAAACAAATGTAAAAGTTGGGATTTTTGGGGGGAGATGTTTTTTATTTGTTTTTTTAAATTTTACCAAGCTTATCACATTTATTGCAGTCATGATATTTCTTGTAGTGTTGTGAGGTGAAAGAAAGTTACTGGTATTGCCATGTTTATGGAAATTCTTTCTCTTTTAAGGCTGGAGTTTTCATAAACCAACAATACTGGTTTCTGTGGAGTGAAAACTAGAAAGAATCTTTCAGTGAGAAGTGAATTGCAGCCCATTAGAAGAATGAGATTCTATTCTATGCAGTTATCAGAGACTGATTGTGACATTTTTGGGGATGTGGTGTGGGAAAAATATTAATTAATTAATTAATTTGGAGTAATTAATGATAATACAAGTTATGTTTGCTGTAGAATATGTGAACAGAATTTTGCTTTAGAATAATGTTAACTATAACTTGATGACAGTAATTTAATTTTCAGAAAGTCCAATAAAGATTAACTTTTGGTATTAAATTATTTCAGCAATTGTTTATAGTTTTGTTTACAGGCAAAAGTTTTGAAATCTTTCACATATGTGGAATACAAGTGTGGAAACATGATATTTATCCCTTTTAAACAAGGAAGTGGTTTTAGTACTTTTTTTTGTCTTTGCTGATTTTTCTTTCTGTACAAAGATTATCTAAATTGGAAAGAAATACAAGAGTTTAGGGCATTGTATCCATGGTGGTTATGAAATTCAACCAGGCAACATGAGCAGAATGTGCCTGTTTTATCTGAAATTTCATGGCAGGCTGGCCAACAAAACAGTTTTAACATGAACTTTACTGTTGGCCTTGTAGGTTGAATAATTCAGAAGAAGATGTGGGAAGTTCTAAAAGAAGAAGAAGATGTGGGAAGTTCTATTGGCTAAAAAAGTGTGTTAACTGTCAATGAAGTTCTCAATATCTTTTCTATTTAGGTGAGTGCAAAGAGCAAAACCAGGAAAAATGGGTGTTAATTTTTAAATGAGTAATTTTGTCTAATATAATTTCTATTTCACATGAACAGTTGAATAACTGGGCTGTTTGAACTGAAGTGCTTCAGAAAATAAATGTGAAATGCAGCTGTGGTCTGAGAAGACACATAAAAATTCAGAAAAAGGGAAGAAAAGCACTGTGTTGGTTTTGATCTGCAATACTTTTTCTGCATCATTTTATTTACAGCTGGCATCAGCCTCTCCAAAAAGGTGAATCCCCTGAGTGAGGCTGTGATTGGTGATCAGCAAATGTCAGCAGGTGTTATGAACTCTATTACTAGTTGCTTCAACTCCTGAACCTTCTGAGGCTTTTATCAAGCCTCTGACAGGTTGCCTGAAAATTAAGAAATTTAGAAGGGCTTTTAATAGATGCAGGGCTAAAAGGAAGAAAACTCTTCTAAAGAGGATGTATATGAGCATTTGTGGAGCAGCCTTGGATAAAAACATTTTGGGAAAGGGCAATGAAATGCAGTAAAAAATGAGCAGTTACCTTTCACGAGCACTTCTTCAATTCTTAACCACTGGAATAGAAAAATAACTGAAGGCTTCACAGCACTTCTAGAAGTGCCAGGTTGTCCTGTTCTTTTTGAAAGATCTTGTTTCTGCCTCTTCCACGTAAGAAAATAGTGGAAATTGCATTCTTTCCCATGGAAGACCTTTCTTTGAGAAGAATAGGCTTTAAAGTTGTCGTTTTTTGTTAGTTATATTTGTTTTCTTAGAAAGGAAAGCTATGATTTTCCACATGTGCTAGGTGTTCTTAGCATACCCTTCTATAATGACCTTTCTTTTGCAATGTCCCTTTCTAGGCTGCATAACTTTCTGACCCTTTGTGTTTCTACAACAGACTATTCTTAGTGGAAACTTTCTTAAGAGATGTTTTCATCTAGAATTGATGTTTCCTTCTTAAAGAATAATTGAATAAAGCAAGGGAGGGGCTCTACCATCATTTCTGTGGTCACATTTTAGTCCAAGCTTAAGCTGTACTGGTCAACCGCAACATTTTTTTTATGACCAAGTGACTTTAATTTGGGTTGGCTTTTATTATCATTGCTAATGTAGAGAAGGCTGTGTGAGTAAAGCTTTATTCCTTTGAAGCTGATTAAAAAAAAATAAAATCTCTCTTCTGTTTCACAGAAAATGTGTTGCTTAGAGTAAATTATCTGAATGAACTTGTATTAACAAAATGAGAATCAAATCAACTCATTTGCTAGGCATCTACAGGGAATAAACTAATTTTTGAGCTTTTAGGCCATGTAGAATGTTTTTCATTACTTTTTATTTTTTGGTACACACTACTACTTTGAAGTTTCAGTTACAGCTGTCAGGATCAAAACAAAGTGAAAGTCTTACTTAAAGATTTTTCTTTCAATTGGAAAGACCAAGAAATCTTCTAGGTCCTGTTCTTGCCACAATCTAAGACCTTTTGTACAAAAAATCTGAAGGATCTGAAGTGGTGTGTAGTGTTTCTATGACTAGAACATCCAGTCTAAATTCACCAGTGAATAAAAAAATCATAAATAGCATGAAAACTCATGTACCTTGTACTTCTTCCTGCGTGGCTCGAGGTCAGCAGACCAGTCCTGACATTTTCTGGTAAAACTTGCAAGGTTTTTCACCCCAGTTCATTCCTGTGATCTGTTCTGTCTGCAGATCAGGAACATAGTTATTAAAGAATTTAAGGGTATGCTATGATTTTTCAAAAATCAAAAGATGTTAGGGTATGCTGTGATTTTTCAAGGCCATTCATACTTCTTCTTTAGCAATTAATCTTCTGACAATAGTCAAGCCAAGCAAGTAGCATGGGCTTGGATAGTACATGGATATACTTGGATTTGCAAGAATTCAAAATCCTGTAAACAGATTAAGTAACTGACTGCATCCCACTAAGGATTTAATTGTGGTACATCCTTTTATACATGTTCATATACTTGAACATTTTTGCTAATCTTGCTCATACCACCTAAAATTTATCCAAAGACTAAGTGTCTTTTTGAGGTGGAAGCCAAGAATTTCTTAGCAAATAGAAGAACAGAAATAATCTTGAGGGTGGAAAAGGAAAAGCTGGATTTGGAAGCAGGATGGAATGGGAGCAGGCAGGAAGCTGATGACCTGCACGGTGCTGGGGCAGCAGTTCAGGAACTCTGGTTTTACCACTTATGCCAAACTGGTTTTACAAGTTTTGGTTTTGCCCACTGATGCTGCAGAGACGGTCTGGTTTGGTTCAGGGATGACTTAATTTCTTCCTTCAGCAATTTCTCCTTTGTGTCTCTCTGATGGGTAAATTAATGAAACTCAGGGACTGGTGGTTTAAAAATTTTGAGGACTGCAAAACTTGCTCGTCAATGGAGGAGAAACTCATCTCTCTTCACAATTAGTGAATTCATTTTTTCTGTGTGCAAACTCCTTGAGGTTTGGAAACACCATGGCATTGTCAGGTACTTAAACCTTACATTCCCAAAGGCAGAAAACCAGGATCTAAGTGTGTTTCTTCCCCTCTTATCATTGTTGCCACTTTTAATGAAGGGAGGGGGCTGTTCTCAGGCTAAGAAGAATTTATTGCTCAGATAAATATCAATCTCGGAGGCTGTGAGATTTTGGAGGAACAAGCACTCAGCCATAGCTCAAGAGTAGTCACAAGTTCTTTGTTACAAGGCAATATAGAACTTTATAAACCAACAGACAGTTGCCATAGGGTTTATTTTTCTTTTCTAACCTATCACCTTTACTTAATTCTGCTGCACTGTGGATACTTTTGTCCAATGGACTTCTAACTCATGTACACACATACTTCTATTGTAACATCTGAACTCTCAGCTTATTCCATACAACCACACCCCTACACTACAAACCCTTCACCATCTCACCCATACAGTTTCTCACTTACTTAAGGCATATTCTTTCTCACAACTATAGAAACCTAAGTTTATGATTTTTTTTTTCTGCTTAATGTCTGTGTATCATATTTTTACATCAATCCAAGCCTCTCCCGAGGCCGCGAACCAAACCCTTCCGCGTCTGTGGAAGTTTCTATTTTTCTGATTCCCGCACCCTCTTTCTTTTATTCCCTGACAAGCGGGCTTTATGACCAGGTTTGTGCTGCTGTAGAAGGGCACTTTGTCCGTCTGTCTGTCTGTCCGTCCGTCCGTCTGTCCGGAGAGCGGATCCCGGCTCTTCCCGGCCCTTGCAATGACGGAGCGCCGGGAACGAGCAGCGCCACCTGCTGGCCAAGCCCCGCCACTGCCGGGCCGGCCGCGCCCTGGCGCTTCGCCCGATTCATCCCCGGGCATCGCTGGTTCGGCAGCGCAGGGAAAAACAGCAAGAACAGCTTTGCCCCTGGGCTGGCATGAATTAATAGTGCTTCCTTTTTATCTTCTCTTGGTTTGCTGCGGGTTTAAAAGCTGGCCTTGCAGGCGCACCGCCCATGTTGTTGGTGGTGGGGACTTGCGGAGCTGCAGGCTGATGTTACGGGGAGCTGCTGCGTTGGTGGCGTTCAGGGAGGGGAAACTGCTCTCGTGTGTGACATAAATACGTGTAAGGGTGACAGAAATCTGTGCTCCAGACCCTCAAAGGCATTCCTGCCCCTAATTAATATATTGGAAATAGATAACTTTGGGGAATTGGCCTCTGACTTCAGTGGAGAGCTGCAGCAATAAGGAGAGATTTGGGTAAATGCTGCCCGTTCCCAGCCTCTTGGGGTTACTCAATAAAACTGAGATGTCTGATCTGTGAGAATAGGTGTCTGCTTTGGAAAGCCTTATTATTTTGTGTGTGGACAAACACAAATTGGATAATTTCAAAAAAATAACCAAAAAACCCAAAAAAACAAACTTAAGGAAGTTTTTCTTTGAAGAGTTTTACAGCTGTACTATTTGTACAAGATGTTTACCAGAGAACAAGGCACTGTCATGAAAATTTGGGATTTTACACCAATATTGGTAAAAAATACCCAAATCAAGCACAGTAATAAGCATAAGGTTGACTTTCAGAGTAAGAATGATAAAAGTCTCTTCTAGTATACAGGCATTAATATGCTTTAATCTAAGAGGTGACTGGAAGAAATCTGGCAAAAATAGTTTTGTGGCTTTCTGATGAATTGCTTTGCACTTTTGTCATCTGTCATCTGACCTTAGTCTTGTGTAAAAGAAACAAAACCCTGTCTTCTACTTGAAGAAGGTGCTCAATTTATATTATTCATAAAAAGAATAAATCATTCATGTTTGATGGAAATAATTCATAAATGTTTTTTGAGATGTGGAAATTTTGACTAAGTCTCCCAAATTAATTATATTTAGTCATGAAATATAATTCTGGTTGGTTTTTTTAAATCTAGATTATTTTACCTGCCCCTTAGAAATGTGTCAGAAGAATTAACTGATATTTTACAAACATGTCCAGATCTGGAGGCAAAGGATGAAAATGGTAATCAAACTGTTTGAAAACAAGATGAGTTTTAATGTCTTACAGCTTTAATCTTGATATGATAGACTTATTCAAATATCCCATTTCCAAATACTGCACCTGAACTGCAATTCAGCTTTCACTATTTTATGGGCAGATTTGTTGAAATGAGCTGCTAATTTATCTGATTTCCTGGGTATGATGTGTTAAGACATCAAAGAGGGGGAAATTCCAAGTGCAAGTGCCTGATTCCTGGTTGCTACGTCACTAAAATATTTTTAAGTGCAGCGGATTCCTTTCGTTTTTGTGTAGTAGATAAATGTTTATCTCTGCCAAGCAGAATGCTGGAGCTTCTGGAGGCTGTCAGGTTCTGGCACAGAATTCTTCAGCCAGAAATAAAGCCTTGTTTTGGAAGCATTGAATCCCTCAAGCATTAGTGGACTTCATCCCTACCATCAGATTTGGGGCTGCTAGAAGTATCCTCTCTTCACACCATGAGTGTTATCTTAAAATTTGAGAATCCTTTTCGTGTTCTGTCAGGTCCTAAGTGATAAGAGAGAGATTAGAAAGACTTGGGGAGTCTCTAGAGAGGTAGAACTTCTTTTTTTTTTTCTTTTTTTTTTCTTTTATTTTTTTCATTCTGAATATTAAAAAAGAAAACTTAAGTCTGAAATCAGGTGAAAATCAGGTTGAATGAAGTCAAGTCAAATATGACTATGGGTCTAAAGAAAAAAGCAGTAATAGGTTGTTATCTGTGACCTGTCTAAATATCTTTGTGCTGAGATTGAACTAGAAATATGCAAATATTCTGTCGGGTGTGGGTGTGTGCATGACTTGCTATTGCCTAAATGTTGTTGTCTCCATACTTCTATTTACTTGAAAAAAATACTTCTGTTTACTTGAAAAAATAATATTTTTCAATCCCAGCTCCTCAATTCACAATGACAATTTTTCTAGGTCAGCCTTAAGGAAGTAGGAAATATGGCATCAGAATTTAGGACAGAATTTATTCCTGTCCTGAATGTCTGCATCAGAATTTCTGGGTTTTCAGTACTCCCTGGAGGATCTTTAATTATCCCTGAGGAAGCCTTTATGATTGAGATCATCTTCCCACTGTGGGACCAGGGTACAGAACTGTGATGGTGCTTCATAAACCTCCTGGAAACTTCAGGCACTAATTGTTGTTAAAATGCCTTTTCTGACATTCACCTAAAAATGCAGAATTCCTGCTGCATCCCACTCACAGAATTAGCCAAGACTGCCTTGTATTAATTGAGGCCTTCATGTTAATTGAAGTCTATCTGCTGAAACTTCCATAGGGTCTGAGTGGTTTTTTTCATTAGAAGTCATTTTGGGGAGTTTGGTTTTGTTCAGTTGGCTTATAAATGCAATTAGAATTAGCATATATCCCTAAAGCTGTAATATTTCTTCAGGGAATTAAATTTTCAAGTAAATAGAAATGCTTTGATTGTGTTCAATATTTGCACATTTAAATCTGAGCTTGGCTTTTCATCTTGGGAATCTAAACAAACCCCAGCATTTTTATGTTTTAGGAGCATTTGTGCTCTAGAGCTGTACTTGGTCTCTAGAATAAGTCATTTGCAAACCCAAATACTGGAAGTTGAAATCCAAACATTTTCCTTGGTTTTTCTTTGCTCCTTATGCTTTCCTCTGAAAGTGCTAAATAGATTCAGACGTTTCTCAGGCTGCAGCCTAGTCTTTGTTGAAAGCTTTGGGGGATTTAACACACTTTTCAACAGAGCAGCCTCCAGCTTTTGGAATGTAAATAAGCTGCTGCTTAGCTCTTGTGTTTTATAGTTTTGATATGACAATTAAGGAAAAATTACTTAATCACCTCCTGAATGAATGCCCTTTCTAGGAACTGGGAAAGTCAGAGAAGTTAAACTCTAATTTGTGCTAAATCTTGAATCACAAAACCACTGTAGGAATTTGGGTCTCTCCTTGTTCCCTGACCAAGGAAGAATAGTCAGAAGTTAAATGTGATTAAAAGAGTATTTTTTCCTTGTTATTTCAGGATTACTTTGACAAGCAAAATATAAGTAGTATGGTTGATAACGTTAAATATTGAATTCTTTGCGTAATAACTCTCCCGAAACAATTTCCCTAAGAATTTTCTCAAAAAAGTGACGTGACATTTTAGTAGTCAATCCAGGACTGACCTGGATTTATTAAAATTCGTTTAAATACCTTGCACCTATCTCCTTTATAGAGATATTCCTGGGAAATACAGCAGACTTAGGAAGACTTGACTGCTTTTCTTGGGTTGAGCTAAACCCCTTGTTGTGCCATTTTCTGATTGATGTACTGTAAAACATAAATCCTCAATAACTAGAAGTGAGTATCAGGTAAAAGATTTGCTATCCATAAGAAATTACATTATTTGTATGGCAAAATTAATCATTACTGGGGGCTATGACAATACAGCAGTGAAGGTCACTGTGAAGATGCTTTTAACAGTTCACTGAGGAAAAAAATTGTAGAGGTGCATAAGCTAAATGTATAATTTAACATAAAATTAAAATAAGCATGTTTTTACCTTTATTCCTTTCCTGACAGCTGGTCACATTCTGTGATTCAGTCTGGCAATAGATTTGTCTGAAAAAACCTGCAGAATTCAGTCTTTTCCCAGGGCAGAATGCCATTTCTGCAGCTTGAACCGTGGGGTCCTTGGCTCTATCAACTGGGCTCTGCTTTTCTTAGGATCCAAGAATCCTAATCCAGCATGTCAAAAACTCTGGGCAATGGCTGCTCTTGGAATGGAGTCAGGTTGCATTTATGCCTAAATATTTCAGGCCAATGCATGACAGCAATAACAGAAAATAAAGGGGATAAATGATGTTTCAAGAAAATATAACTTAGTGGGACAAATTGATGAAGTATTATATTTTATAGAGAAAATGACTCAGTTATGTTTGTGGCATAGGTGTATATGTATAACATTGTTAACTTTATTTCAAGTACACAAGATACTTCAAGTCTATCAGATTTTTACTTTAAAAGTGGTTTTTTTTTTGGTGATGCTTGGTTGATACATGGAGTCCCTGGGTCCATGATCTTGGTTTATATTTCATGTAGCTATGCATAAAGCAGGGAGAGTGTGTACTATGAGAAAAAAACTGGAAATCAATGCAGCCTACTCAACATTCCAGCATGCATTAATTTATTGGTCTGGGTTTCACTGGAACCCAGGTAATTTATGATACCATTATCCACTTACACTCCTGTGCTTCTCATTTTCAGGAGTAGTTTCTTTAAACATTAATCTCATTTCTGAAAATGAGTGTGAAATTCTAGATTTGAGGAACTGACATGGAACAGGCAATGCCATTGCTTTCCTTGTCAAGCAAAGCACATAAAAATCTGGGATGAACTCTGTGGAGCTCTGCACAATTACCAGTGCCACCAACTGTCTCTTACACTAAGGCAACCTTTGAGTGAGAACGTGAAATGAGGGTTTAAAAGATAAAGCTCATTATTGTTTCTGGTGTAATTTTCATCAGCTCCAGTAGGAGTTAAGAGTGGGTTTTGAAGCTGGAGGGAACTTGTCTGAAGACTCATCTGTGTTCTGAAAGTTGGATAACTGTTGTCTTTTCCTGGTTGTTCTGCATTGCCTGCCTGCAGAGGGAAGCACAAATGTTGGAATGCTATGCAAAAAAAAAACCAACCCAACCTGGGATTGTTTAAAAGCAAATCCACACAAGTGGCATGCCTAATTTTATGGGCTCCAGGGTGAGATGAGCTGGAGAATTGCTCTTTATTGCATCTCACTTCTCTCCCTTGGCATCTCTCCATAATGTTGTGTATCTACTTATTACATTTTACATTCAGAATCTGAATGAGCCAAATAATGCTCTTCTCCAGCATCTCCCTCTGAGCACAGGCACCTGAAACACCATGCTGCAAACAGCACTTCACTGAGCACATTTCTGTGATGGACAAATCCATGTGCAGGGAGCCCTCGTTCTCCCTTTCATGGTAAACAGAATCAGACCAAAGTGAAAACACCGTGGTGGCAATCTGTCAGTGGAGTGCTGCTTGCCTTTGAGTTAAATGTTCATGCATGTAGCTCATGCTCATGGTTGAAATGAGTGATTATTGTCAAAGTATTTTTGATGAGCAGGAAAACATAAATTATGTTGTTCTTATAACATCACAAACCTACGAATTCTGACATTGAGAATAAACGTAATTAAAAATCACAATAGAAGTGCAAAAAAAAAATTATTACTGTTATAACATCTCATTTATTTGAAATTATGCCCACAGTCTTTTGTGGAAATACTGACTTCTGAGACAAATATATAATAAAATTGTCATAAAGTATTTCTAAACATTGTAAATTGGCTTCTTCGTGGTATGTCATCCTGCTGTTGAAAGAACTGAAACTCAAAGGAGCCTAAGTGACATGTCCCTGATATATTAGAAAAAAACTAATACTGTATCCTGGGTAGGGGCTTAAAATTCCTTTCTGTAGACTAAGACTTACCCAGGAAGTATGGGCTATATCTTGGCAAAATTAATAATTTAGGCAATATGGAACAACTTCATCTGGAAAGACCAAAGATTAGATAGAAAGTTTGTTCTGGTTCCTGGAAATTAAAGCATTCCCTCAAACAAATCTTGTGTTTCTCATGCTAAGCACAAACTCCATCAGAGTAAAATAAAATCTCACTTTGCACATGACCTGGCTTGCCCCAGCCCTGCTTTGAGCTGTGGAAATGAATTTGGGGTTGCCCAAAAAGAGATTGCAGACTGAAGCTTACTGTATCTTATGAAGAGATTCTCTGGAATGAGGTGAGTTCTGGAGCTGAAACACAATTTCTAAACGATGTTTTGTGAACCCTGTTTTTTCCATGGTGTGTGTGCTTGTGTGTTCATGTGTGTGACAAATAATCACGTTTTATAAAGTGACAATTTGACCTGGTCACTGAGGGTCCAAAGCTCAGTGAAGGCTGGGGGAAGTTAGCATAAAGTTTGATCACTGCTCTAAATATTGTTACTTCCAGCATCTTCCAGTTTTGCCTGGAAATAAAATGTTAGAGGATTTCTTAAAAAAAAAAAAAAAACATTAAAGGGACACAAAGCAAAATGCACTGATCCTGCAAAAAATGTTTTTATGGAGCATGTCCTTATCCACAAAGGTGAATGTATTCTTCCATTTCAAAACCAATTTGTATTAGAGGAAAAAAACCTGATGGAGAAAATTTTTAACCACATTTATGATGTTTTGTGAAACTAATGTGTATTAAAGACTCATAGGAGTTAAAAAAATACCAACACCCACTCAAACAGACCCTGTAGTATCATCAAGTGATGCTGCTTTCAATTCCCCCTCCTCAGACTGGTTTGCTTTAATTGTGATATATTCCTGCCTGTGCACCATCCAGCTGGGGGGCTGTTGCCATATGCACTTAACAACATTAAACAGAAATTTATTCTGATGAAACTGGGATATTCCTGGTGTCTAGTAACTGTGCAGAGCACGTGGCATGCATATTCCAAGTGGCTCAGGAGACAAGTGCCAGCCTTTCTGATTAGGAGCTTTCCTGCATTCATTCCTCCTGGAATTGCACTGTTTTAAGAATCTGTTGTGATATTAAGGTTGTTTATTATTCTGTGTTGTTTCTCATAACCAGACATCTTTAAGCATCTGGTGGGTGGGTGGCATTGACTGAGGATTTTGAGACACACAGTAATTCTGGCACCAAAGTTACCCTGTGGATTTAGCACTGTTTTTGTATGGGAGTCTGAAGTGACAGAACCATAAATAATGTACAAAGCTGTACATTACAACAGAAGGATACAAAATTATGCCTCCTGTTAGTATACATTGGTCTTCTATTAAAAAAAGAGAGAAGGAGACATCTAAAAAAGTGCAATTGTGAAATTAGAGATTGGCTCACAGATGCATGTGCATTTCTGCTTAGCTGTGACCTAATGTACACCTACCAAAGGGTGTAATTTGATATTTTTATTTAAAAATCTGATGATAGAAGGTAGATTTTTTAAAGAATAGGTAAGATCCCTCTTAATCTGATGACAATATTTCCGTCTGGACTGGAGATGTCTGGGTTTCAGCTTTCTCTGGTTAATCAGTCACTGCTGATGAACTTCTCAGGCCATTTAAAAATATCTTGACATTTTTCTCTTGCAGGTGCCATGGTCATCATCACTCTAACTTTGACTTACACTTTTCAAACCCTGCCACCTCTGGCTGAAGTGGTGGACAGCTCTGAGCTGGAATGTTTCCACGTCACCTTAGCTAGGCATGAAGGAGTCTTAAAACACTGAGAAATCCCATTTTTAGCATCTCTGTGCACAACACTTTTATTCTGTACTTTGGTATAAATCCTTTGATTGGTTTCTTGCGCATACTTTTGGAATGAACATATCTGATCCTTTCCAAAATTGTTTCTACAACATTCAGTGTTGTTTTCTGCCTTCACTAAACATTCAGTGTGCACTTCAAGTTCTCTTTGCAGCAAGACTAATGTTTCAAGAACTAACTTATATGATGGAGCATTTGCCTGCCATTGCAACCCAAACTACAGCTTTTTTCATTTGGCAGAACATACGTTCTGGGGGAGGGACAATGGTGAAGACCTAAAGAAATCTCAACATCTAAACAAGAAGTGAAACAAAGCAGCACAATTCATTAGTGGAAAGCCACTTGAGGCACCAGTTAGTTTAATTCTCTGCTGCTGTAGACAATTATAATCTCAGAGGAAGGTTTCCCTGGCAGCATTTCAGGGGAAGGTTTATATTTTCATTATGAGGGAGTACTCTTGAAAAATATCCTTAATTAGGTCAGGACTGTCTGAGGTTTCTTTAACACAAGCTACAGGTGTCTTCTTCTTTTTATTTTTACTTCTTTTTATTTTCTTTTTATTGCCAACTGTTTATTGAACTCTGTTACATAAAAATTAGAGAAAGATGATGATATGCTAAGAGTGATTTGGACACTGGTCTGTTGCTCCACCATCTCTACTGAGTCATAGTCATTTTTTGACCTTTAATTTTCACCTTTTCTGAAATATATTTCACAATGTATTTTCCTTAGCTTTAGGAACTGTCAGTGGTATAAGATGTCCTGATATCTTTTGTAGCTCAAAAATATGCAATTCTGCAACAGCTGAATCAGCAGAACCTTTTAAACAGTGAAGATGGAATTTTTACTGGGTTTATTTTACCACCTAAGCCTTACATCTCCACACAACTCCTAACACAGTTCCTTAAAATGTCCCCAGGTGTGTTTGTTTTGGTGTGGACTCCCTGCCTTTGTGAAATGTTAACCTGTTTTCAGGGGTGCTTTACCTCCCTATTTCCAGGGAAGCCTTCTGACCAAGCACAAAAACATGTGAGAAAGCCTTAAAATCAGTCTTTAAGTCACAAGAATGGAATAAGATGCCTCATGTTCATATGAAGATGGTTTGGCCATAATCTTGGAATTATTTCTGGTTTCTCCACACCCCAGAATGGGATATGCTCCAGCCAGAGATCTGGCACCCTTTCTTCATTGTTTTCAGATTATTGTGTATTACTAATCTGTTCTTTCTCTGAGGGGCTCTGAGACCACAGTGACCTAAAAATTATCACAAAGTAACTTTGACACAAATGCATCCTCTTTTTGAGAATCTTTTTTTCCTCTTTTTTTCCTCTTTTACCTTCACACCTCTAATCACTGAAGCTTGATCTTGTAATAATCATTTGTTTCATATCTTTATTTCATATCTGACTCGCCCAAAAGACCCCCAGGAGCACTCAGATACTGCAAATGAGCCCTGGGACTAAATACTCAGGGCTGCTAGATTTGTGATTTGTTTTACTCATCTTGCCATTGGTTCCTCCAGTCTACACTGGATTTTATTAGGCTTTGACAGTCATTTTGTAGATCAGATATATAAATATGTCTCATCAAGTTCTTGTTCTGTGTTTGCCAGCTTCACATGAGACTTTGAGAACCACACAGTATAATAAGGTGCTGCTTAAAAAATGTATTTCCCCAGCTCAAAAGGGTTTCTATTTTTTTTCCAAAATGGTGGTTTTGGCTTTGTTTTTGAATTTTTAAATCATTAATATGCACCTGCAGTAGTACCACCTTTTATTATTTAGTGTTTTACTTGTGGTAAAATCAGTGTGACGTTTACTTCTGTCTTTGAAAAAAAATAGAAATAATGAAACAAACGTTCAAATTGTTTCTAAATGCTAAATTTATTGATTTTGTTAGTAATTGAATGAATGCTTAGGCATCAATGACCAGCTACTCTAATGGCCTGCACTTGCTGTTGTAAATGCTGATGTCTTTACAAAGGGAAGGTAAATTATGTTGTGTATTTTCACAAAGTAGTTAAGACTTTGTGTGTGTAAGAGTGCATAACTTAGCATCTGTGTCAGGTTGCACAAAGAAAACTCTGAAAAACGAGATTATAAAAAAATTGTAACACAGTTTCTCAATTCTTTCAGGAGATCCTACTGATGTCTTTAGGTGTTCAAGTCTTGTCCTGATACCTTTCCTTGACCATGCTTCTGGCACTCTCCAAGTATCATCTGTAAATGGGCTTCAGAACCTGTAACTCTTTAAATTATTTATATAATTATTTCATTATTTATAAATTTAATTTAATTTTAGAGGCATTTTTGAGCCCTAGTTCACTTATGGCCACTAACTCCAGGTGCACAGGTGGTTGTTATTTACTCTTAGCTTACAGTTCCTTGTTTTTGATTGTCTGTTCCTCTAGAAACCATGAAGCACTGGGTTTTCTCTGATTCTGGAAAATCTACTCATATTTATTTTTCCCTCAGTATGTCTCAACAGCTGTAATTCAAGCCTATTTTGTGTTTCCTAGGAGCCCTCACACATTGCATAAATTAAATTGTGGGGACTGTATGTGACCATAAATTCTTGCAATCAGTAGAGCAAAAGAATTTGCCACTCCAGGCAGTAATTTTAGGTCTCATTTTCTCACAGAAAAGCATTTATGAGTGACCCATTTTGTCTCCAGCTGTTCCTCATGATGCAATGTACCTTCTCTCATAAACAAAGATTTTTCTAAATATTCCGCAGTAATTTTTCAAAAATGTCATGTTTCATCAAATATAATTCTGATTTTTCCTGTGTGTGAGCTATTTCTGCCTCAATAACCCGTTGTTCTTTTAGAGACATCTTCCCAGTTTCAGTGGGAGGGTTTGTAAGATGCAGGAATTTTTAAACTTTCAATTTGGGTGGAACAGGGCCAGTCAAGGAAACCACAGGTCCTTTATTTAATCTTTTCACTTCCCTCTGGGAATTAAGATGGCCAAATGAAGGCACTGAATTTGCACAGTATGTGTGGCTCTGACCTTCCATCTGAAATCTGAGGGAAGCAGGACTGAGTGTCCAGGGAGAGCTCTCAAAAAAACTCTGCCTGCATTTTCAGGGTGTGGGATGGTTTTTGCTTCAGAAGTTGTGAGTAGCCTCCCTAGATGGTGATTTGTCCTTTGATGAAATGTCCAGGTCAAGAAGGTAACTTATTTCATTATTTTTCTCTCAATTTCAGTAATCTCAGGCTTTTTTAAAAAAGGGTATGGTTTCCATAGTTACAAGTTTAAATCACCTTTGATGCCATTACCTTTGTGCACATATCTTACAAAAGTATCTTGCTATGTTTTTAGACAGCTTCAACTTTCAAATGATTTCTGAGGACAAGCTGAAATGTAATTTCTTTTCCTAATGTTTTATAATTTCCAAATGTTCTTATCTATACATCTAGAACTTGCAGTAAACAGTCAGCATGTATTTTTTTCCTTATCAAACAGTGGAAAAAACAAGAATGTCCTACTAGGCTGGTTGGGATTTAGTTAGTGACAAACCAAAAGAGGTAATTCTGTGCATGTTATTATAAACCTTAACACTGCAAAATAATCTGTTGGAAGTTTTATAGCCTGAGCAGTGAATTCTTTATTTGCTGTGAAGCTTCATGGGATTGTTCCTGTCATCCAGTCAATAGTTTGTCAATAGTTGTTGTTATAATTAATTTTTCATAAATAGATCTCCTGTGGAACTGAGTGAGCAGTAACATGATTTATATCACTGAGTGAAAGAACATAAAGACTTTCTTTTTATAAAATACTACAAATTTCACTTTATGGCTTCTGGATTGCTGTCTCAAGCCTTTTGTGGCGTTCATAAGAAGCAGAGGATGGTTGTGAGTTCTTGATACTGGATCTGAGGAGTGGACACAAAAGCAGGAGAGATTTATTTATGTACCTCTTGGAGAACTAACCAAACTTTTCTGTGTGAAAATTGCTTTTTTCACACATTTTACTAATTAAATCATTTAGCTGTCAAGGAGGGGAGAAGGATGCACCAACCCAACTGTAGATGTGTTTCATCCCTGTGATAATATCATCGTTTGTTAACCTTAAAGTCAATTCAGGATTCTCAAGGTCTTGATTCAGATAATTTGGGCAGCTGCCATGTTATGAAGTTTATTTTAGCAAATTTACTTGACTGGTAATTTTGGATCAGATTTCTGACAATTAAAAAGACTTTTGAAGAGCAGTCTCTACAATAACTGTTTTAGGCCCTTAAGTTTGTTCTGAATAAAATAATAAAATGAGCAAATTGAACCTCTGCCATTTTTAGTCTGCAGTAATTTTAACTGCATTAATTTTTTCCTAATTTTTAAATAATTTTAACTGCTCTTATTAATGTAATTTTATAATTTTAACTGCTGTTATTAATTATTTTAAATTAACTATTAGCAATTAATTATTTTAAATTAACTACTAGCAACAACTATTAATTGATAAAATGATACATTTTTATACATTGTACTTCTATAAAATATCATTATATTACATAATAACCAATTATTTATTATTGATAATTATTACTTGTATATTTATTAATAATGAAATATTTTTAATGCCATTATTAATGTAAGTTTAAAATTTTAACTGCAGTCATGCTGAAGACATCCAGGTGAATCTATGAATTGTTTTTTTTGGTGGAGGGAAGTCTGTTTTATACTGGAAATTGTAGAAATTCTGCAATGCACCAATGTCATACCATTTTTAATGTTTTTTTTTCCTGCAGGTCTCTGTAAAAATGAATGAGGTATAAAATAATAAATAATATAATTCGTATTTTTGACTGCTAATGCTTCTCAAAAGTTATGCCACAATAGTCTCACTTCCTTATAACTGCCAAGTATATTTGATAAGAAATGCTGTTGATCTGGTTTTGGTCAACAGTGGCCCAAGAAAAATTCATTCAGTTGGAAAAATTCTGCCCTGTCTGAATCCCATTGGAAGTGGTTAACATTAAATGGAAGACAAGTTGTAGGTGAGGCTGGATTTAAAATGGAACAGAATTTGTACTGGAAAACATTGTTTTTCCAGTTTGAAATGAATTTTTTGTGGACACAGCTGAGCTTAGCTCAACTGGAGCGTGGTGCTAACGACTCCATGGTCATGGATTTGATCCCTGTATGGACCAATCCCTTCAGATTTGGACTCCTTGTGGTCCCTGCCAATTCAAAATATTCTGTGATAAATGGGTCCATGTGCATATATGCACAGCTTTTTGTCTTATTTCTGTGATTTATAACTGAAATACACAGAATGCAATTACAACTGACCGTGTTTATGTGAGTGCTATGTACAATATTAGAACAAGATATCACCAATGTTTAAATGTTTATTTTCATGCATAATGAAGTTTCCATACAGCACAAGTTTTTGACAGCAAACAACAGACATTTGTTCATTTTTTAAAAATACATTTCCATTGAATCAGCTGGAAAAAAAAAACTTTTGACTGCTGAGCTTGTTCTCAGTTCCACAATGCCATTTCCTCATACCCTTACCTTTGAGGGCAAAGGACTACTTATTTCTCACAGACCCTTTCATCATAACCTTCTTGTGGAATTTTGTTACTCTAAGAAAACCTTGAGTTTAACAACAAAAAAAAAAAAAAAAAAAGAAAAAATTAGAAAGGTAGTTTTACTTGTTCTTAAGGGAGAATACAATGCTTATGAATTATATTAATGGATGTTATTTGAGAGATTAGAAGTGAAATGAAACACAATTTTGAAAGGGAGGTTAAAAGGGAAATGAAACAACATTTTGAAGGATAAGAAGCAAATTAAAGCGTATTTTACTAACAGCAGAAATTTTTAGTTGTCTGCATAGAAAAGAAAAGATATTGATATAAAACTTGGGGTTTTTTGGATGCTGGTATTTTACACTTGACTTTATGTGACAGTGCAAAGTAATGAAAAAATCTGAATGACTGAAGGGGATTGATGAAGGGTGGTATTATGTGATACTCTGCTTTGGGCAGGAGAAGGCAGGACACTTGGTAGTTTGAGAAATCCATGCCCTGTCATTGCTTCTGTGATTCAATTTTTAAAAGGAAAAAACAAAAAGACAGATATGTTTTGTAAATGTGTTGGATTCTAGGCTTGTTTTGTACAGTGGGGTTAGAGCAGCATACATAATTCTGAGTCCAGAATTCCCCTTGATAATTCCTCTGATTCATCCAGCACCATTCCAAGTGAATTTCTGTCAGTTTTCAGAACCAAAATCTGGATGGAGCCAGTCAGATTTCATCATCTGCTCAGGCAAAAATGTGACCTGGGAAAGAGATACTGAAAAAAAAAAAAAAAAAAAAATTAGAAGTGATTTGCTGACAGCTTGCCAGTCCTGGCTATGCTTGTGGCCACTGATGGATTGTGTGTCAGGGAAGGGGACATCCCATCCTCTCCCAGGACATCCTGGTGATCCTTTGGAGAGACCCATCAAGCACAGCTCCCAGCTGCCATTCCCAAGCATTTCCCAGCAAAGTGCATCTCTGCCTCTCTCTGTTCGTGTCATTGTCTTGGTTTGAACAGCCAGGTGTCTGCTAAGGAAGGCAGGAACCTCCCTTGAAATGGAAAATGTAAACCCCCTCCCTCTGAATTATTATAATTTTAAAATTAAAAGGTTCTCAGGGAAAGTTATGGAAATAGGAATAACAGTTCTTTATTAGGGAAGAAAATAAAATAAAAATGCAGTAATACAAAACACCACTGACAGAGTGAGAACAGAGCTGTCCCCTGTGTGTCAGGGTGCTGGTGGCAGTGCCATTCCATGGTGGCTCAGCCCTCCTGCAGTGCCAGGGGTGGTTCTGTAGGAACAGGGGTCCTGGACAAGGCTGGAGTTTTCCTCTGGAGCTCCAGGGCTGCTGGAGATGGGCCTGGGCTCCCTCTGGGAATGCAGGGCAGAAGAAAGCTGAAACTCTGGGAATGCAGTGGGAAAAGGCTGCTGGGCTGTTCCATGGCAGATTCTATCCAGGTAGGAATGCTTGGCTCCTCCCCTGGGCGGAGCCTCTCCCGATGGGATGATGGAATTTTATCAGCCAGGCAGGGACACTCAGTGGCCATGAACAGCAGAGATCTCCTGAAGGGAGGATTGGCTGTGGAAGAGATAAAGAAAAACTGCCCAACTAACAGAAGATAACTGCCCCACCTCTGACAGATGGGGATAGAATACACACTCCCAGCTACATTTCCCAGCCTAAGACAATCATGAAGGAAAACTTGGAAAATACTTTCCAAAGTTGAGCTTCCAAACTAAACTGTAGCAGAATTTGGGACACCAAGACCCAGGTGCTTGCTGGAGATGTTTTATGGCATTCTCCAGGACTGCTTTCCCCCACAAACTTCCCTTTATTCTGCAGGCTATAAAATATCTCTCTTTCACCAACTCATCACTGTCCTCCCTACTCCCTGGCACCTCCCTCCTTCATCCCCTTTAGCATCCTCTTTGCTTCATAGGTACCAATTACCTCCCTCCTCAGAGATCTTCTAATGAATGTGGCCAACTAAGCTCTGAGAAATCATTGGGAACATGCACTTAGCTTTGTAAAATAACTCATTTTCAGACCTGCAGAAGGGCTGCTGTGTTTGAAAGCTTGGAGATTTTTTTTTCAGCCATACCAGCTGCTCTGGGAGAAGATATTTCCTCCTCCCACAAACCCTGTTCTGCATTACCAGCTTGCAATTTTAGCCTTGTATGCTGATGACAATTAAAATATGTCCACAGAACACACAATGAAGTACACTGTTAACATACCTTTGCCTATTTGATCTTCCATCTCTTTACCACACAAGAAATGATAACTTTTAATGTGTAATAATTTCTTCCCCATGTATATGAATATCCATATTTGAAATGTCTTCATATATGTGTATTTCACCCACTTGCTCTCAGATAGTTTAGGTTCCTTTTAAATTGCAGACACAAAACTTCCTTTGATATGAAAACAATGTGGGTCTGCAAATTTTCAGAAGATTTCCCAAAGCTCCTTTAATATTTGGGCTGGAAATCTGAGATTTAGAAACTTTGTTGGAAAACCATTGGGGTTTGTTGCAACATCCCCAGCTGCAGACTCTCTCTGCAGGGATTCTCTGGGCAGTCACTATTTGCTCTTCATCTGAGCTCCTGGTGATCCACAGGAATATCTTGGCATAATTTGAATTTCACGAATAAACTGAAAGAAAACTTTCCAAAAACCTTTTATTGTGCAAAAGCTGCTTTGAACCCACGTTCTGACACTTTTAGGGCTTTAAGCATTGCAGTAATGATAGGTATTGTCTGTTCTTAGGTGATGTTTGTACCTGGAGATGTTCAGCTACCCTGTCTGATAAGGAACTGAGCTACAGAGAGTTGTGGTAACCTCAGTGGCAGAAGGAATTCTGGAATCCTCCCAGTCCTGCATTGTCAGCTTGGCCATGCTCTCTCCTTTGCAGGATGTTGTGTCAGATGAACACTTCCCCCTTTAGAATTCATTGTACTTCTAAATATTTAAATTTGCACGGGGCTGGAGGTAGAAGTAGCTGATTTAGATTCCCAGGGACAACGGGTCTTGTAAGGGAAGTGCCAACAGCCCATAAAGCACAGGAGTGCTGCACTTGGCAGCCTGAGGTTTGAATAAACCTGCCAGCTGATGATGAAAGAAGATGCAATGGTCTAGCATGGTACAGTAAATATTTCCTTTAAAAGGAATGGCTGTTGAACACAGCAGGAGAACATGGGCAAAATAAATTCATGACACCTAGCAGGAGGTTGTTGTAGAGAGCTTGCTCTGGGAGACAATCCTGTTCTGCAAGTACCAGAGTGCTTGAAGTTCCTGTTCCCAAATGTGTCAGCGAGTTCACTGATGGCATCTCCTTCTATTTATGATTTATTCTTGTTTTTGTCTGTCTTGATTTCATGGTCAGCGCCAGAAATTCCCAAAGAATTTTTCATCCTTCCCTTATCTGCTTGGCTATGAGTTTTTGTTGGTTTTACTCTCTGGGGTGGGTTTTTTCTGTTTAGTTTTGGTTTTGAGGTTTTTTTGGTCTCTGAAGATGATGTCATTCTTGCTTTTGGGCCTGTTGTGTTCGTGGGATGTGTTACTGTACATTTTCCTTCCATATTTGCAGTCTAATTAAGACCTATTCTGACCAGAGATCACTGAAGAGTTAATTAATTACTATAAAAGTAGTAACTAGTAGTTAACTACTTACTATCACTATAAAAATGCTTTTTGAAAAAGATAATAGCTTCATTGAATAAATAATGGGCATGTGTAAAATTTGATGAGTGTCTTTTTATAAATTAGTTGTCTAGATATAAACCATTTATTTTCTTAGACAGTGTAAGTTGTAATTTTAATAATCTTCCTGGAAAAACATCAAGCCTGAAAATTGGTAAAAAAACTGGTGCTTTCTGTATTCGAAGTTTCATTTATATTCTGACTTTGAGAGCTCAGCTACTGAAAAAAATAGGAACTTTATCACATACCTCGTGTCTTGGAGAAATACAAATACAGGGTGAACAGGTGAAAGCAACAGCCAATCTGCAGGTGCTGAGCAATTCAAGGATGAGTATATGGTGATAAGAAAACACTGAACAGCTGACTCTGAATAGCAAAGATGCCAAAAAGCTGAATTCAGTTTGGTTATTGTTCATTAGTATTTTAGCCAGATGTAGTCAAGTTCAAGGCAGTTACAGAAGAACATGCAATCATGTAAAATCAGTCACAGGTGATTCAATGAATTAGCAAGATACTGAATTTCAGGTTGGTATTGAGGTTTTAAATTAACACAAACACCTGCAGAGTTATTGTGTGGCTTAGTTGGAAGGAGCAGAGATGAAATTCTGCAGGGAGATTTTATGGTTTTTTCTGCCCTGTCCATGGAAACTGGGAAGTTCATAGAGGCAGAGGCTGTTGAGAGAGAAAGCTGGGTGTAGTTGGAGGGGATTTGACCTAGAAATGGCTGGTGCTCCAGGTTTGCAGCAGAGAATTTTCTTAGGGGTAAATGAAGCTCATTCTGGGCTTGGAGGAACCAGTTGTTTATTCTGCTCTTGGGAATTTTCAGGGATTCCCAGGACAGACCTTGAGTAGCTGTGTGGGATAAAGGGAGAGATTTTAAAAGAACATACTTACTTTCTGATGTTGGAAGGAACCCTGAGTTAAACGTTGCAGGAAGCCTGGGTCTTTCCTAGGCAAACCTCCTCCCCAGAACAGACTGTGTGGAAGATAAGCTTCTGTCGACTTTTGATCCTGAGAAATCCATTCAAGAGCGGCCTCAGTTTAAGTCACATTCTGCCTTTGTTATCCAGAGTGCTGGATAGACTTTTCTAGATCTTTTGCAGCCTCTGTGCTATTTCAAAACATGCGTTTTGTCCCCCAGCTTTCCAGCTCTGTTGAGGTTTTGCCCCAGTTAAGGAACCTGCACAGAGCTGCTCCCTCTGCCCCCATTTCCCTCAGCACTGCAGTAATAGGCATGGTGCTATTCTCACCGTGTCAGGGACCAAATATTTCTATAAAATGCCCTGGAAATGAAAACTCTCTGCATTGTCAGTGTGAAAATATGCAGAAGGCATGCATGACTGAACAGGCAAATATAAGGAGCTGCTGGGAAGTTTAATTTTGGAGGTACATGGTATTGACTGACAGTGGTGTAAATGGTGAGCAGACCTCTGCAAACATTTACTGTCATTGCTTGGATTCTTGAGAGAAAAGAAGTGGAGAACAGTGCTACAGAGAAGTAAGAAATCATTTTAAGTGTCTCCCGAGCTCTTTGCTTTGTCTAATAGGACAGCAGATATCTCTGGCTCCCTTTCTAAACACGCTTCAGACAGCATGAACTGCATTAGAAAAGCCTCATTCTTGCTGTAGGTAGAGGGGGATTTTAATAGCAACAGTGTTATTATTCCATCTAGATCAATAGAGGGAGTTTCTGTCTTGTTTAAGAAAAACTGACTGTGCTGGAGTAGTGGGAAAGGAAAGAGATGCAAATTAGACTAATAGCTAAATCTGTAGTAAGACACTAAAGTCTGAAAATGAGATCAGCACCTTTGAAAGTGCAATTTTTGGATTCACTCCTTGCCCTCCCAGTCATGGAAGGTTTGATTGCAGACTGTGGTGCTGTTTCTCAGTCATCCAGAGCACTCTTCCTTTGCCTGAGCAGCAGCATCCTGTGCCCTGGCACCTGTGAGCAAGGGAATGTCTTGCTCATGGAGAAAAGTTAAAACTCACTTTTGGTGACTGTCCTCAGCTTACATCTCTTAATTTGGTAGAGCTATTCAGAATGCACTTACTGCAAACTTTTGGTGGTAGGTGACCACCTGAACCCCTGGAGAGCTTTTGATCCCAATACAATTCCCAATGCAGTTAATGTCTGAGGAGAAGGAACAGGCATCCTGGATCTGTCTCCAGAAAATCCATTCTAATTGATACAAAACCCTCAATCTCCTTTCTTTCATTTCAGCATCAGTTCAACTTTAGAAGTCTAAAATTTCTCTGAGGGGACTGAGAGTGCTTTGAGAAGATTTAAATGTTCACAATGAGCAGCTTCCTGAGAGATGAGGATCTGAGGATTTGCGAACCAAGCAAGGAGCTGATACCCATTTGTCTCTGACATTCTACAGGAATATTTTAATCATTAGCTCTTGTGGAAGAACGGGTAACATTCCTGCCAGACATCTTGTGAAAGGGATGTATCCATCTGTTATTATTGTTAGCGTATTTGTTTATAGAAAATACTAAAGCTCCTGGAGTTGGGGAGGTGAATCCTACAGCCCAGAGAAGTTGTCAAGCACCTGATGGTTGTGAGATTTAGGGCACCTTCCACCCTGATGTGTTATTTTGGCCGGTTATTTTGGCCTCTGCTCTGTGAGCTGGCTCTTTTAAGGGGTCTAATATCCATGTAATCAGTTTATATACCTTGAGGCACTGGTATACTTTGAGGTCTGTGGTCTCTAAAATCAGCTGTTGTGCAGCCAAGCATTGCACTGCACATTGTTGCTTTGTAGACAATTCCCAAGACTTCAAACAACTAATTGAAATCATAGAAGCAGAAGGAAAAAAAACTCTTAAATGCCCCCAATCATATCTTCCAGTCAGTGCAGGGGTATTCTGCAGTAGTCAGTGCAGTCTTCTAAAATGCCACTTGAAAAAATGGGCTCCTTTACTGGGGAAGCAAAAAGTAGGAAAGACTGCTGACATTGTGGAATGATTTTTTTTGTTAGCAAAGCCCAGTCTGTGGAGGAGAGAGGGAGGGGAGAGAGAGTTTCCTCCAACCATTACAGCTCCATCAAGTGCAATGTTATCCCAGCTATGATTGTTATGCCTAATAGTCATGGACAGCAACTTTTTTCATCCCAGAAAGTGCACAAAGGAAAGCAGCGCCGAAGCCTCCCAGATCCGAGGCTTTCTCTGTTGAATTTGCCATGGATGGTTGGGCTCATCAGTCTGCATGCCCCTCTGACTGATGCATCATGCCGGATGCTTTGGGCAAACACTCACTAATTAGTAGAACAAATAGAAAACCCCGAGGATGGCCGTGCTTAATGACATTGCCCATACTCTAAACCGTCTCTACAACAAATTACTCATTTCATGGCTGCAGGCAGTGCAGGTTAATTTGTCTGTATCGGTTGCTAAGTTGAAGCATTCACTTTTAGCGAGACACTGTGCTGTGCCTTTCTAGGAAACTTTGCAATGCTTTTGAACAAAAAAGTACCAGAAGTAACAGACCAGGCCATTTCAGGAATTAAAAACTAAGAGACATCAAATCTGCTGGAAGCTAAGAGTCAATAGATGCTGATTAATTAGTTACCATATAAAACCCCCAAAAATCTGAAAAGGACTAAAACCACTTTGAGGAGTGTTGACTTAGAGCACAATACTGGCTCAAAACAAAGGTGGATTGTGCAGAAGCCTGTGCAGTACCTGTTAGGAATGCTTTAGTCAGGTAATTGCTTTTCAATCAATCTCAGCAAAAGAAATGAGAAGTCAAATATCGAATTAATCAAATTCACAGGCATCTTTGACTGGGGATCCCACATAATGCAAAGCTTGTTCTCATAGATGAATGGGGTGAAGATCATGGTCAATTGAGACCCAAGAGTTTATGACACTGCTGAACTGTAGCCACTTAATTACCCACATGATCATGGGGCTTTGGAAGCATGAAACTAAATATTCTGCATAACTGTGCCAACTCAAGGCTTCAGTAGCAAAAGCAGGCTGAGTATTGTTGCCTTAAAGATGATGGATCAGTTTGCCCTCATACTGGCAGGTTGGGATGGGTGGGAGGCAAACAGTGAAGGGAGCAGACTGGATGGAACCTGGTGTGTTACACTGGAAAGTCAGGATTGCTCATTCTCCTTCCTCCAGCGGGATGAGAGGAACAGAAAAAGCTGCAAGGACCTGTTCTCCTTCCCTTACCAAACTTTTCTCAGCAGTGGAAGTCTCTGCAGTCAGCCCCAGCCACTGTAGCAGATGTGTAAGCAGGCACGTCCTCATGAATGGGATTTTACCACTCAGTTTGGTACAGAGCTTGACTGCCACCTCGTCACAGATGTGGAGGGACATTGCCAGCAGCTCTGTGTTTGCAGCAAAAGCTAAAATCTCACCCAACCAATCCCATCTTTGTTAACATAATCTTTAGTGAATGAAGAATTTGAGGCTGTGACAGTTTATATTCTTTATAAGTGTGCAACAGAGACTGAAATATAAACAAGCTTGCAGTTGCAAAGCTTTTGGCAAGTAATCTTTCAGAAAATAAAGGTCCTGCATCCTCATANCCTCCCGCGTGTGTCCCTCTGTCCCCTCCGCGGTACCCGCGGAGCTGCGGCCGATGCGGCGAGCGGGGGCTCTGTCTGTCTGTCCGTCCGCGCTGCTCGGCTGGTGATTAATGTTCGTCATGTCTGCTGCTCCGGAGGAAGACGGGGGGGTGAAAGGGGTGTGGGGAAATTCTCTGAGCCCTGTTATCCCTACAGTAACTATAGACTTTGGCAGGAATGCGGGTGATTAATGTCAGCTCTGTGGGCTCGGCTCTGGGAGACAGCAGCGTCCCCCGCTCCGCTCTTTCACCAAACCCTGTGAATTCGGCTCGCCTAAGTAAACACTCCCGAGCTGCTGATCGCACGCCCTGAAACAAAACAGCGCCTCAGTTCGGGATCTGGGCAAGATCAGCCTTCCCTCCCTCTTTCCCTCCCTCCTCCCCTCCCCTCCCCTGCCGTCCCCTCCCTCTCTTTCCCCTCCCTCTCGCCGGCAGCAGCCGAGCCGGTCCCTGCGATCCGACCTGGCAGCCTCACGCTGGGGGCCGCTGCCGGCTGGGGCTGCCCGGGGTCGCTCAGCCCGTCCTGCCGTGCCCTGCCGTGCCCTGCCGTGCCCTGCCCGCCCTGCCCGGCCCCTCCGTGCCCCCCGCGCCCCCNGCCGAAGCCTCCCAGATCCGAGGCTTTCTCTGTTGAATTTGCCATGGATGGTTGGGCTCATCAGTCTGCATGCCCCTCTGACTGATGCATCATGCCGGATGCTTTGGGCAAACACTCACTAATTAGTAGAACAAATAGAAAACCCCGAGGATGGCCGTGCTTAATGACATTGCCCATACTCTAAACCGTCTCTACAACAAATTACTCATTTCATGGCTGCAGGCAGTGCAGGTTAATTTGTCTGTATCGGTTGCTAAGTTGAAGCATTCACTTTTAGCGAGACACTGTGCTGTGCCTTTCTAGGAAACTTTGCAATGCTTTTGAACAAAAAAGTACCAGAAGTAACAGACCAGGCCATTTCAGGAATTAAAAACTAAGAGACATCAAATCTGCTGGAAGCTAAGAGTCAATAGATGCTGATTAATTAGTTACCATATAAAACCCCCAAAAATCTGAAAAGGACTAAAACCACTTTGAGGAGTGTTGACTTAGAGCACAATACTGGCTCAAAACAAAGGTGGATTGTGCAGAAGCCTGTGCAGTACCTGTTAGGAATGCTTTAGTCAGGTAATTGCTTTTCAATCAATCTCAGCAAAAGAAATGAGAAGTCAAATATCGAATTAATCAAATTCACAGGCATCTTTGACTGGGGATCCCACATAATGCAAAGCTTGTTCTCATAGATGAATGGGGTGAAGATCATGGTCAATTGAGACCCAAGAGTTTATGACACTGCTGAACTGTAGCCACTTAATTACCCACATGAACATGCGGCTTTGGAAGCATGAAACTAAATATTCTGCATAACTGTGCCAACTCAAGGCTTCAGTAGCAAAAGCAGGCTGAGTATTGTTGCCTTAAAGATGATGGATCAGTTTGCCCTCATACTGGCAGGTTGGGATGGGTGGGAGGCAAACAGTGAAGGGAGCAGACTGGATGGAACCTGGTGTGTTACACTGGAAAGTCAGGATTGCTCATTCTCCTTCCTCCAGCGGGATGAGAGGAACAGAAAAAGCTGCAAGGACCTGTTCTCCTTCCCTTACCAAACTTTTCTCAGCAGTGGAAGTCTCTGCAGTCAGCCCCAGCCACTGTAGCAGATGTGTAAGCAGGCACGTCCTCATGAATGGGATTTTACCACTCAGTTTGGTACAGAGCTTGACTGCCACCTCGTCACAGATGTGGAGGGACATTGCCAGCAGCTCTGTGTTTGCAGCAAAAGCTAAAATCTCACCCAACCAATCCCATCTTTGTTAACATAATCTTTAGTGAATGAAGAATTTGAGGCTGTGACAGTTTATATTCTTTATAAGTGTGCAACAGAGACTGAAATATAAACAAGCTTGCAGTTGCAAAGCTTTTGGCAAGTAATCTTTCAGAAAATAAAGGTCCTGCATCCTCATAGACACCTAAATGCTTAAATTAACACCTTTATTTGACACACCACATGAAGTTGTTGCTAATCAGCTTCCAAAGGTAAGTTTGGAACCCAAAAATTTGCAAATCTGGTGCTTAGAAATGCCTTAGTGGGTCCAGGAGGACATCAAACTCCTTTCTGCTTCTCATACTTTTTGGAAGTTGTGCATAAATGCAATTGTAGCCATCCATCTGCTACAGTCCTATCCTGGAGAAAGGGGTTAGAAGGGGTTTGTGCCCTCTTGTGCATCTGTCATCCTGAAAGTATTCAGGTCCTGCTTGAAGACCTTTCCTGCGTTCTCCTCCACTTACAAAGCAGTGGAGGGAGGGAAAGAGAGAAGAAGAGCATTTAGGATCAAAACCCTGGAGCTAGGCACCCCAAGGGTCTAGTTTCACTTCCTTTTTTTCCCCCACCGTTGTGATCTTCTTCCGTGGATTTAGATAAGTCATTCAGCATCGCTGCGCCTCGTGTGAAGGCAAAAGAGTGAGCGCAGCGTTCTGCCGCCCGCATCCGCCGGGATTTTCCCGGTGCCGGAGCAGAGCTGCCGCGCTCGCTGAGCTGAGCCGTGCTGCTCTGATGTGCACAGCGCGGCTGCCGCGGGCACCTCGCGTTGGTGGCACTGCCACCTCCCGCGTGTGTCCCTCTGTCCCCTCCGCGGTACCCGCGGAGCTGCGGCCGATGCGGCGAGCGGGGGCTCTGTCTGTCTGTCCGTCCGCGCTGCTCGGCTGGTGATTAATGTTCGTCATGTCTGCTGCTCCGGAGGAAGACGGGGGGGTGAAAGGGGTGTGGGGAAATTCTCTGAGCCCTGTTATCCCTACAGTAACTATAGACTTTGGCAGGAATGCGGGTGATTAATGTCAGCTCTGTGGGCTCGGCTCTGGGAGACAGCAGCGTCCCCCGCTCCGCTCTTTCACCAAACCCTGTGAATTCGGCTCGCCTAAGTAAACACTCCCGAGCTGCTGATCGCACGCCCTGAAACAAAACAGCGCTTCAGTTCGGGATCTGGGCAAGATCAGCCTTNGCCCTGCCCGGCCCCTCCGTGCCCCCCGTGCCCCCCGGGCCGCTCCCACCGCCGCCCCGGGCACCAAAAGTTGTGCGGAGCGCCGAGGATGGGAGCGCATCTGCAGCCGCTGGCCCTGCGGCTCCTGGCGCTGACTTTCCCCTTGGTGGCGAAGGGTTTTCCTGACGAAACCTTGGAGAAAGCCGCGAAATCCGAGGGATATTGCAGTCGGATCCTGCGAGCCCAAGGCACCAGGAGGGAAGGGTACAATGAATTCAGCCTCAGGGTGGAGGGTGATCCAGAATTTTACAAGCCTGGAAACAGTTACCGGGGTAAGTTGGACATGCTCTGCATCCCACGCTGACGGTGACGGTGAGGACAAGTGGCTCTGGAGCTGTGAGCTGTGGCGTGGCTCTGCCTGTCATCTCTGGGTCCCTCTTGGCGTGTGTAAGTGTGTGGGTTAGGGCAGGGTGATGTACCCCCACGCATTACTTTGCTGGGGATGCTTCCACGGCAAGCGAGAGCAGCTGGGTCTCAGTGGATCGCTTTACTCCCGAGCGTTCCTCATTGAGAGGAATTTCCTTTCCTTTCTTTTACGAACCCTCTCTACAGGCTCAGCGCTCGCCCAAGATCACAAGTTGCAGCGATGCAAAGCGCGCTCTTCCCCCGTTTGCCGTGGGATTTCTTCCCATCCCTTTAAATATAACCCAGTGCATGGGAGAAGCTTTAACATTCAGCAGGAAGGAGAGGAAGCTCGGAGCTAATCGTTCCTGCCCCGAAATATGAATGTTAATATAATGAGTTAGCATATGGGCAAACATGATGCAGCACACTGCCAACTTCCCACACCTTCCACTTACGTTTATCCCACCCCCCCCCCCTTATTTTTCTTTTATAATTTATTTTTCCCTGGGCAAATGAGCAGATGGTTCAAACAGGAAAGAGGCAGAGACAGTGCTAACGACCACTGTAAATAAGAGATGGAGGCACTCGTTCTTCCCTGAGCATGTCACATACAGTCCTTGGAATGAACTTCCAAAGCACATTTGGGTGCATTTTACTAATTAATAGGCAAAGACGGGTTTTGGTCACTTTTTCTGCCTCACCATATAATGCCTTCAGAAATAAACCTTCCTGGAATGTAATCTTGTATTTTAAAAGCACTTTAAAAAGATCTTGGACATTTTTAGGTACCATAACTAACATACTTTTGGGAAAAAAGATATTGGGAGAGTCTTCTAAGTGTTTCTTAGATCCAGGGTAAGGAGCAATGTTCCCCCATTGCATGAACGTGGGAATCTTAGTATATACAGAGAGAAAAAAGTGTGCATGTAGCATGATCACTGTGTTTCTTCAGAGGCTGAGAAACACATCTGCAGCAGTGGTTCACCTGTCCTGAGCACCAGTCTGTAACTTTGCATGCTAGCGATTTGATTTTTTCCCCAAAACTGTTTTATTTTAACATGATGTGAGGAAATGCACATTACCCTCAAGCTGGGTAGCTGTTCCAGACGTTAGGATTAGTACCTTGGGTCTGAAAGGTTTCATGTGGCATGTCAGCTTGATACATCTGCTAAGCAGGACAAGGATGTGCCAAGTTTTTTGATAGTGACAAACGTGAACGTTCTTTAAAAGTTTTAGAATTTGCTTCTGTGGAAAAGTTACCAGGCTTTTTCAGTCATCTACCAAATAAGTTTCTATTGCATAGAAATGTAGGAAGAAAGAAACTCCCAGATGAATTAGCAGAACTAATTTTCTGGAGATATTAGGTCTTGGCATTAGGAACTCAATTAATAAAATCACATTAGGC
Organism: Irena cyanogastra; assembly: GCA_013397155.1. Taxonomy (NCBI): domain Eukaryota; kingdom Metazoa; phylum Chordata; class Aves; order Passeriformes; family Irenidae; genus Irena; species Irena cyanogastra. The sequence goes on along the minus strand of VWZV01008995.1, from coordinate 216,917 downwards.
TATTATAGCTGCTTGGAAGTGAGAAAATTACAGCTAATAGTAAAAAGTTAAAATGTAGAACAGAATATATGCCTACATTTCTGATCCTTAGGACTGAGGTATTCAGGTGGCACTTTGGGGTGTGTAGATTGTTCTTTAAGGACACATTCCTGAATGCTTGGAAGCACACAAGTAAATGTTGCTGTAACATAGCAGTAGTTAAAACTGACAATATACAGAAAGTTTTGAGAGCTTGCTTTCAAAGACATTTCTACAGCCCAACTGGAACTTTATTACTGTTTTATGCAAATGATGGAAAATCCAGCTAGTGATTAGAAAAAACGAGATATCATGGCAGGTTGGTGTAGGTACCCAGTTTGTGACACTTGGGAATGGGGCTGTGATCCAGCCTCATCCCTGATGGGCCTCAGCTGGGGAAAACAGGTGAAGAGCACAGACTGTAATGAAGAGCACACAGGTGCAGTGCATTAACTATAAGGGGTAAAAAGGTTGGGCTTGAGAAGCACAGGGGATAGATGCTGGCAGAAGCTTGCAGCTGTTGGAGGCTCACGAGGTTCCTCTGTCTGAGCAGGCAGCCTGAAGCCTTCTGACAAGGTAGGGTGCCACTCTAGATTATTGTGTGTCATGGCTGTCTTAAATATGGACTGTGTTGTGGAGTGTGCTGCGACAGGTTGGTGGGGTTTTGTTTGTTTGTTTGCATTTATCTATCTGCAAATTACTGTATATGTAATATGGCAGAAGACTTGTACAACCTCCTTTGCACTGGAGCCAGATATTCCTGGTTCCATGGCCCCAGCTTGAACTGATTCGTCTGGATCCTTGGCACATTCCCTAGTGGGCTCTTGGAATAAACTGGTATTTCCAAGGTGGATAACACAGGAATTATCCATACATGCAAATGTACTCTACAAATCAGTGCAGGGACATCTGTTTATCTTCTTGCCATCAGTTGATGTGACATGTGAGACTCTCAAGGAGGAAATATCTCAGCACTCTTGCAGTGTGGGAATCAGGAGACCACAATTCACAGCTGCTGTTTGGGGGAGTTTCTATGGCTCCCCTGCAGTCATCCACCTTTAGATCAATCAGAATCGATTTGCCCTGAGAGGGAAACCCTGAGGGGGTCTGTGTGTAAGGAGCTGTGAAGCCTCGGTTTTCCACCTCTGGAGCTGTGGTGGAAAGCAGCGGCTCTGGGCACTGAATAACTTCTCTGGGTGGGTATATTCACTCTGTCTGCTGACACTGGTGGCAGTAAATAAGGGCACGTTCTCCTGTCAGACAATTAAAAATGTGTCCCTGTAGGACCAAGTTTCTGGGCTCACCATCCTGGGGTCCAGGTCCTCTCCTCCCTGCTCTGTACCTTCGACCTTGGTGGAGCTGCTCTCGCTTCCACTGAAGGTCAGAGTTCCCACTGCATTCAGAGGCACAAATGAGCCTTAAGTCTGGATGGTGATACAGGGTAATGATCCTTGAAAATACTCAGTCCTGGCTTTATTGATTGTAGAGTTAGATTAATGATTGCATGAGACTTCCATGAAAAAAATGAGATAAGTTTCATGCTATTAAAATGTAAATAAACTTGCCTCTACTAAAAGGCAGTAGTATGTCCATTTCACATGCTAACATGCAGTAGACATACTTTCTGCTATGATATCATGAAGTTATTATTCTGAAGAAGAAAATGAGTACTAGACTAATTATAATCCTTACATACACCTTCCGTGTGGATGCTGTTTCTGGCTTTAATGGAATTTCCACTTGTGGGACAGTTCACTTTCTCAGTTTTTGGGGAAGAGCTCATTTAAGGTGTTGTGCTCCACTGCATTGCTTTGGGAACTTCTCTTCTAAGGAATATTGAGTCTTTTTCTTTCCGTTTCTTTTTTCCCTCCTCAATGTGCAAACACTTTGCAAACAAGCACTCCTCCTGTAACTACATTAGCCATTCCCACATTTCTCAAAATATGGATAAAATTTGGCACGCATATTTGTTGGTACTTGTGCAATGCACAACGCAGGATGTGCGGTTGTGTCGGATGACAATAGTCAGATTTCCTGCCTGAAACCAAAGGAGAGCTGCTTTGATCACCCCACCTTCAGCTTGGGGCACTGGGGAAAGTGGAGCGTGTTGGAGGCGTGTGCCAAAGTGCAACTTGTAAAGTAATTAGTGATTCGCCGGAGGGATGGAAGCAGACAAAAGTAACTCTGAGATGTAATCTTCCCTTTAAAGTGAAATCCTTAACTCTGAGGCTTGCCCTGAGATTTGACTGATCCTTGCAGAAGTTCATATTATTCAGTGGAAGTTAATTGGTGCGAGCAGGACGCAGCTGCTGTTTAAAATGGCAGAGTTTAGCCCAAGAACTCTCAGCTCTTACGCAACAAAGAGCCTCTCCCTTGTGAAAAACAGATGTGGTCTGACAGCTCCCCGGTGCTGCCCGTGCAGGGCGAGCCTCTGTCCTGTTGGAACACCCAGAGCAGAGGTAGAGACACCAGAACCAGGTCGGGAGTGCTCGGGATAAACCCTCGTGTCACCTGCGGTGTCACCTGGGCGCACGGACAGAAACCTTCCCAGCTCAGGTGTTACCCGGCGTTCTGGGCTGCCGAGACAGCGCAGAGCCAGGCCAGAACACATCCCTAAACGTGTAAATCCCAGGGCACGGACCCTAAATCCCAAAGCACAGACCCCGAGTCCCCACGAGCCCGCTCCGCTCGGGCGGCTCCGTCCCTCCCGGTCCCCGGAGCAGCCGCGCAGGGACGGACCCGGCTGAACCCTGGGGCTGGGGATGGTTTGTTTGGCTTTGGGGCTGGGGTTGCTTTGTTTGGCTTTGGGGCTGGATGTGTTCCCGAGTGCAGCTGCCGAGTGAGCAGGGCAGGCTGGGGGAGGACGGCATCGCCGCGCTTGGAGGGAGCGCGGGTTTATTCGGGTTAAAACGACTGCAACCGCAGCAGGGCCAGGGCTAACCCCAGGCATTCACAAACTCTGAGTCAGGCTCTGGAATTGCCTCCCTTCTGCCTTTTTTTCCCCGATGTTTCTGTAGCATTTCAGAGCTTCTCTGTTTTATTGGTAGGTGTTTAGAGTTTTGAGGACTGTTTGGTTTGATCTGTAACTTTGGGAGGAAAACGAAAACTGTTGAGTCAATTCACAGCTGGATTCTCTGCTTGCACACATATTTAAGTGTTTCTGGTGCAGCCTTTAACTCACAGTGATTCAGAGTCTTTAATTGCATATGATAGGGAAAAATTTGTTGCATGTACAAGGCCTTTATGGCAGTTAATTTCTGAGAATCACTGTTCAAGCAGGAGTAATGTGTTCATCTCTGTTGAGTTCAGCAGTGTGCTGTTCCCAGTTATTGCAACTGAGAGGCTGCCTGTGGGTTTTCACTTAGCCAGAGCTGCAGAAGTTTGCAAAACTGGACTCATCATGCTAATTACTGGGCAGAAAATGAATTAATGAATTGGAGCAGTACTTTGTAAAGTAAGCAGAAATTTTAATGGCATCATGCTGCTATCCCATTTTGGAATATAATAAGTGACATTTTTCTTTCTCCCCCAAAATCATGACATTTAAACTCACCGTGAGGTTCCATGGAATAAAAAGTGTGTTGAAAATCTTGAGAGTTGGGGGACTTGCCATTGTGCTTATCACTACCCCAGATTTGTACAGGTGTTTGTAGGTTTATAGTTCAAAGCATGACACTTACACAAAAGTTTGAAAATTGAAATAAATCTCTCTAATCCTTTCTTTTCCCCCACATACTGTCAGAAAAGTTAGATATTTGTACAACTACCATGAGTTTTAGACCCAAATACAGCTGAGTAATTCTAGAAATTTTCAAATAGCCTATTTTATATTTTTCTGCTACTGAATGTCTACGGTTCCAAATGGACTCTGGGGCGTATTTTGAAATTCATTTTTTAAGGGCAATCTGTAATTTTTAGCAGTGTGATTCAACCCCTTGCAGCCTATTTGTGTGAGAGGGAGTCTCTTGTGGATACTTTTCTATGGAGCAGCCTTGGGAGTTGTAATTTGCTCTGAAAACTGTGGGTGGTCTTCAGTTTTTATTGTGCCTGTCAGGGTTGGAGAGAGTGACAATAAAGTATTACAAGTGACTCTGTGTGCATTATGCTTAAAGCTGCTTAAAACATTAAGAGTTCAATTTTCTGAGTTTTTTGGTTTAATTCTAGAATAACATTTTTCCCTAAAATTTATCCCTGTTTCAGGAAAGGATTGCTATGAGTTGTTGAAGAGAGCTTGGCAATTTCAAAAGTCCTGCCTTAAAATTCTGCCTCATTCTCTCTTTCTAAAACTGCTCAAAAGAGCTTCAGCTGACAACCCTGAGATTATCTCAGCTGGTTAGATCCTGGCGCTAAAAATGTGGCTTCAATGCCTGCAGGGGCCACTCACTTCAGAGCTGGACTTGTTGATCCTTGTGGGTCCCTTCCAACCCAGAACATCCTGTAATTCTGTGAGCTCAGGTGGTGCTTGGGTGCTGCTGATGACGAGCAGACAGATCACACAAAGCTGTCTTGCACTGGCATTAAATCAGGGATTTAATCCTGCTGCTGAGCATGGTAAAACCAGATTAGTCAGCATTGCATTCTGCTGGTGGATCCAGTGCTGCCTTCCTGCTCAGCACAGGTGTGTGGAGAAGGGTGTTTGCTGGTGTGTGGAATTGTCAATCAGAGATGGCAGCACAACCTTTAGGGGTCAGCTGCAGCCAGGAGTTTAATTTTGTGTCCTGTTTTTACCCCGAGGATGAAGCAGAGGAAGGATATTTTGAGATTTCCCCCATTTCCAGAAGCTGGAGTGTTGTGTTGGGTGTAGCTGAGCTGGAGCAGGCAGTGTGGTCATCTGGCACTACAGACAGACTTTCTGTGCACAAAAGTACTTTGTCTGTGCTCAGAACTGGAAAAAAAAATGGAATCAAATATTTAGGGATGCTCCTTTACATTTAACACCCCCCAAAACAAACAAAGAAAAACCCTCACAAAGAAAAAACCCTAAAGTAGAAAAACTCCTTGCACCTGTGTCCCCACCCCGAAACCACCAGCAAAACAACCCTCCTATAGACCTGAGCAGATTATCAGTCTGGTTTAAAAAAAAATAGTGGGGGGAAAGAAAAAAGCTGAGGTATTTCATGCTGGTGTTTCTCAGTTTATGTGGAAACTTGGACGGAACATTTTGTGTTCTGGCTGGCTTGGCTCCCTGTTGTCAGTGCTCTAACTTTGGTTAATGCCAACTTAGAGCACACACCTTTCAAGCTGTGGAATGATATGCAGGTGGCTGATTTCCCAGTTAATGCTGTGTTTTTGTTATTTCTCTGTTCTCACACCCAGTGACCCTTTCTGCTGCCACTCCTGCCTACTTCCGAGGGTTCACCCTGATCGCCCTCAAGGAAGGAAAGGAAGGTGACAAAGAAGAGGACCATGCAGGATCTTTCCAGGTGAGAGAACTTTCCCTGACCTACAGCCTTTGGAGCCTTCTTTGCTCTTTGCCTGGCTCCCAGGGAGGTTTTCTATGCACAGCAGAGTGCAGCCTGTGTTTGAGTGAGCATAAATGTTTGTGGATGTTGGCATGAGGACAGCGTAGCCTCTTTTATATTCCCTGTGTGTTCAAGGAATCAAGGCTCCTGTACCTGGACCTCAGCTTGCCTTCCCACATTCCTACATTTCAAAATGAGCATCAGTTGTTTAAACTAGAGCCTAGGACACCTGAGCCTTTTATCCAAAGCGAATATCAAGATTGTTCTATTCATGTTTTGGTTTTTGTGTTTCCCTGCCTTGATATTTTTTGTCCACTGAGATGTAGAATATGACTCTGAGAAGTGTTTACCATGGCTGTAATGGCTGTTTTATCATTCATAAATTAGATTCTGCTGTTTTATTTATGCTCAGTAGTACTTTACTTAATGAACACATCCAGTGGGATGAAATGTTTGTTATTAAAAGGATTAGAATCCAGAAGGATGATTCACAACCTGGTATTTTCAGTTACTCCATGCAGGGAATTCTGGAAACTGAGAGGATATATAATATTTATGAAAGAAGGTGGAAATGATGCATGCAGGTTTGATTCTTGTGTGAGGTGATGTTTCCTGTTTGACTTTGCAGGCTTAGAAATATTGTTGAATTTTTTTGATTACAATTTACAGGCTGTGTAATAATGCTGGTAGTAATTTTAATCACAATTTCTAGGTGGAAGATTTCACTTGCCTCAGGTTTTGAGGGAAATACTCAAGTTCCAATTTTGGTGATCTGGAAGGAGACAAAAATTAACGTGTTTTCCTATATTTCTTCTTTGTTTTTGTATATAGCAGATACAATGTGCAAACTCAATAATTGCCCAGTTTTCTTACAGAGTTTGCTTTGAAGCCTCTGTCTGGTTTTCATAGATATTCTAAGAAAATCTAGAATAAGTGAGAACTTTGAGTTCTTCCATCTTTCTTAATATGAAACAAATTCCTCTTTGGGAGAAATCTTTTTAATACGTACTTTTAATAATGTCAGGTTTTTAAAGAATAAGCTAATATTGAAGGATCAGCTACTGCTAAGAAGTAGAAATAGTGATGCTTCATCTATTTTGAAAGGAGCTTGTCACCATTAATTTCTTCATTTCAGTTGTTAGGATCTCTGTGGCTAATGGGAAAAATTTGGCCTGAGTTTTGTCTTTATTTCTAATTCACAGTGAGAAACTCACTAAGCTTTGCTGAAGTACAGAGAGGTTAGCAGAGTGGGCAACAAATGGAAATTCTACATAGATGGATTAAAAAAAAAGCCCAATGGATCTCAGCTGAGGGAAGATTGTTTAATTAAGTGCATTGTAGGGGTTGCAATCTGAACTCAGTATTCTTATTGGCAGGAGGGAGTTTCAAAGGCTATCCATAACTAAATTTATATATCTGTGGTTTAAACAGTCCTCACCGTGCTCATCCCATGTTAGCACAATTCCCTGAAGTTTATTCAGATGGTGTCTGCCTGTTCTGCCTCTGTGGATACAGATGTAAGATTCTCTTTTAAGTATTCAAAGAATGCTTGCAGTGGTAAATACAGATGTTCCTGTCCATGGCTGGGTGGTAGCAACCAGGAGAAAAAAGATGTTTGTTTCGAGTGTTTGCACTGTGTTTTTATTAGAAAGTGGAGATGCCAAAGGTGGCTGAACAGCTGTGCAGAGTAAGAAAAAGCTGTGTGTGTACAGGAAGGTGAATGCCACTTGCAGTCCTGGTTTCCCTGTGTTCAGATGGAGCAGTTGTCATTCAGCAATTCACACAGTGCCACAGAACTCAGGGAAAATCCCTTGAGAGTGGCATGAGACTAAATGATGCTTTTGGGCTCCACTTCTGCCTCCATGAGGAGCCACATCCACTGTTCAGAGCCTGGTCAAAACAAAACATGAACTGCACTTCACTGGCGCCAGAAAACTTCCCAGTGTAACCAGTGAAGGGGATGAGGTGGGAGCTGACCAAATGAGACTTTCCTTCCATGACTTAGAGACTAAAACACTTGATCTGCATGCCTCAAACTGTGAGCTGTGAGTTACAGCAGGTGCCATGGAGAAAACCTGGCTGCACTCAGTGCTCAGGGCAGGACCCTGGTGCCAGCCTGGCCAGCAGGGCAGCGCCTCGAAGCTCTGTAAAGGAGCACGTGGTGGTGAAGGAGGGCTAACATCGAGTTTCTGACGTGGATGTGTACACTTAGGAGGGAAGAGCACTGTTTTCAGGGGTCCCAGTCTGGCTGGAGCAGGGGCAGTGCTGTAAGCAGCTGCTGTGACCTCCTCATGGCTCATTTGCTCCTGTGGGACTCTGCAGGTCACCAGGTACAGTCAGTCTTCATTAATCATCAAGCTGCAGGGTTGTGATCCTGTAAATAGCACAGCTGTTAAAATTCTTGGTTGGACAGGTATTTTTTCTTGTACACTTTCTGGTTGCCCCTATACTTGGGACCTTTACAGAAGTGTGGTGTGGACTGCACCATTCTAAATCTGTTCTCTTCTGAGACAACTGAGACTTTAAAATCCGGTTTTACTGTTTATTTACTCACTGCAGTCAAACTTCCTTGTTCTTTTGTCCTTGTAGTACACACAGGACACCATCCAGCCTTAAAATAAATCACTTTGTCTCCCAAAAATACATGTTAAATAGCTAAATTAAACATGGCTGGGGAATCCAAGATGCCAAATTCAGCCATAGAAATTTGGGGATGTAGCGATAGGGCTCTTCCTTATGCCAGCAGTAGTTAGTTTACAGCTCAGTGGTTCCCTCTGAAAGCTTTGGCTGTCTGTCCCATTGGCCTCTTTACACAAACCATTCCCAGCTCCTGTTGTGCAGACTGCTGATCCTTCTCTTTTGTAATGTTTAGCAACAGTCTGCAAATTTGGAAGGCGAATTAAACCCCAGGGCAGCAATTGCTGCTGGCTGACTACAGAATAGTGTCTGTATAGGCCATCTGAATCAACATATGTGTGCAGTGTAACAGATTTGGTCTGATAAATAATGTACAATATTAGAAATGTAGCGCTGAGCCTCACCTCACCTGTCTCCTTGCTCTCTGAGAAAGGATAAATATTCCAACAAAATTTTTGCTGGATGTTTTGTCAATCTGTTCTGAAGTGTTCAACAAGAAGAACAAATTTACCTCTTCAAGTTTAAGCACTTCAATATATTATATTTAATAGAAAATTTAAGGAGAGTTTTGTAGCTCTTTTACTGAAATCCAAACTGAGTCTTCACTAATAGTGGCTAAATTGCTGTCTTATGAAGTTGTCTCCCTAAATCAAGAATTTTCTTGAAGGTAGTCTGAAGTTTCCTTTATTCCCTCTCTAATTCCAAACACACACTACCTGTTCATTATTCAAATTTTCCTGTTTTCATTGTAGGCTGTCTTCCAGCTTTGCTTTTTCTGCAGCCAAGTTGAGATTCCAGTTTCACGTTCCTCAGAATCGTACACAGGAGTCAGTCTGGACTCTCAAAATAAAATCATAGAATCTGGATACAGTAATCCCTAGGGTGGCACAGCTCTGGAGTCCCTGGTGTTCAGGAAGAATCTTCTCAGTCTGTGGGTTTTTTATTCTTTTTATTTTTACTGTAGAGCTTCATCCAATTTATCAAGGAAGTTCTGAACTGCAATCCCGTCCTTCAGGCTGCCATCCATTCCTCCAAAGGTGGTATTATTTGTGAACATACCTGATAATTAAACACTCAATACAAAAAATGGTGTGCAAGCATGTTTCTCTCATGTACAGTGATAAACTGAATCACAAGAACTTGAAATTAAGCACTTCCTTGTACTGCTTTGGCATAATCACTTGTTAGGTTTGTATCTCGTATCTGCATTTTGGTGATAGTTGAGTGTTAAATGCCTTCATCACAGGAGTTCTCCTGGAGCTGTCCTTTTTTGCCTATTTTTTGCTCTAGAGTGAACCAGAAAAATTCTTAGTGGAGGCTGCTGAATTTAACGACCCCTCTGTGAAAAAGCAAGGTGAGAAAGTGAGCAAGCACAGCGGCAGACAGAATGAAGTTTTCATTAAAGTTGTGGCATTTATAAAAGCATGAGGCTGTGCTGAAGAAGAAAGCATTTAAGGAAAATTGGAGTAGTCAGCTAAGTAAGGTGATCCTTTATCTTTAGTCCCCGAAACAATAGCCCAGACATGTCCTTTGTTTTTGGTCACCCCGTTCTTTTGGGGCTGTTTTGTTGACTGATGTGCTCAGCGAGGCATTTAGATTGAAAGGTATTTTTACAACCTCTTAGAAAAGCAGCTCCTCTAATGCTATGTTCCAGCATTTTATAGGAGTCTTGCATCTTCTTGATACAGTGCATTTTGAAAGAAGCAGTCTTAAAAGGCTTTTACCCATTTCAAATGATTTATTCTTGTATTTATCAGCAAAGCTTGTTTTATGGTTTTTAAAAGAATTAACGACTGCAATTATTTTTTAAGCCTTTAATATTAAAAATTCAGGTATACTTGGGTCATCTTCATATTCTTTTAGGCTTGTATGTTTGGGTTTTTTAAACTTGTACCTCAATATAAACTCATCAGGCTACTTTGTAAATAGCTTATTCTGAGGTGTGTGAATTGATGCAGTTTTCTTTAACAAGTGCCCAGAACTTCCAAGTATTTTGCACATGGTTGCATTCTCTCCATTCCCTGTCCCAACATCTCATCACTGAGACAGAGTCTGTCATCTTACTGCCTAAAAGCATCTGGGGGTAATGATCCAAAGCTATAATTACAGGAGTATTTTAAATAGGACAGAATCAGAATGTCAGGTACAGGATTTGTAGACCAAGCAGGTAGATGTGAATTTTGAGTCTGTAAAATTTAAATCTCTTGTTCTTTTGCATTTGTGAGAGTATTTCCAAATTTTCTTTCTATAAGAATCACTGCAAATATTATTCTAGGCCTAAACCCCCTATATGCTATGATGGACAACCAAACTCTAGTTCACCTTTCCAGTAGGGTGGAATTGTTTAACCTTGATGAACACTTTCACACATTTTTCTAGAACTTCAAATTCCATATCATGATATTCAGGGATTAAAAATGAGCTTAAAAATAAAAACCCCCAAAAAAGTATCTGCCACTGCCAGTTTTAGCACTGACTGAAGAATGTGAATGCTTTGAGTGAGATTAAATATAAATATCTGTGTACACTGGAAAAACCTCAACCTGAACCACTTACAGGCAAGATTTTAGTTAAGAAATTGTCTCAGGAGTTATGCCTTGCTTTAGAACAGCAAAAGATAATCTAAGAGAGTGATGAGCACCAGCAGCTTGCAGAACAGCTTTGATAATCATTATTTGCTACTGATGAGGCTGGAGAAAAACCAAACTGCATTCCAACTTTTTGGGCAGTCTTTTGCTTCCTTCCTTTACATTTTTGTTTAGGTTTCAGCTTGTGCTGTGAATGAGACAAAAAAATCTGTACATCATAATGTTTTTCAGGTTTTGCATGGCCCAGCTCTGGCTTGTTACACCTGGAGCACTGCCCCAGGTGATTGTGTACAGAGCTGCTGTGTCTTTTAGAATAAAAGATTCAAACATTCAAAATAACATTTCACAGCCAAAATCAGAAAATGTAAGAAACTTCTGAATGCTGTTTTGTTATGTATTTTATTGCAGTGGATCTTTGAACTACTAACACGGATACGAAGAGGAAAACAATATTAAATTGTACTTGAAATGTAACTTAATTCACTGCTGAACAAAAACAGGATTCAGTCTTTTAGGCTGGGCTCACTCTTCTTTGCTGGAGTGCCTTTTCTGAGGGTTTTCTTGCTACACCACTACCATCGCTTTAAAAACCAACTTTTTTAGTTAATTTGGCTTTAGTTTGTCTTCTGACATTTCTTTTTCTTTGCCCTTTCCCTATCTCCCTGCTTGGCTGTGGAAAAAAACATCTAACTTCTGCCCACATAATATGTAGTCCTCTTTCCTTAATCTAATCTAATTTTTCCTCTTATGATGATTGTGTCTCAGTAAGAGTTTATGTTTTTTGGAAAGAGTTATGCCTAAACAAATATTTAATTTGTGATGATTCAGGTTCTGTTTTGGAAAAACACCAGCCAAAACACAAACAGAAGAAACGCTCTAAAAACAGTAAGACCAAAAACAGGAAGCATGTTTTTTGAGATTGGTTAGCTGAAACTGCAGGCTCCTCTTCAGACCCAAGGTTTATCAGAGCTGGCTTATCTTAAGTGTAATTTCTGCCCTGCCAATGCAGCAGAGCCAGACTGCATCATGGTGAAATATCAGAATTGCCTAATTAAATCCCCTGTTCAAGAAAAATACTATTAGTTTATTCTGTTCTTTGGATTAGCATTAAACTGCAATCCAAGAGGCTTCTAAAGAATTAAAGAATTGTAATTAAAGAGGTTGTAAGAGGCTTCTAAAGAATTAAAGAATTGTTTCCTAGAATCTGGCACTGGCACTTAACAAATCAATCCTCAAGAGAGGAAATTACCCTGGAAGCACCGTTCCCATCTGCCTTGGAGATTCCAGGCTGCTCCTCAGACACATCAGTGTCCAGAGTCCCATTCTGGGCCTCTTGGCTTTGGGATTTTTTGATGCCTGAAGAGGCATCTGTTCAGGTCTTGTTTCCAGTCTAGAGGCTGGTTTTGCATTTGCAATTGTCTCACTCTGAGACAAAGTCTGGATCCCTCTAACTCTGTTTTGTCAATTAGTAAAAGGTGTGTGTTCTTCCCCGGGCAGTGTTTAAGTGGACATATCTGTCTCAGTGACTCTAAGGGGATTTACTTCAAATATCCATTTATTTCCAGCCCGGATAAACTGCCTAACTCATTGTTATTCCCCTCTCAGATAATCTTTCTTCAGATGGTGGCACCTGGGCTGTGTGAAGTTTTAGTAAGGATATTTAACCCCTCTGGCAACAGTCAGATGGTTTACAGGTGCCATATGGCAGCTGTCATGGGTTATAACTCCGGATGTATGCAGGCTCCAGGTTCATTGGAGCATCTCTTCAGCAGCTCTTCCTTCATTTGTGACGTTGCCATTACGCTTTCCTTCCTAGATTTCCCTTTTTGTCACCCATAGTTCACCAGCCTCATCTAAGGCAGTCATCAATTACTCGGGTTTGTTCCTCTGCTGAGAGAGATCAGCATGCTTATCTCTCAGCTCCCATCCCCTCCTGAAATGCTCCCAGAATCACCTCTGATGTAGTTTGCCATTGTGCTGAAACCTTCAGCATGTCAGTTCCAATCAGTGGGACCTTAGAGCGAGTGTTTGTTCTTTGCACTTCCACTTTGCGTCGGGTTAGAAAGCGTTTATCAGGCATTCCCTCCTGATCTGGGCTGTCTGAGCTGTCACTGCCTGTACTCCTCACTGTGATAACATGGAATGGGACACGTGTGCTACCCCCCAGAATGACACAGGGCTTTAAAAGGAAAGGTTATTCTGGGAAAATGGGTTTATGCCTCTACTCCTCTCCAAACAAACGCTGTCAGCTTCCAGCCTACAATGACAGGCTGTGGACATATGGAATTATGCCTGTGCCTGAGAGGCTTTTCTCATGATGTGTTTTCTTTTCCCATCGTGTGAATTGGGACAGTGGGGATAGAGGGGAGAAGGGTGAATGAAACTGATGATAAAGGCTGAGGCTCAGCTTGACAGTTTCTCCAGGTTATATGGACTATAAGAAAATCCTGTTGTCAGTCCTCTGGACTTCTGAAGGTACACAGATGCCAGTAGAAAGTCTTCAATTAAATTTAAATTGTGGTCCTTCTTTTATTCTTTTTTTGTTCGTGTGGTTTCTTTAGTTTTCTTTTTTTTTTTTTTCCCTCCACTGTGTTGAGAGGTTTTGGTGACTTGGAAGCAGAATGGCTGTTTTAAATTCAGGAGTTTACCTACCTGACTCATTTAGAGATGGCTGCTGTAGGCAAAATCCTTCCTCCAGGCTTCATGGTCAGTTCTCACTGCTGAATTAATTGCCACTAGACTAGAAGTACTGCTCACTGTGCCTGTTGTCTTGGGAGCTGCTTCCTGAATTCAGAAGGCACTTTTGCATTATTCAAGTGACAACATTTTTAGCTGTCATTGTTCCAGACTGCATATGTAGCCTGCTAAGCCCGAGCTGTGCACTGCCCTGACAGGCTTCCTTCTCAACTCTTCCCTTTCTAATGGTGGCAGTGACCCCACAGTGTTTGCCAAGGATATTGTTTCAGCTTCCAGGGCTGCCCTGAGCAGCTGTAATTGATTATTGTCTTTGCTGTGATGGCTCTCTCTCGTGACCTAACAACCCAGGCTCATTACTCATCTGGTCCCTGTGTATTTATCCTGCCTCAGAGTGGTACAGGACCTGGGCAGGACACGAGCATGTCTTTGGATTCTGGTGCTTTATCTTCACATATCTTCAGAGATGGTTTTGGTCATTTCACTTCATGCAGTGATGAATGGAAATCTGCACTGGTGCTCTCAGAATGATGTGCAGGGGCTCACACAGCTGAGAAATGTTCCCTCTCCTCCTAATCTCATCAGATGTTTGGCTTCAGTGCTAGTCTTTACTCAAGAGCCTTTGCAGCCGTGTTTCTCATCAGGATGCTTTGTTTTTCTTTGGTCTGTTTTCTCAGAAAACTCTGCAGTAAGGCTCAGATGGAGCTTTGAGAAGTTTCCTTTCCCTGAGCAGGTGGAGGCTCTTTGGAGTCCCAGACCAAAAACAAGCCACACAATGTTGCTCTTTCTTTCTTACTTTTACAGAACTTGTCTCATCTAGCACAAGGTGAAGGGACCTTGTTCATCTCTGTGAAGTCTGGGATTGTAAGGATATCTCCAGCTGAAAGTGCTTACACAAAACATTCTCTTCAGACATACAGACCAAATTCAGTCATCAGAATTTCTCCTGGTCTGTTATCCCTGATTTCCTTCAGTCTTTGCTGTCCACCTCAACGAACCTCTGCTCAATTATCACGTGAATGAGCTGCCCTTCCCTTAGAGTAAGGAGTTTGGAGTTTGGACAATGCTCTTGGGCAAATGGTGGGACTCTTGGGGATGGTTCTGTGCAGGGCCAGGGCCTGGACTCAGTGATCCTTGCGGATCCCTTCCGTGTCAGCACATTCTGGGACTCTGGGACCTCTGCCCTGATCACTGGCACTCATCCCAGCCTGTTCCCTGAACCTTGCTCTGTGCGGGTTCCTGGCTGTGGCCACTGCTGCTCTAAGAATAATGTGTTCATGGGTGCTTTCTCACCTGGCAAGGTGAGGATTTTGTTGTGGCAGCCCTGCTGCCTGTGCAGGACTGACTTAAGCAGCAGACAAAGCCAGAGATCTGGCTTTCACTTCAAGTAGGAGATAAAGTTGTTCCTGCCTTCCCCCTCTGCTCCTTTTGCTCTGACCTCGCTCAGCACAAGGTTTGCTCTTGCCTTCTGAGCTGCTAGAGCCAGCTGCTTTCCTCAATCCCATTTTTGTGTGTCCCTAGCAGGGAAAGAGCTGTGAGCAGACCCTTGTGAGGCAGGGCGTTTCTCACTCGTGGTGTGGATATTCCCATTCCACCATCAGGACAGCTACACCAGGGCTGACTTACAGGAGCTTGACTTACTAATCAAACTCTAAAAATGCAAGGATTTATCTAGAAATAATGTACCACTTGCCCCTATAGTTACATAGTTCTGTTTTCTGAATGATTCTTGGCTCCTACTCCAAGTGGTTGTGCCTCTGGAAGGATCTGTTACTGGGAGTTGTCCAAGGTGGAAATCTACCTATGAACAATCATTGAAAAGGGACAGAAGACTTTCTTGTGAGTAATTGTGTTCCTCAGAAGAGGGCTGATTTTTTTTTTTTTTTTTTACCTATTTATCTCAAATCATCCCCCTTCTGCTCTGTTTTGTCTCCTTTTTCACTTGCTGTGAGAAAAACTGAAATTCAGCTTCACTTTTCTCATGGTTGCATAAGAGGCAGGATGTGAATGTACACAACATGTTCTGCAAAAACAGAATTTTCTGGATCAGGTGCTTTTGCTTTCAATGGATTTTGACAAGTGACTATATAATGAATACTGATATAGGCAAGACATTTAAACAAGCCATAATTACTGGTAATCTGTTGAACTTTTGCCACAAAAATAGTTATTTTACCAAATAAATTCTAAAGTTATATTTGCCAGAAGGTACTTTGTATTCTTACGCATAGTTACTTTTGATTCTTAAAACACCATTGAAATTAATTTTCAGACAAGAATAATGGAGAGATTCCCAATCCAGTTGCACAAAAGCTGACGTTTGGCTCTTGAGAATGCTTTTCATAGTAGTCAGTAATTAGAAAGGGAAATTCCCTGCTGGTGCAGAGCTACCATTTTGTTCCCTGTTCCCTGCATTGTTGCTGGGGGTAGGGTTATTATGCAGTCCCTCACAAGCTCATCCTACCAGACTGCTCACTAATTTGTAGGCTGTAGGTGTAAATTGAAAAGCCTTCATCCTGCTTGTGTTTACTTCACAGATTGAACTGGGCTCCAATTATTCTCATCTGTGTGAATTGAGGCACTGTTGCTGCTCTTGCCTCTCTTTTCTCCATGTGGGTGGGCGCAGTTCGTTTGAACCTGCTTTTCTTTTCCAAAGAAACATTGAAGAGAATGAGTGTGTAAGAGGCAGCTCTGGTACTTAGTGTTCTATGACTTTAATCATTATATATCTCGATACTCGATAGTCAGTACTGTAGCACAGGTTCCTTAGGGCATTGCCAGTGTTTATTCATTATTTGTCAGGCACGTATCAGGGTTTTGTTCTGCTAGAACCCATTTCATCTTTTTTTCTTTTTTTTTTTCTTTTTTCCTCTTAATTTCAGCTGGATGAGTAAAGTTGACTCTGCTTGTATGGGAGACTTAATTATACCTGTTATTGCTCTCCTTAGCCTGTTTATCACAAACCTGTTTTAGCTGTTAAATAGGAAGAATGTGGAGCAGAGGAGAGAGGAGACATAAAGTAGCAAACAAATAATGAAAATGGAGAAATGCTTTTCATTACAATCCCTCTTGAGCAATAGGTACTTTCCTAGGAAAATGAACTCCCTGTTTTATACCATTACATGAGGAATGCTTTCTGGGAGCTCCAGAGAGGTATTTTAAATGGTTGCTAAGGCAGCAGTTTGCCTCTTACTGCTGTCCTTTGGCTCTGGCCTCTCTTTACATGGGACTGTGGGAATCCCACATGTAGGAGTAAATGAAAAAACCCCAGCCAGTAAATCAGCCCCCCTCACTAATCCTTCCTGTTAAGCAAATCTGCCCCCACATTGTGATAAATCCCAGATTAAGATAATCATAAATGTTTGCTGTATTAGCTGCAGTGAGGTTTTTGACAGTGCAAAGTTTCTTGGCTTCCTTTAGAATCTTTCAATAACCCAGTTTTATTGTCCATAAAGATTATACAAAGTGCTTGTGTGAATTAGAATTGGGTTGTGATATATTTAGACACTGGGCTTATATAATGGCCTTAGCTTCAATACCATGTGTTCCAAACAATAATTTCTTACACATTGTGTAAGATTTCCCCAAGAGATGAAAAAGACCCATATGGTAGCTTCTCAAAACTCTTTATTTGTCTATTTTTTTTTTCCTTTTAGTTCATCTGATGTTCCACTGATTACATTACTTGCAAAATGAATTAAACCTCCGTTCTAAACAGCCAGCTTTGTGTGTGGTGCAGATGTTGATCAACTGGCAGCTTTCACAGGAAGAACATTGTGTACATGGCAGAGTGCTCTTAGGCTTCTGAACCCATTTGCCCCCTCTCTGCTGACTATGAGGGAGATTTGGGATTTCCTCTTGGGAGGAGCAAACCTGATACAACCTGTGGAAAAGCTGGTCCTGGAGTTTTACCATTTCTGGTCGTGTATTTACATCTATACACATCATGTCCTCTAGAAACTTGGGATGTGCCTGAGCCTAATAAGCTAAGCTGATATAAATATAGAAAGGAATATTGCAGGATTGAAAACATGATGGACATACACGGGCAGGATAAAATACTAAACTCGTTAAGATACTTGAAACATTCTCTTGAATTTTGAGAAATCATAACTGAATGTTTTTCCAGTTAAATTTACTTAGTCTTGTCCTAATGATTTTCCCTTGTCAGTGCTCCACGTTTGCACATTTATGGATATAATACAGCTCTCAAATGTTCTTTTATATTGTCTTTCTGCTTAAGACTTCAAAGTTTTTACATGGACTAAATTCCTTAAATATGTTTTCCTGGAATGTGAATTTATGATATCCATTTTACAGGAGATTAAGTATTGAAGGAACTTGCTCAAGGTTACATATCACACTTGAGCCATGACTAAACTTCAGGGGTTCTGTTCTTCACATGCAGTGTTCACCTCCCAACTCAGGAATGTTTCAATAATCCTCCACCTCCTTGCATATAAATATTGTCCATGCATAAAATAACAAATGTTTGTTAAATGTGAAACCTTCCAATCATGAATGTGAAATATAATATAGAGGTTTTAAAACAGGGGAGCACAGTTTAATTGTA
The DNA here is from genome assembly GCA_013397155.1 of Irena cyanogastra. NCBI lineage: Eukaryota > Metazoa > Chordata > Aves > Passeriformes > Irenidae > Irena > Irena cyanogastra. The sequence continues at coordinate 198,945 of VWZV01008995.1, read as the reverse complement.
TATATTTGGTAGGACCCGTAAGAACAATTCCAGTAATAAGAGCTGTTGTCCTGGTATGTATCAAAAAGATAAGCAAATCTTTCCTGCTACAGGATTAAAGTGATGAAAGCCCTCCAAATACACTCTTAGAATTCTAGGCTTGGTCACTTAAACAAATAAATGTGTTTGGATTCATACTGGGTTTTAGTTCTTCCTGTTGTTTGGCACAGAATCAGAAACGGCAACTTTTACATTTATTTTGGATTGCTAAACTGGATGGTGTAATGTCTACTGTGCTCTGTGTAACATGGAAGCGTGGGCTTGTTTTTTTTTTAAGTGAAAATAAGAAGTAATAAGAATCTCATCTATTAAATATGATTCCTTGCCTTTGATTTTAATACTTCTCTAATTGCATAGTTCATATTCCAGAGATTAGCTGCCATTTATCAAATGTTGGTATCTCCTGCAGATGAAGTTTTCTTTTGGATGTGATTGAATTTCTGACCATCACAGGAGCTGTTTTTCCCTTTCTGAACCAGGTTTTGTTTTCATCCTTTTTGCTCAAGTTGTTTTACAGTTGCATTCCTTATAGAATTCTTTTCTTAAGTACCTGTGTAAAATGTGTATGATTAGTCTCCAAAAGATGGAAAAGCCCAGAAAAATATCAGATCCAGGGTACTGACTTTGAGCTTTATACAGCTTTTCATTGAAGTTTATTGAGAATAAATCAGAATAATATTGAAACTATCAAATGCCTCTGAACAAACACTGGTGTGATTGATCTTCCCTGAGACAGATTTCCTGCATCACCAAAATTCAGCTTTAGGAGTGAGAGATGGCTTGAGGCTCTTCATGAGTGCGAGCTGACCTGCAGGGCAGAATTCAGTTTCTGCAATGAAAATGTGAGTTATTTCTCACTCTTCCATGCTCGTGTTCTGCAGATGCTGAGATAGATAGGTTAGATTGTTTCTGCCCCTTATGGTGAAATTCACAGATAAAAACTTTCACAGTTATACACTTCAGAGCCTCACATGGGAGTCAAGAAGAAAGGGACAGCTGTTTATATTCCTACACACCAACACTTCATCTCTTTGAGAATTTGGTTTTGTCTGGACTCAGATTTGCTGCTGCACTGTGTAAGTGTTTTGGAGAGAAGCATAGTGAGAAAATGAAGCCATCTGCCTGAAAGAAGCTTTGTTCCAGGTTGGAAAAACTACCTGTAGCAGATCAAATGTAGGAGAAAAAGGCAAGGAACTGCAAAGATACAATTTGTAATGCATATGGAAAATGAGAGCAGAAATTCATTGAATGCCTACTCCATAAAATCATGGAGCAGTGTAGGTTGGAAGGGACCTTGAAAGATAATCTGATCCAACCATTCATGTGAAAAGGAGTCTGGATTAAGTTATTTTGACCCCTGTCCAGCCACTTCTTGAAAGCCTCCAGAGATGGAGACTCTACCATGTTCCTGTGGAGGCTGTTCAACTGATTGATTATTCTCACTGCCAAATTTTTTTTTTAATAGAATCACAGAACATGCTGAGTTGCAAGGGACCCCCAAAAGAAAATTTATTTACCACTCTCTCAGTCTATAATTACATATATTGAACTTCTACTCATCCTAATGAAATTTCAAATAAAACAACTTTATAATGTGGAAAAACATAATCATCAGAATTAAATCCCTTTGAGATTGAGATAAATTTGTGGGTTTTTCTGAATTTTTTTTCTTGTTGCCATATGTATGGTAAGATGAGAGTACAATTTTTTAATTGGGAAGTCTATCCACAGCCACAAAATTAACACATATAAAGAAAACTGTTATTTCAAAACAAAATGTGCCAAGGCAGCAGGAGCTGAAAACTTTTAGACTAATGCTTTTATATAAGGTTCCTCTGAAGCTTCAGTAATCAGCTGTCCCTTATGCAGCCTGTCTTGGAAATTCATTTAGAACGTGTAAAGAATGTCAGATGCAGATTTAACAAAATCACTGCCTTTTGTTATTTGGTTTAAAAAAATTGTTTTATGCCAAGGTCTTGACAACATTCGTGGCCCATGTGTAATATAGAAATACCAGTAAGTGACTGTTTCAGTCAGTGTATGGCCGTGAGATTAGCTCAGTTATTACAGTGTTGATCTGTGTAGAAGTAGGATTTGAGACACTACCATTTCATTTTACAGCCCTATTTTTAGAATAGTTCAATTTGCAGAGAGATTAAGAATTTTATTAGAGACCTTTACCAAATTTCTTTGTTATCCTACTTTTTTTTCAGAATCCCTTTTTGCACAATTATTTCCTCCAGAAGACATTTTACACCATGGGGAAATACACTGCTGTATTCAAGACAATAGAAAACCTCTTTGGAAAAAAACACAAAAAGCCCCAAAATCAAACAAAACCACTGACACACAACCTCACACACAGACTCATACAAGCACTGAAGATTTTACTTACTTTGCTATTACTCATGTCACTGTTAGGTTCCCATAATGAACTTTTAGTGCAAGACACTGTTCCAAAAAGTGTCTAAATCATGTTTTAATGTGAGCTTTTATTTTAGTCTTGGCACTTAACTGACTTGGACTTAAGTCAGCATTTGAGGAGAGCTTACCAGACTCTTGAAAAAAATGTTTTCTGCCCACAAGAGTCTCCTTTTTGCCAAACTATGGCTTTACTGTGGCCTGAATGCAGTGTGTGTCTCTGAATCAGAGTCCCCTCATTCTGGAATGGGGAAAGCAGAACTTTTTGATTTCTTGGAACTCTTGGCCTGCAGGTTTAATTTGCTGGAAGGGTGCTCAAGGTAACATGAAATTTGGCTTTATAAAGCGGCAGGCAGGGGAATTGAGGGTGAGCAGAGCATATAATCTGTGACAGCCTCTAGGGAAGGGAGGCATTAGAGAAGCTGTGCATTAAATTCATCAGCATATCAAAAGTACGGGCAGCCAGAGCCTGGAGGATTATCTCTTGACTCTGTCTAACATTCAGGCACACACTCACATGCACACGAAAAGCGTGGTGGCTTTACAATTGCTCACAGCTCCTGTCAGTGCTGTCAGAAACCTCTGCTGGCTTCCTGCAGCTCTTCTGCACCAGCAGCATTCCTGACGCGCCGGTGGGCGCGAATTGTTCAGCAAAAGATTTGAGAGCTTTTTTTTTAAGGAGGTAAATGCCTTCTTAAGTTTATCTGCACGAAGCCTGTAGTTCCAGATCACCGGTATTTCCTCTGTAAGTGTGGTTTTAGCAGTGGATTAAGTCTCTCAGAAATAGATTATGTGCTGTACGCAGTCATCCAAAGGCTACGGGAGTTTGTGTGGCATCGGCTTGAGCTGGGTTGGGGTGGATATTTTGGCACTGAGACACGCACAAGGAACACGAATAGCACGTGTGCCAGAGCTGCTGATGCTTTAAAGCTCCAACACTGAGCAGGACAATAATGCTATTAAAAATATGTATCTTCTGTAATCCTTAAATCCCTTCTGAAGCGAGGAGCTCCAAGTGAGGTAGCTATTCTTGGCACTACAGTCATAATGCTGAGTAGCGTAATATTTTCTAAAATGAAGGTTAAATGAAAAGCCTGAACAAACTAAGAGACTGAGAAATGCTGATCCAGTGAAATGTGCAGACTCATATTTTGCTAAGTATTTCAAATGACCTTCAGCAGTTCTGGTGTTCCCAGGAGCAGAAGAGACAATTCCATTGTACCTTGCTGCCTGTTTTTAATATTGTATTGCAGAGAAGTGCAATCTCTATAATAATGTTATTATTGATTATATTAGTAAAGAAGCCCCCTCTACTCTTAAGCCCATGTTGCACTTTATACTCCGTGAAGTCATAATTAGAAAAGGCTCCTTTGGCTGGCAATTAATGCTCTGAGAAATGGAAAAGAGAGAATGGCTGGGGAGGAAAGCAGTCCCTTATCATCCCTCTGCAGGGAGCACCTGACACAGAAAGGTGCCTCCAGTGCTTGAGTTGTGTATGTTGTTTGACCAGTCACTATAAAATTTCTTCCTTATCAAATCTTTTATGTGCCTTCTCAAATTCAGCATTCCTTTTTCTTTGATCAGCTGGTGGTGCAACTGCGTTCTTATCTGGGATTTTTTTCCTGAAATAAAAATGGCAGTTCCTGAGTTTTAAATTGACTTGACGACAAGCCTGGATTTCCTTGCCACAGAAATGTAAATGAGAAATGCTGGTGTGAGCAGAAGATAAGGTCCATGTCTTCTTCTGTGTGAGTCCACAGCAAATATTTCTCTGGCACCCACATTACTTATGCTCATTATGGGGCCAGAGATGTTGGTAATATACAACAATACAAGGAAGATAATCTTATCAAAAGATAAGAGTGCAATTAATTTCAAATGGCAGAGGCACCTCATAGGTATCATTTATCTCCAACTTTAGGAAATTACTGTACTGCAGTAATTAGTGATGACTCTCACCCAGCCCATGGGGTTTGTTTGATAGGAGGGTCATGTTTCCTTCACTGCCCTTAGCCAAGCTCTCTAGAACTGATAATAAGAATAGTGGATTTAGGATTGGATCATGCTTTCTCTCAAGTATCGTTGCATTATGAACATGAGAGCATCTTTATTTTTCTTATTTAAATTTCTTAACTGTTTGAGTGCTTGAAGCTTATTTTCAGGGTGAACAGAAGTTCTGGACAACTGAATTTAGAATATGTTATTTACTGGACTTAAATGGTGACTGGAGGTCCTCACTAATGAAATATCTGTTAGTCAGAGAGGAGGCACGTTCTTTCAAGCATTCATAAATGGCATTTTTGTGCAAAAAATTCTGTGCAGTGACAGAAGCAATGACACACGGGCTCAGGCAGATAACGAGAGTTGCTGCAGGAATTGAGTAAAATCCTGGTACTGCTATGAAAGGTTTCACATTGTTTTGTTGAATTAAGAATGTGCTGACAAGATTTTAATTTGCATTTAGCAAAAATGAAAATGCTGAATTTTGCTCACAGCAATTAGGGAGTCCTTCAGCTTTCCACACACATGTCCATAAACATAATTCTTCTTTGTCCTGGATTCAGTTGTGCCAGATACTGAGCATTCTGCATCAGATTTTTTAATGGCCCTAAATTGTAAACTTAGCATAAGACCTGGAAGTTGATTTAGGTTCATATTTATAAATCTTTGGTTTTGCTGAGACTGGAAGAATCTGAATGAATTCTTCACCATGTGGATTTGGAAAATGTGTCTGAAATATGCTTTATGCATTGCTAGAGTTTGGTTTAAATGTATGTGCCCTGGTTCAAGACAACACAGAAGGTCAGCTCTGGGGAGGAATCTCAGTTTTGTCCCTTTTCAAACAAGGTTGATCAGAAAAAAGTGCAAAAAGGAGTTCTGTGATTTGTTTTTTGATTGAATATTTAAAGAAAAGCTCTGTGTTAGCACTCCTAAACTGATGCAATTGCAGTCCTGGACTAGCAAGCCAACGCTAGAAGGAATTCTTAATATTTTGGGAAACATTTTGATCTCTTGTCTCCCCAGGAAAAAACACCCATATATTAACCTTTTTAATGGATTGTATAAATTTTCACAATTTTTTGGGGACAGGAAAACTTTTCCTGCAGATGTAATTTCCAGGTTGAAGTAGACATCCAGCAGGAGTCAGAAAAGGATTTATAGCAGGATGGGAAGGAGAAGGTTCAGGTGTCTGAGCCATTAGAACACAGATTGCACCAGAGAGGTCTGTACCCTAAAACATGCTTCTCCACACAGCACCAGTCTCCTTCAGGGCAGATTTCACTCAGCCTCTTTTGTTGCATCCCTCTGCTTTGTAAAATTGGTGAAACACTTGGTAAAACACTTTGTAAAATTGGTAAAACACTTTACTAGACCAGCAGGGACGAGGCTGGCTCTGTAACTTCTGGGGAAAGTCTTCAAAAGAAACGGAGCAGAGAGCTGAAGACCCATCAGTGTTTTTTATTACCTGACTGCCAAGCTGAAGGGGATGCCCCTTGGCTCAGGACATAGGTGAGGTGGAAGAGTTCAGAAAAAGACTGGGTGAAGGCTGCTTATTTTGTAGAACCTTTCACTGACAGTGAACAGCCTAATTCAGAAAGGATTTGTGAACCCACACCTTCCATCTCACAAGGAGAATCTTCAATGCTGGTCCCAGAGCACACGCTAATAGAACGTCTCAGCTTTTTGCAGCATAAATAAGAGAAATAACTAAATAAATTTTGTCTTCTGATCCCACTGTGCAGCCAAATGGAAATATAAACCATTTCTTTCACAAACTAAGGTTCTTATTTTTTAACACCATTTAAATTTCTTTTTAAATTAACCATGCCACAATCCGTGGAAACACTGAAAAAGTACTCTGGTGTAGAAGATGTAGTCCTCAAACTGCAGCTCTGCCAGATTTGTTTTTGTTCTGCTTCCTGGGTTCTGCGAGCATCAATGCACCGAGCTGGGAAATCTTTGATAGAATTTGGCTGTTCTTTCTCAGAGAAAGTGAGACAAAGGGCTGGTACACAGGGGGCCACTCCAACTTTATGTCTTCCGTGGATTTCCCTGGCTTAAATTCCAGTTGACTCTCTAAGCCACTTTTCCATTTAATTTGAGCAATTGGCGCATCGCAGAAGAGGCTGAAGATCTGGAATCTCAGATTTAATCTCTTCCCAAAGAACTGCTGTTTGGGAAGCCTGAGAACAGTTGGAGGTGTGACAAGCTGTTAAGGATAATAAGTAAGTTATCATAGAGCATTTAATACATTGGTTTGAGAAAGGAGCTCAGTGTCTACAGCCCTGCTACACTGAAGTGCTTTGGGAAAGGTTGCTCAGCAATCCAAGTCACGTCTCACTTCCAGTCCAGGGTTGTGTGCACATTGCCTTGCTTTATATCACTTTCTTTTATGAGGCTGCAAAAGCATTTTGTTCTTTAAACAACTTCCCAAAGCTTTTTTTATCTATCTAGAAAATCTGATTAAAAGGCGCTCTTTAATGGGAGGTAGCTAATTGTGTTACATATATCTGGTTGTAGTGGTGGGAAATACGTTTAGGAATTAAGGGCAGTTTTCTCTCTTTCCAGAAAAATGTATGTAGACTTGAATGAAACGTTCTAACTCTACAGACTGAACAAGAAATATACAAAACCCTTAAATTTTTACTTCTTTTGAATGATTTTTATCTAAAAATTGTTGATTTCTATACAGTAGCCCCTTCAGCAAGCAGTGTTTCTCCCAGGCTAAAGCACTTGAGACATCATCTATCAAAAGCTATTTTTTACCAGATTGGAGCAGTGGCTATTTTTTGTGAAACAAATAATGTTCACGCTGAAATAGTTTGACAACGGAACACTGAGTATAAATAATGTCTCTGTGGAAGAATTCCACACAGAGAGCCCTGCACGGATCTGTGTGGAGGTTTATTGTGGTTATATTCTTTTCTGAAATGAGTGTGTTAGTTTTGTCATCTTGGAAGAGCTGTTGGCACTCTGATCTCTCCATTACACGGAAGACAGAAATAAGAAATCTGTGAGAGCCAGTCAGAGCCCTAAGTGCCTGAGCTCCTTTTTTATTTATTTATTTTTTTTTTATTTTTCAATACTGGATTTAATTCTCTATAGCTGCTATTTTGGGTTGGCCAGAGGACTGCTCTGACTAATGCTGACTCTGTTCCCAGGGGGCTGCTAAGGGTCATGACAGCACAGCCTTCATTGCTGTCCTCATCATCCTCACTGGCTGTGAATCTGCTTTAAGGCTGCAGTGGGGCAGCTCTGCTTCCTAATCCTTGGAACAGAGTTTTGGTAGTAAAATGACTTCATTTTCATTTTACAATCATAAAATTTGCTCTTTTTTCATCTGCTATTTCATGCTTCCTAATTTGAACTATGCTTAGATCATAAAACTCCCTCTCATTCCATAGAAAAGCAAACTCATTTCTTTAGCTACTGCCTGAATATAATGAAAAAAATCTGTAAACCACAAATTAATGTGTTTGAATTGGTCAGCACAGAGTCTGACCTCAGTAAATTTACTCTAGATTTAGGTCTAACTTGATTAAATTGTACATCAAAGCAGGCCAAAACTCCTGTTTCTTTGAACTAAAAATTTCAATCTTTCCCAGAATCCATACACATAATTTCAAATTCTGTAAAAGCTTCTGTGTAGAGTGGACACCATAGAGTGGGAATGAAGCTGAGCCATTTGTCATGCAAGGCACAGAGTGACTGGTTGCTTTTGTACCAAACAGAGTTCCTTTGCACAATTCCCTCGTGCTCCTGCCCCTGGTGCTGTGAGTAATTTGTATGCTCTGATGCTCATGCCAGGGCACTCTCTTTGGCAAGAGCCAGCTGGGACACTTTGGGTCTTTGTGTGCCAAGGTGTGAAAAGCAAGTTCAAAAAAAATTAATTTGAAAAGCGTTCAAAATAATTCTCAGTTTCTGGTGTGCCTTCTTGGAGAGCACTGGATGTGCTAACTAAGGAGCTGGAATATTTGAAGGGATTTCAAAAGATGGTAGAATTTGTAAAGATTTTGTCCTTCCCCTGCTGGAAATTAGTGTTTGCAAATTGCTTTTTAAGTATGAAATGAAAGAATTTTCCTTAGTTGAAATAACTGCTTAAAGAAAATTATCAATAGAACCCAACGTGATTTAAGTCTTCTGCCTTGATGGTTAGTGATGCAGGAAATCATGATGTAGCCTTGAGGCTCAGCCACTTCCTGTTCTTCCAGGATCATGTTCTAAATGCAATCAGAACTTTCAAATTAGTTTATTATAGAAGTAGGATAATGACAGCTTTCTGTGCCTGATACAGTTTCTCTGTTAGAGATGATAAAAATAATGTTGTCTGGGAAAAGCTGGATTATCTGCCAACCCCCTCCCCAGTAATACAGTCTGATAAAGTAGCCAATTTACCAAGCTGTTTTCATAGAGATGTTGGTGTTGTAGTCAAGGAGGAAACTTAATGGGAAACACAGATGAAACTTTGGACCTTCAGACCCCTCTTAGTGACTGCTTAGATGAAAACTGCTTCAATTCACAACAGTCTGTGCTCATTCATCTCTTGAGTTTTACTGACAGCATCAACTTAATTGGCCATTTTAATTTTACAAGCATAAGTCCTCAGTGCAAGCTTTATGATTCAGCATGTTAGAACTTTGAGTTAACTAAGAGTGGTTCTGAAGCAAGAAATATATACAGTATAGCATTTTACGTTTACTAGATACTGTCAGGCTGCTGTCACCTGTTTCTGGCAATGCACATAATCTCTTTACTCTTTTCATACTTATTAAGGAAAGAAGAAATAGCTATTTTGTTAAGCTTCCCATAGCCAGGCTTTGGCAGGAGAAGCTGTTCAGTGTGAAAGCTGGTGGTGTGTAGTGCTGTATCTTACTGCACTTCAGGCTTTTGTCACCCTGAACTGCTTTCTTTCTCATTTTGTTTGAGTTGCACCTTGAAACAGACCCTGCCTGCCCTGCAGGAATAAAAGAGCTCAGGTTTGTTTGGACTGAAGAGCAAAACACAGCAGATTCTTGATAGCAAAAGTTTTTTTCCTCAGGTAATGATTGCAGAACTAAATTTGATTTCTAATTGCAGCTTTGTGCGACACCTATGTAAAGTTTGTGCTAGAAGTTATCAGAACCCAGTGATAAGCTACAAGTGTGTTTTAGCAATGCCTTTCTTCAATGAATCTGCACCTTTCTCCATGCTTCAGAGTAACTCTAGCCCTTATCAGACCCTAATCCTTATCAAATCCTAGCCCCAATCCTTGTCAGGCAGCCTCAGCCTCGTGGTGCAGTGCTCAGGATGGCCAGAGAGCCCAGCCGTGCTTGAATCATAGTCTGCATCAAGACTGGTTACTGACACTGCATAAAACATCCCACTTCTGATTCTTCTGATCCTGAGCACAGACTCTGAGAGAAACGCTGTGTCCTTTAGTCAGACAATGTGGCTGTGTGAAGGATGTCTTTGAGGCAGGGTTTTTAAGCTGACTTTGTACATCATTAATTTTACGTTCTGTATAATAAGCTCTGTTCTAGATTAATCCCTAAAGGCCAAATATTATTGCTGTTACATAGACCCAGTGTTCTTTTTATAACTGGAAAGTTTCCTCAAGGAGAAGACAGTTTTGCAACATTCATATTAGCTCTTCCAAAGAAGCAATCTGCCCACAAAGAGGCTTATCTTGTGAACTTTTAGCTGTGTTCTTTTTGTTTTTCCTGTAATTCTATTGTTCCAGTAGAATGCAGCTGTTTCAGTGAGTGGAAAGTGATGATGTGTCCACAGAACAAGGAATGATGCTGAAGGTCCTAGCTAGTGGTTCCAGCTAAGGAAGTGGACACAAGCCAGTAGAGGGTTTATGTAACTTCATCTCCTTTTGTACTCAGTACTAATCCCTTTCTTTGTGATGTATGGTATTTTGAATTTTTTAAACATTTTGTTTCAATACTGATATAAATTTAAGGATAGAGAGTATAACTGCCTGGTTTATTTGACTAATAGTTTACAGAAACCAGAAACAGCAAGCTTTGTCAGTCAGCATGAAATGTTCCAATTCTGAGAAAACCAATTGTTCCTTTTTTTTTTTTTTAACAACTAAGCAGTTATCCAGTCCTGCTTTTCAGGAACACCCAAAACTTGATCTCAACCTCATCAGTTTTTGGAATACACAAAGAATGTAAGACTGAACCTGGAGCTGGTAAATTTTCCCCTGTAGTATCCTTACTTTCATGTTTGTAGATTTAACCAAGTTCAGCCAAATTCTACTTGTTGTGACACTCATTTGAATCCCAGTTAACTCCAAATATCTTTTCCAGGATTTACACTTGTTTTCTTGAACGAATTAATTGGTCCAATAATACCACAATCATAATGGGGAAAAAAACCCTCAAAAAACAACCAAAAAAAACCCCCAAAAAACCAAACAAACAAACAAACCAAACCAGAAAACAAAACAAAAACACCAAACCAAAGCAAAAAAAACAGCAAAAAAAACCCCAAAAAACCAAACCAAAAAACCCCACCAAAACACCAAAACAAACAAAAAAACTCCACAATCAAACAAAACAACCCCCCCTAAAAAAAACCAAAAAAACCACCACACCAACACTTAACTGGAATATTAAAATCTAATGTCATTGTATTTGTGGATTCAAAAGGGTAAGTCATGTAGAGATCCCTCCCTCCGAGGGTTCAGATTTTTTTGCCAAGTATTTATTTTTTGGTTTTAGGATTTTTGTCCAACATGTGGGTAATTTGCTGGCCCATTCTTGCAAATGTAAGGCTTCCCATTACAGATAACCTGGGGTTCAGAAGCTATAATTTTGCAAATGCTGTGTTTTAATCTGCGTGCCTTTTCCCTGCCAAGTCTTTCCTTCACGCCTATGTGGTCTGACTTGATTCCAGAAAAAAAATCAGGATTGTGTTACACGTCTCTTTTTTCCCCCAAAGTTGGCCAGGATACTATTGCTTTCCTCCTACATGGGAGTCTAATAATATCATCCTAAAATATCATGTCATTTGGAATCCTGGAGTATAAATCAGGATTCCCTTCTTATCACTCCTAAGAAACTTTTAATAAAAATTGAACCTCCGTGGATACAAAAAGAACTCCCCCATCTTTTTAACAAATGGGTTTGAGATGGTTTATCTGAAATCTTAGAATCTGGAAGATTCTTGGGTTTATTATATATTATAAAATGACTTTCTTTAATAATCTCAAATCAACTGGCATTTGAGCCTTTCCAATTCAGGAGTTCTGTATTGTATTCTGTCAACATTAGGAGTCTTTACTGAGAAAGCTTCTATTTTTCTTCAAAGGAATGCTCTTTGGGAGACATTATAATTTTATGCTCAGTGTTTTCCAGTAGACGCTCATTGCCTAAGTCTTCTGCTTTGATGGTTAGTGATGCAGGAAATCATGATGTAGCCTTGAGGCTCAGCCACTTCCTGTTCTTCCAGGATCATGTTCTAAAATGCAACCAGAAATTTCAAATTAGTTTATTATAGAAATACTTGAGAAAACTCTTTACTTGCTATTTTGCAGGAATTAGGTATGCAATGGAAGTGCAAAAAACCGTTTCTGTGTTCATTTGCTGCAACTGGAAACAAGGATGTGCTTCACTATAATGGCTATCTAAAATCTGAACACATATTTCAGCTTCTGCTTTTGCAGGCAAAAATTAATAAATAAATTTGGCTTGTAATAACTACTCACAACTCCTTCCTTTGGTTGTTGGATTTGGCTTTGGGGTTTCTTGTGATTCCTTTCACTGTTGGGGAAAAATCAGGGTGGATTTAACTGGAATAAGAATTTACTTAGCATGCAAGTGCACATGGGTAGGTCTACGATGGTGACTGCTGGAGGAATGATCTTTAGGGATCTGAAAGCAGCTAAGTTCTTGCTAACTGGAAATAATGATTTTTTACTCGGAGAGCACCAATTAATTTCAGTTGGGCTTCTCAAGAAACATTCATCAGTGGAGAGTTTGCCAGGCAAGAGCTCAACTAGATTGGGAACAAGTTTCATTGGTCATTGTGGAATAGCTTGTATCTGATAAATCCTATTCATACTTACAAGTAATTACATAACCTTGACCTGGATTTAACATATTCTGAAAGTTTTTATCCAAGACTTTGCATCTGGCAAGGGAGCCAGTGTAATTTGTACAGTAATTTGTAATATTTCCATTTTTTTAGAAATGCTGTCCTTTTTAAGAATATTCTGATGACCTCCTAAGAGCCTTTTCAATGGGAATTTTCATGCTTTTGTATAACGTGCAATAGTATTTTATTGTGTATGAGCTGGTGTAAAATCACTCATTCTTCTCTCAGAGCTGCCACCAAAATTGGGTTTTGATTGCGAATGAATTTCTGTGAGATGGGGATAAAAGGTCAATTGATATGGTCCTGGAATAATTGAGACAACCTTTCTGGGAGATAAGTAGGCAGTTTTATTTCTTTATTTTACCGATGCAGGAATGAGGCAGATGGAATAAGTGCAGTTGGTGGCCGAAGCAGAATTGTTGATCAGGGATTTCTTGGTGCTCAATTTACACACATTAAATTGTATCCAGCAGAAGTAGAAACTCTGCAGTCAGCTTAAGCCTCCACTGGATCCCACACTTCCCACTGCTTCCTGTTAATTAAAACCCAGCAAATGTGCACGTTGTGTTTGCTTACACAGATTCTACAAAGCGTTAAAAAACTTGAGGCGTATTAACGGCTTTAAATTTAAAACTCATTAGCCACTGCCCTATTGACCAGCTAAAGAGATTTTCTCAGCACTCCTCCGGGCCAGTGCCACTTCATTCTGCCATGGAAATGCAGAAGTTTTTCTCGCTTAGCTGAAAATGTTTGGGAATGCTGGTGGTGAGATAGTGAGGATGCCCGCTCACTAAAGTGGATCTGGCCCAATTAAAGAGATTACCTCTCTTTTTTTTTAGAATGCAAAGGAGTATTTTTTTTGTCAAAACACTTGTTTAATCTTATGTTTACTGCCAGAAGATTGGATTCTTTTCTATAGTTTAATTGGTAAAAGTGTATGTGTGTGTGTGTGTTATTAGAACCAGGGTTCTGAAAAAGCCCCTTCAGAGCTGAATCTTGCTACAAATTGATGAATACAGTTGTTTGGTTTTTTTTCAATGTTGACCCAATGTTGTGTGAATTGTGGCTCCATCAAATGAGACAGGACCACTGAGCATTTTGAAGAGAAATTTTGCAATATCAGAGCATTGCCTGTTTCCAGATAAAGCTTAACAGTTTCTGATGAAATTTCTTTGAGATCTCATGAACAGAAGGCTTAAAGTACAATCCATGAAGCACATATGCACTGAGAAAGCTATTTTGACATGACACCTTTGAGTAAAATCCTTGGAACACCAGTTCCAAATCTGCCTCTCTGGCTTTTGACTTGTACCATTTAAAGTTTTCTGTTAACCATCAATCAATCAAAAAAGCAAAAATATCTGCAGTTTGGACTAAATAATGGATTTTCAATCATCTGAAATGATGAATATTTTATTATTTTCTGTTCATTAATATTTACAGGAAGCTCCAGTAATCAGGATCCACAAAAAAAGGTTATTTGCAGCGACCAAAAGGACTGAATTCTCTTTACCCAGAACTGACTGATTCTCCTGACTTTATTTTTTGAGCTTTTGCTCTTCAGTCTGCATGCTCTAAATAAATTCACTGGAGCAGTGCTGAGCTAAGCAGAGAGAATTGCAAATATTCCGCTCGAGGGAAACACGAACTGACAAAACACACAGGGAAGGTGTTGGCCGTGCCTGTCCTCATCTTTTCCCATTCCTCTTTGCATTTCCCTAGATCATAGATGAAGAAGAAACCCAGTTCATGAGCAATTGTCCCGTGGCTGTGACTGAGAGCACACCTAGGAGGAGGACGCGCATCCAGGTGTTTTGGACGGCTCCTCCCGCCGGGACAGGCTGTGTCATCCTCAAGTAAGTATTCTAAGCACAGTGAAGTAAAATTCAGTTAATAAGCTGAATATTTCTTGGAACCAATGGAGTTCCTAATTCTTTTTACTCCTTGGATGTGTTTGACCAAGTTTAGTTCTACTTGCAGAGTGAAATATTAGCAATTTAAAACCTCAGTTTTCAAAAGGAACTGCAAGCCTTCAATAAACATTGAGTCATCAACATTAATTGAACTTGTTAGCCTCTAGTTTCATATGAAAAAAACATAAAAATTCTTAATTTCTAAGATCAAAATTGCACTCCTCTGGTGGGTAAAAAACATGCTCTTAGCTGAGATGAATAATAGGAATATTCTGCAAAGTCATGATTGTCTAAACAGGCCTTTATCAGAAAAAAACATCTATTTGTTTAGAAGTGAATGCTTTCATTTTAGACCTAGTGATCATTTATTGATATTTTACTATTATTGCACACTGATGTGGAATCATGCTTTTCAAGCAGTAAATAAAGATAACTCTTCGTATGTTCACTTTGATTTAGAGTCGCTCATTGGTCTGTGGAGCTAAAGAGTGCCAGAGAAGTGTTGTCCTGTCTCTTAAGACTTTGTTTGCTGTATTTCATTGGACAGATTGGTCAAATATTCATGGACAGTTGGGATTTCTTTGCTTGCTTTGAATCCAGTCTGGGAGAAGCCTTAAAAATTGCTAAGATGTGCCCTGCAGCAGACCAAACTATTTCAAAGAGGCTTTTCAGTGCTGGGGATAGTGACTCTTAGGCTTTTAAGGAAATGCTATCACAAAGGTTGTGCTGAAAGTAGTTCAGACCAATTCAGGAAAATGTTTTATTAGGATTGCAATTGATTTCTGGGCAGGTTTGAAATTGCCACCGGCAAAAATGGTCTGTGGCTGCTTTCCTTTCACCCTGTGCTCCTCTTCTCCTCCTGCTGATGGGCAGAGACAGACACTGTCCTCTTCCACATCTCTGGGGGTTGTCTAGTCTCAGCTCTGGCTGTGGAACAGTCTCAGATTTTTGGCAGTGTGCTTTTACTTGCTGCTTCTTAGTTTCAGTAGGATAATTTTAACAATCCCCTGGTTTAGTGTGTACTAAAGCAGCTCAAGAATACACTTACAGCCTTTTCTTAAGCCTGGTACAGAAAAGAGTACATTAGGCTGTAATAAAATCTGTAAATAAGTTTTGTTATGTTTATAGATGGATTTTTTTGAGAGTTCCTTTGGTAATCCAGAAGATTCCTTGAGTGTTGCTGAGCTTTTTGTCAGTAAAGCTCCTTGGTCTCCCCCCCAGGACTGACCCCCTCTTAGCTGTATAACCAATATTGCTTGAGGCACTTGCTATTTAAGTAAATTAATAATAAGGTGATGATGCTTTAAATGGCTTTTTAAAGAGACAAGATTTAAACTTTAATCCAGTAATGATATTCAGCAGCACAAGCTGATTTTTTTTTTCCATTACTGTCCTAAATAGAATTGCCATTACCAAAAAAATTAAGATCTGTATTTTTCTCACTAAAACTTAACACAACTGTGGCTGAAGTCAGTTCAGATCTTGTCAGAGAATGAATGCAGTGAAGTACCACCAACTGCAGGATCTTGAAAAGTGTTTCTTCTCTCTCCTGGCTGCTAGTCAGGCTGTGCTGGATGTTCAACTCTGATTTTTTTTCTGAGAAGTACTCGAATTCTTGCCGAAAAGTCAAGAGAGGCTACGAAATGTAGCAGTCAGAACTGCAGTTCTGATGTTCTGCACATGAAAGTGTGAAATTGCCACTGCCTCAGAGTGTGCAGAGTGCACCAGTGGCTTACAGCTTTCTCAGTAGTGCCAGCAAAACACTGAAGTGCCAATGGAGAACCAGATTAGCTGAAAATTTGGGAAAACTAAAGAGCAGCTTGGAAATGCAGGTTCCAGGAAAAAGAAAAGTTTTGGTGTTGTGACCACCTATTTACAGAGTGCTGTGGGTGTCTTTGGTGTGTGTGTGTGCTGCTGAAAAGTGAAAGGAAGTTGTTAAGTACCTTTCAGGAAAAATTAAATGAGAAATAGAAGCTTCCTCCCAATGAATGCTTTGTTGACCTCAGAAGGTGAGGAACAGCTCCATGCCCAGGACTGTTTAAAGAAAGAATGACCATTATTAAGAGTTGCTGATACCAGAAATTAACCTCATAATGTGGCATTTGTTTCTGCTGCAGTGCAGCCCTCCATGGGCCCATGCATAGCAATCACTCCTGGAGTTAACAACATTTACATATTCTCTTCTGCATGTAAAGATTTGATGGCATCTGAATCAGAGTTGGTAGTCAGCCTTCTTCACAAATCTTCTTTGTGGTCTGCTCACACAGAATAGAATGGGAATTTTGGAAATTATTTGGGAATAATTATTGGAACATCAGCATTAGAAAGAATTATTTCATAATTATTCTAGATGATAAAAGAAAAAAAATCTTTTTACAAATATTGCTTTTAAGAGTTAAGTCCAAACTCATCGTGGAAAAGTTTTGAAACCTTGAACTTTAAGGGAAACAAACCCTCTGTATTTTTCTTTCTTCTGTATGTGATGGGAGTGAAAATATTTTTTAAATTGTCAGTACAAATCTGTTTCAATCCTTGCAGACTATGATAACTTTGTTTTAGAATTTCTAAAAATCAGAATGGCAGCATTTTGGGGCCTGTTCTGGATCATGAGGATTTACTTTTTCCCTATGCCCTGATCTGCTGACTTCAATATACGGAAAAGTTAAACGTAGTCACACATTAAATGTAACTGATCCATAAAAATTTTTTACAGTTTAAGTGCCAAATAATGTAATTTTTTTTTTGTAGTGGTGTGACTAAATAGAGAGTCTTTCAGGAAGCTTTTCCTGAGCGAGCAGTGAGGTTTGGGAACAGCTATTTTTCTGCAATTTGTGGAGTCTGTAGCTTTGGTAGAAAGGCTTGCTCAGATTTGGGCAGTGCCTTCCCAGCTCTTTCTAGGCATTTGCATGTGATCAGCATGGCTGTGACAAGCACAAAATGACTCAGACAAATGGGAATCTGTGGCTGTAGGGTTCAGTAAGGGATCCTAAATCATTTGACATGTGCACGCCTGTGTGCAATGCTAAATTTTTGGGTGAGTGCAAAATTCAAAGTTTAGGGAAAAGAACATATTTGAATTTGAGTTATTGTCACTATCTTGCTTTCTAAAACATCTCTTTCTGTGTGAAGACTTAGAATTGTGAGGAGAAAAGAAGAAAATGGATTAACATTTGATGTTGTACGGTGACTGTTTAGTTGAGAATAATTCATGCATTTTCTTCATTCCCAACAAGAGATGAGAGTGAAATACCCTAGAGGTTTGAATCCTTCTGGACTCTGCTGAAACTGCCAGCACTAAATGTGGTTCTGAGATGCAAACAACAGCTGAGGCTCCATCTATCCACACACTTAGGCCTGTGCTTGAGTCTCACTGAAGACACGAGATAAAAGATTTTATTTTACACACTGCTTGGGAGACCCTCAAGCTTTAAGCCCTCTTTCCTACTTGTCTACTTGGACCTTCCAAGTTGTCATGCTGTGCACAATCTGCTTCTTTCCATGTTCCCAGTGCAGCTTTCCATGCTCACAGGGCAGCTTCTTCCTCTCCCTGTTTTCTTTCCCTTGTTTCTTGTGATGGATTGCACACCAACACGCCACACATCAAGATGGGAGATCCAAGTAATTCCTTCATCTTCTGACAAAAGTTTCTGCTTTAAGCTTCACTTACTAGGTTTCTGAGCTCTTCAGAATGCATTTGCTTTCTAGGAGCTTTGAAAACCCATTGTTAAAAGTTCTCTGAGAAAAGTTTATGTTTATTTTTGCAATGTGCAATTATAAAGAAAATAATTAGACAAAATATAGAGCAGTGACAGAGCCTGGTGGTGTTTGTATCATCACATGTAAGTAGAGAAATTTTCAGGGTTTTGAACCCTGTCTTGGTCAATCAGTTTTAATATTTTGTTGAAATGAGTGAAAACAGTTTTAAGAAACACCTTTTTTTCTTACTATAAATTTTTGTGCTTGGTTTAGCATAGTCTACGTTTCATAAAATGTACAACAGTACATATGCTTTTTTTTTTTAATCTGACAGCTAATATTCAGAGGCTGTGCTTAATTCTGTAAAAAAACCTCCAAGTAATGAAAATTCATCTTGTTAAACAAGGAAAGTCTAAAGCATGGATTTCAAATAGTGATTTGTCCCATTGACCAAAAAAAGGACAGTAAATATTTATTGAAAGCTTCTTAGCAGTGATGGGAAATCACCTCTTTTAGGTTGCTTTGAGGAAAATCACCTCTTTTAGGTTGCTTTGAGGAAAATCACCTCTTTTAGGCTGCTTTGAGGAAAATCACCTCTTTTAGGTTGCTTTGAGCCCCAGGTTTCTAGATTCAGCTGGTTCATTGTGTTCCTCAAGACAGTGTCTCAGCTGAGTGTGGTACTGAGCAGGTGGGGAAAGGTGTGACCCAGGTAATTGATGGGAAATACAGAACAAAGTTTTCTGCAAGTCCTTTAGAATTCTGTGGTGGAACACAAGGGTGAAGGAAATTCTGTCAAGTTCTTAGCTGGTCACATATTAAAATTTCATGTTGGGGAGAATCTTGTTAATATCCAAATGGAGTAAATCTGTCAGCTGGTGTAGATCTCATGAAGAGTTAAGTACTGTGAGGTGGTAATTATCTTCTCCTCCTTTAGCATTTGCTGCTGAGGCTGAGATTAATAGTTAAGTGCAGTAAATGATGGCCACATGCAGATAAGTTATATTCAATTTACCATTTGGAGAAGAAACCACAGTTTGCAATTGGCTCTTGAGCTAATTGAGGTCTCAGCTCATGTGACTTGGATGGTAAATGTAGCAAAAGTTCCTACAGACAAGTTATTTATTTCTGCTATACATATTGTGCTTAAACAACCAACAAATTAAAGTCTGCTATCTGTAAATACTGTTTATTGCCATTAGTACTTGCAGAAATGCACTGGGTTCACTGTAGTGTCTCTGCTGTTTGTTCTGAGCCATCTCTAGGGAAATGTTTTATAGTTCTTGAGGAAAAGTGTGGAGCCTCTTGTTTTCCTGAATCTGTAATTATCGTCATGATTTTAATTACACTGGCTCTTGTTTGCATGTAATGAGAGAGCAGAGGAATTTTAAAGAATTGCAGCCTTCTAAATAAAAACTATGGCATATTTAGTGTATACCAAGCAAAATGTTTTAGGTAGTTGTGCTACTGGAGCAAAGCTGTCATATCCATGAGGACAAATCCAGTTCCAGTCCCTGGGTCTGGGCCTTGGATGTAACACTCAGTTTCCAACCTCCTTGTGGGTTCTGACCGTCCTCCTCCTCCTCTCAAGCTTCAAAGCTCTGAGGGTGAATGAATTCCAGTTTTTGAACATTTATCTTTCGATTTCTTGTAACTTCAAGCGTTCTATTCATTCAGGTCACTTGGCCTGTCACTCTGGGTAAGCTCTGTGCTGAAATGTGTTGTAGGAGAGACTAAAAAAAGAACAAAATGCCATAAAACCTCAGGAGTTCATAACTACACCTACAGCCTGGAACTGTCTTGGTGTGCAGCCAAATCTCTTCTCTACACTCAAAACTCACGATGAGATCCCTGGGCCAGAAGCAGAGCAGGAGACACCTGGATAACAAGACTCAAAATTCACAAGAACAGCTTTGTGGTGTGTAAATTAGTATGTGCTCAAGTCATGGACATTGTGTTAAGAGGAATGTTTGTGAGGGATGCCAAACTGAGGTGCTCAGCACAAAAGTGTATTTCAGAATTAATCTCTCTTAGTAAAAGAGATGTTATTATGATTCCCACAAAACCAATATTGCGTAAATTTGCCTCTAACAGAAAGGAATTCCAGTTGTCAGACTGCTTTACATGGGTGGAAGCTGCAGAGCTTCTGAAACTGTTGCCAGTCATATAAAAACATCTGATAGATGATAATATGAAAACATCTGATAGATGATCACAGAGTTGATTTAAAAACCAATAAAGAACAAAGAATTATGTACAATTACAGCTGAAAAATTTGTTTGCTCCTTTTCATGCTTGTCCTAAATCCCTCATCAGCATCAATGAGCTGGCACAGGGAAGAGAAGTTGGACATGGCTTGAATTTATTCAGGTTACTTGACTAAGGTGATGAAGTTCTCTGTTGGAATCCTAAATGCAAGGAACACTCAGAACTTTGGGCCTGTAAGCTAAAGCTTAGAATTAAACACAGGATTTGATCTGAGACCTTGGAAAAGGCTTCCAAACTTAAGTGCTAGAGGTGAGAATGTCAATTTATAGTTTAAACACATTAAGCTAAGTAAAGTTTAGAGTTTTAGAGTTTAAAATATAGAAATAAAAGTAGCTACAAAGGTAAACAACGAGATTAGAATGCAGTACTGTAGGTTTGTGTGTCATACCATGATTGCCTAAGAAAGCTCGCACTGTAGCACGAGTCCATAAGATGAAATATCTAAGGATTGGGTCAAAAAAATAAAAATCCTTGCTGGCAGTGTTTTATTGATCAATAAGTCCTTAAAATGTTTTGTAACTGGGAGTCTTGTGACCTTCTGAGCCATGCATGAGATGTGAGCTGAACTGACCCTTCCTGCCTACGTAGAATATAAGAAAATAAAGCACATCATCTAAAAACTCAGAGGTCCCATCTCTAACTCCTTCAAAAATCCCCATAGGACAGTTCTCTAAGAAGATTCTCTGTTCCCTCTGATGTTTTCATCACTAAAACATTTCATTTTCTTTGCTAGGGCCTACTTACCCCAATACATAGGATTTCCTGATTCGTTGGGATGCTTTTTTTGAAGCAGATGAGTACAGCTGGCACACAGTTGATGAGCTATGAAATTCACTATAAAATCGTGCCTCTAAAATTTCCAATGTAAAAACTAGCAACACAGAAACCCTGCTTGTTTGAATCAGGTATTAAATCTGTTGTTCTGTCTTTTCCATTCATCCTCTCAGATTGTCCAGACACTTAATGTCAACAGTTTTACCTGTTTGTTAGAGTACTAACAGCAGAGCAATTGAGCACAGTTGTAAAGAATTTACTGACAGGTTGACATTATGAGTAAATATAACAGCCAAGGAAAAAGAGAGACCAACCTGCAATCCTTGCCTAGAAAGAGCTCTGTTTGTAGAACAACAGAAGATAAAAGAATTCATGTTATTAATTACTTTATTCTTTTTCCTAGTAGAATCAATGGGTCTTCTCTATGCTGAGAAATTTTTCTAATTTCTGTAATACTATTTTTTAAAAAATCAAAATCTTTATCTTCCAATTAACTACCACATAACAGCATCTTCTGAACTTCATTTTTGATAGAGATGGTAGCAGTATAGCTTGATATTTCGTAGCTTAAATAGACTATTTTATACAGACACTTTAGGTATTTCTACACAATTAAGATGGCAAACTAAGATATCTGTGCATCCTAACAGTCCAGAGAACAAATGCAAGCTTTGATAGATACAAAATGTGCCATTTTCCATGTGAGATCCTTTAGGTGTGCCTTCCCTTTTCCCTGTTCTTCACTTTCAGATGTAACAGAACGTGCCAAGCTTTAAATGGCCAGGGGTGTAGATTGGGAGTGAATAGATTTGGGTCCATTGCTTCCTTCAGTGCTGGGTTATTATGTACAGCTCAACTCATTTTCCAATTTTTTTCTGTTTTCTCAAGAGCATCTAGGGGCCAATGACTCTTTATAAACCACTGCAGGATAGAAAAACTTCTATTGCTGGTTTCTTAAAAATAAATTAAATATTTTCTTCGCCCAGCAATTTTTTTTTTAAACAAATAGGACAAAGGTTTAAACTTTTAAATGACACTAACTTAGAACCCTGTATTTTATTTCATAGATGAAACACCTACAGAGAGTATACTTGTGTTAGGAAGAAAGAGAAACCTGCATTTTTATGTAGCTTCTATATTTATAGCAGCCCTATTAGGTGTAAAAATGCATATTTTATTTTGATATATATGGTAGCAGCCCCCTGGATCTACTGACACATCTACATTTAAAACCAAAAGCCATTTCTCTTCCATTTTCTCACAGGTTTAACATTGTTCCTTTAACTTCACAGTGGGAGCATGCGAATTTGGAAAGTGTCAAAAATGGATTTTCTCAGAATTTAGTGTTCTTCTAGATAATCTATATTTTATGGTGCAATAATTAAAGTAATCCTATAAAATCTAGTTAGGTTCATTCATATGGTGTTTTGTTTGTAAGGATGCAGTGTTGCAAAACAGCTCAATGGTTTTGGTACTCAGGGATGGGTTTGTTCCTTCAGGAGAGCAACAGAAAAGCAGTGAGAAAAGCAGAGTAAGGAGAAGGGTGATGGTCTTTCTTTAGCAGCAGGGGGAATGTAGTTATGGCTTTATTATGAGAGATAATATTTTAAAACTTTTTTACACTCAACCTTGAAAATACCTACAATAATTTCATATTTAAAAAAAAAATCACTGTTATAGCACATTTTGTGGTAAACTGAAGACAGGTGCTGTTACTTTCATAGGTCCATATGATTTTTGCTTTTTTACAAATGTCTTTTTGTAAAACAAACTGTTTTGTGACAAAGAAAAAGGTTGTGCATTGATGTGCAGTGGGGTAGGAATTCAGGCACTGGAAAAGTTCAACGTGCCTCATGACAAGACAGTGATATCAGTCACACTTTTGGTCATCACTGTGTGTTCTCCAGGCTTGGTGGGGGAACACTTCAATAAAAATTAATTAATAAGGTTAACAGTGGACACAGACACAGAACCAGTCAGAATTCACCTGAATCCTAATTTGACATTTTACAAAACCACACAGGGCATTTAAAACTTCCATTTTTATTTCCTAACCATTATCCACGCTGAGTTCCTTGGTCCTCCCAGATTCCCAACACTGTTCTAAGGGCACTTGTGTCTTTAAATTTTGCACTTCAGAAAGTCAGATGAAGTGCAAAATGAGGGGCAGAGCTTTCTAATATTCTTACTTTCTGACCCCAAACCTGAAGATAAATAAGGAAGCCATAAAAAGTGATTTCAGGGGGACTTTAATGAACCACCCAAGCCTTTTCTGTCTGAATTTACTGGGTGATAGTAGGGTGTGCCATGATCAAGCTTCCCATGACAAATCTAAATAGATGTAGGAAGTATCAAGAAAATGTTTTTTCAATGTTTTCCTTATTGACAGGATTTGCATCAGAGAAATCCTCAATGAATTATTAATTCTATTTGCATATCCTAGAGGAAAATGCAAAAAAGGATTTAAGACATTTCAGAAGGGACATACTGTAAAGTATCTTACACTGAAATCTGATTTTGTTTGACTTTTTGCTCCCTGCAAGTGAGGAATTAAAACAGTAAACTGTGATTTCTTTCTGGCTGGGTCTCTAGGAGAGTCTGCATTTTCATAAATAGTGGGATGGAAGAAAAAAATCAGCTCTGCAATTTGCTTGTTGTTTGCTGTTTGTAATGAAAATCATTGTTAATTTAGGAGCCTGACAGCTGTAGGACATTTGCCATTCCACAGCAGCTGTCAGTAGCACTCTGGTTTATTTTGCAAACAGATGTTTAATTTGACTTCAAGGCCATCGTCATTTTGTGAGGGGAAACAAAGAGAGAAAAGGAATAGAAATAATAATGATAGTCATAATTTGATTTCCTTTCAAAACCTAATACAGAGAGTCACTCCTGATGACACCAGAACAGTTGTCATTTTTATTTTACTGAATGTTTGAAATCAGTTTTTTTATAACTGCCTGAAGTTATGCATGATAATTCATGTTAAGGAATTGATTTGTCTTGTGTCAGGAACTGAATGCTTTATTTTAATGTAATGTGATACATTTTTAAAATATGTATTTTATTCATGAATCAAAATGTCAGACTGTTTCTGCGGGTCACAGATAAAGAGATTTTGGTGTCTGTATGGAAGCCAGCACTCCAGTGGGCCCAGATATGTTTTGCTTACTGTGGTGTGGTGGTGTTCTCATTGCACATCAGTGAATGTGAAGGGCAAATTGAGTACAGCCATGATGAAAGGAGGTAATTAAAAAGATAAGTAGTGTAATTTTTAGTTTTAGTAACAATTGATTTTATCCAGTCTGTGCCTAGTGATTGAGGCTTTAACAAAACCTGCTGTTAAAACATTTTGGCAAGATCTTCCATTATTCAAAATGTCGATTGACCCAGATAAAAGAATGTAGATGAGCAGTGAATGTTCTCAATCCTCCAACACATTGGTCGTTCCTAGACATTTCAAAGTCTAAGTTAGTCATAAATGTGGCAAAACTGGTCACTTGCTCCATGATGCAATCAGTATTTCAAGGTTGTGTTTGAGGGTGTGTAAGTAATCCTACAGCTAAATGTGAGAAGCCACACTGCAGGTATGGGATGAAATTTTCATTAGAAAAATTTTTCTAGCAGGCTGAGGTAAGAATTTGGCGAGGTGTCTGCATGGCCACAGGAATCTAGAGCAGCTCTGCAGAGCACATTGCACAGTTACAATTTCAAGCACAGCTTTATTATAGTCTGAAAGGCAAATGCATGGATTAACAGGGTGCTGCATTCTGGCCATCCTCCCTCGGGCTGAGTGATCTTTCAATTCTCGTGTGAGTTTACATTTGTTAACTGCAGAGTCCCTAAGAATGGCATCAGTAAGGGTCTCAGAACCTGAACACTGTATTTATCTTGATTCTTTGCTTCATGTGAAGCACCACAAAATCAATTCTGATTTGTTTCCTTAAAGGAGCAGCTATTTGTATTATTGCAGTTCTTTAGAAACTCTGAAAGGCAGAAAGACCACCCAGAAAATGAATTGTTCTTTGCATGAACTGGCTGTGGAATTGATTGTTTTTGTCTTTCTCGTTACCTGGGTTGACAATTTTAGGGCTATTGTGAAAGGATTGAAACACTAAATTCAACCAATAATTGGGTGGGCCATTCCTTTCTTTTCCTTGCAGTAATTAGGTACCCACTTTTTCCATCTTTTCTACATCATTAGACATGCATTAAGTATCTTTGCTCTCTGAGCAGCAGCAGCCTGAACACCTTCTGCCCTGCTCTCCTGAAGAAATGGATTTGTTGCTCCATCAGCTCACTGCTCCAGCAGAATGTAGTTTGAAGCCTTGCAATGCACCAGAAAGCACATTTGATTTTTTTTTTCAATGGTTTCTGTGTTTCATTTGCTGCAGAAAGGGCTGGGTTACAGGCCTGTGTCTAGGGAGGGACTCAGCTCTGCTCGTTAGAGGGATAATGAGCCTGATGCTCTCTCACTGCTGTGTGTGGAGCCCCATGATAACCTTAATATGGACCAACTCATTTCAGTTTTACAGATCACCTGTCATATGGTTTCTTGCCATGGATTTCTCTGAAAATGGAATATATACTAGTTTTATATACAGAGAAATAAATTTGTGATCTCTCACGGTGCAGCTGCCTGGCAGTGGTGGCTGAAGTAGATGTGTGATGATACAAGAAGCTCACATAAAAAATACATTCCACATGCAAAGGTATTGAGGCACCCCCATCTCATGATTGCTCAAAAAGAAGTTGTCTCGCTCATCAGGTTTAATTTAGACAACAAAATTTTAATGAAAGGCATTTATCTAATTTCTCTGAATTAATTGTGGCCAAAATTCTTCAATTCTGTTGTCTTCAATATGGCAAAGAAACAGTTATAACTCTTAATAGTTATAACTCTTCCTGCTTTTATAATAGTAATCTGTATTTCTGCCACAGAATTCTACTCACAAAATGCTAAATATGTTCAGGCAAGTAAGTAAAATAAATAAAATAAACTGAAGAGGAGACAAATTTGACAGGTACTTGGATATGCGTTGTCTGCATTGTCTTTTTCAGTAAGCAACTTGGCTCAGTGAGAATAAAGTTCTAAGTGCTGCCCTTAAAACTTTCTGGTTTTTCAGTGGCCACTAAAAGCTCATAAGAAATTCAGGCTGCAATTCCCTTCTGATTAAGTGAAACTGAAGTTGGTAATTGATTTCAGGAGAAGGTCAGTCAGGTGTCACTGGAGTGTCACCTACCAGAAGCACAAGACTGTGGGACACATCTAGGTTTTCAAAACATCCTCCACATCAGTATATCTGGAAATTTTATGTTTCTAGTTTTCAAAGCACGCAATTTTTTTCTGTCTCTTTTTCAGTTTGAATGTTTGGTGGGAACAAATGACTCCCCACTATAATAAACAAAATCACCTCATATTTTTGTCTAGAAGATCAGGAAATTTGTTTTCCTGTTGCTTCAGTTTCAAAGCCTGGACCAACAATTGGAAATGTTTAGATGGCACTGCTTGGTTGCCAATCTCAAACCCATGATGGAGTCACCTGCTTCCCATATATGTGCCTGAAGGAGCACCCCAGCTTTTCTCCACAAATTCTGAATGATGAAATCTGCATTTCCTCCTGTATCTAATCACACTTGGCGTATCTCAATTATCCACATTAAAACATCTCCCTCTCGGAGTTTCTAACGAAGTTAAAAATCTAATTAACTACACTTTTGTTCCAAATAAACGTGGTAGGGATGAATTCCAGTACCTACTAAGCCTGCTCCTCAATATAAAGGGTGATTTATCATTCTAATCCCTGTCATTACTGCTTGCTACTGTTCACAATGCTCCTTTAATAGTCTTATTCATGTGCTCTCCTTGTCCCAGTGATTGAGGGAGATACAGACCCTGGATCTTTTGCTTAATCCCTGCTCCTCTCAGCACAGTTGTAATCACTTCCTCTGGGAAATGCTGACCTTTATCCGGATCAAGGAGACTTCAGGAACCCCACTGAGGCAAAAGTTTCTTGAGACTCTAGGGCTTGTCTCCTCTCCCTGCTGCTGCATGTTGCTGTGTAGAAAATGCACAAAATCACCACAAAAAGGAATCACAATCTTCCAAGGAGTTTCATTACCCCAGAGTGATTTGGGAGGTTAATAGTTATGATTTAAATATAATCACACCCACAGTCTGCAATCCACTGCTGCAGGAAGGAGATTTGTCTGGACTTGGTTCTCACCCTTCCTATGCATTTCTTGAACAATTTTTGATCCATTTCCTGATCTGTTTCTGTGCCCTTCAACACTGCTGCTTCCTTATCCCTGAGGGTATTTTTCTGATTTTCATGTGTTTAGCAATTCTTTTTCTCCATCAGTTGCTTGCTCTGCTGTAGCCAAAGTGCCATCAGTGCCACTGGTGCTGGCAGCTATCAGACATGAGCAGGCTGTATCATTTTTAGGGTTCAAGTGGGAAGACCAACGACCCTGATGTACAAATTCACTGCCATTGCAGTCTTCAAAGAACCTGTGTACCAAAGTTTGGCAGCAATATTTGGTACCAATGCCTGCTGCAAGGAGTTTTGGCCAGGAGAACGTTTGTGTGAGCTCGAGGCACTGCTCTGCCACTGTTCTCAGCCATGAGCAGGTGTTAAACAATGGATGGGTAGAGAAGCTTGCTGAAAACAACCCTAATAATAATAATAATGTAGAAGAATTTCATGGGTTAATTTGATCTGCCTTTGATAATTCTGTGTTTCATGAGCAGGGCAGTCTTTCAGCTATTTCTTAAGTACAATTTGAATTTGCCTTCTTCCCAATACACTGCCCCTTCAGAATGAGGGAGGTGGAAAAGCTCCCAAGAACAACGCTGTTATTGGTGCTTTATTTCCTTTCATTCCCCTGTGCTCCTGTCTGTCAGCATGAGCACCCAGCATCTCCTGGCATTGTGTGGCTGAATGTTCAGCAGGCTGTGCAGTCCCAGCTGTCAGACAGAGCTCTCAGAGCAGCTCAGGCAGGTGAGATTCAGTAGTTTCAGGTACTAATATTTGACAGATGAGATCTGTGTCTCACTAAGGAACTGACAAGTCTCTTCTGATGGCTCCAGCTCCACTCAACCTACTAAGTGTACTAAGTACTAAAGGCATTGCATCAGGAACTTCCTCAGGGAAATGCATTCATAACAGACAGGTCTCTTTTAAGCAGCTGCATCAAGCATTTTAATATTAAATTAAGTTATCTTTGTTTCTGTGGGTGTTAATTTGTTCCATTAATTGTGGCGTTCACCTTCAGGCTCCTGTCAATTCAAATGTAGTGAGGATTTTTTTCAGATTTGAAAACATCAAGTCCTTTATTCCAATCTAGATTCCTGCTACTGACTATCCACTAATCAGTATTTGATGAATGGGTGGGCTTTGTTAGGATATTGCTTTTGATAAATAAATTTTTTTCTGTGCAAGCACAAAGTTTACTCATTTAAACATAATTTCAATATATTGCTAGTTGACAACTTTTTAAAAAGTCGTAGGAGAATGACAGCTCTGTTATTTTTGCTTTATCTTCAAATTCTTTTAGGTCATGCTTTATAAATATTAAAAATTTAGAGTAGTTTTTCTAAAGTTTTGGGAATTTTTTCTGGCTTCATTAACTGGGCACTCAGGGTCATGCTTAAATTTTAATTATTTTGGTTTTGTTTTTTTTAATATATAATAAAAGTGGTAGTTCTGTTTTTTACTGCCCCAACATGGAGTGAGAGAAGGTGATTCAAGTGCAGAGGAGAATATGAGTAGAATATAAAGATTAAAAGCAATGCTGTAAAAGGGAAAATATGCTTTTGCTGTGTTTCAGCTGTCCACGTGGGCTGTGCAATTGTGGCAAAATTAATATTATTATTAAAAGAGGGTGAGCAGTGACTTCAAGTCAGGTAGGGAACTTGGGGACAGGTGAAGGGACATGAGTGAGGGTTTGAGGTGTGGTCCTTGCCTGTGTGCTTGGTTTTCTTCCCCATCCTGCCTTATCAGGTAAAACAGGGCATGGTTAGAACACCCAAAGAAATTAAGTATTCAAATTCCCTATGCAAGTGGATGAGTGTTATACAGGTTGCAGAGACCTTAAGCAGAAATAAAAGCAGCTCGATAAGGGTTTTTTTTATTTTGCTTTATTGTTCATTTTGTTTTTATGATTTGTTAGTTAGCACGCAAGTGCTTTGCATTGGTTCTTATCACAAGTTAGCTGAGTTATTGGGTAACAGGATTTTGGGCTCACTAGCTTGAAAAAGCCCTGTAGTCCCACCTTTGGTAGATTGTTTCCATCTACTCCACAAAAGCACTACTTAGAATTGCAAGATAAATCCATCCTCCAAACACTCAGTCCTATCTAATCTGCTCTGACCTTCCTTTGCAGTATGATTTATAATGCTTAGCTTTGAAATTCAAAGAGATTGCTGCAAAAAGTGGGGACTGCCAAAATCCTGGTGAAGACATAGCCCATGAACAGCAGTGGGCTTTAAGTGATGTTATTTTTTTAGTTTCTTTTGGTTTTTTGGGTTTTTTTTTGCAGTAACAGGTGTAGCGCTCCTATCAGAAATTATTGTGTCAGTACAACTGTTTGTCCTGAAGATTTTAGTTTAATATTTATGTCCTGTGGCCACTCAAGTAAAGAATAGAGAGATTTTCTGAGGGGAAATATAAGACAGCAGCATGTACAGCTGTGGTTTCCCCCAGAGCTTGTTGCTGTGTTATATTCACATATTGAATATGATGGCCAAATTAGTGCTGAGGCCAGCCAGCTCCCGTGTGGTGGCAGCTCCAAGTGTGACATAGGGACACCAAAAGGATCAGGAAGCCAGAGGAAATTTGTAAGAAAAGCTTTAGAGCCCTTTGCTCTGGCTGTGGCACTTCTCTGAACTGTATTTTCTGACTGTACACATGAAAAATAAAAGGGAAGGAGGATTCTCTGGTGTGCATTTAAGTACTGAAGTTGTTAGAAGTGAACGTGTTTTATTGTTTTTCATGGGACTAATCTATTAGAGAAAAGATCTCATCAGGGATGTAAATGCAGAATTATGTCAACACTGGTAAACTTCATGTTAATATTACTGTGTTTTATCCAACATCAAATATCAAGTCTGGTTGCCTTGTTTAAACAGTGTTAACAACACACTTAAAAACAAACTAATGAACAAACCCCACAAAATGACAGTGAAAAATTCATCTTTTTTTTTAGCTTCTAAGTTATGCATTAAATTAGAAAGAGTTTGCTGCAAATTTTTAGAATATTGACCCTTGTTAGTGATGGAGCCTGTCCTGGCTGAGACAGCACACTTTCCTAACTGAAAATTGTTTTGAAGATTGTGGTTGTCAAATATACTATCAGTGTAAAAATTGCTGGGCATCTGCTGGCTAAAGGGTTGTACAGGCTATCAGAGGAATTTTAATTTATTTTTAATAAAAGTCGCCTAAATATTAGAAAAATAAGTAAATATTGTTGGCAAACTTCTGGGAGTTTGTGCTTTCCCTGACCTTGTAAGTGCTTGTCAGAAATGCAGGGTTGGCTTTTTTTTTTAAGACAACACAGAAGGAAATAAAATGAGAGCATCCTAAATAATGCATTAGAATGACAAAACCTGATAGCATCAACAAAATTACAGTAAATGTAAATTCATGGTTTTCACATCACTTTCTAGTGTTAAAGTAAAGGGTATATTTAGAAATTATTTCTCTCCAAAAATAAACCAACAAACCCAAAAAAGAAAACAAACTTAACATCCTGTTAATTGTTCTCAGTAGCTTTCTGGGTGGGGAAACAACTTATCACACTGTAATTAAATCAGTGAGGCATGGAATAATTAAAGAAAATAATTTTGATAGCTAGAAGGGTAAGGCAAGGTTAACTCACAGGTAATATAAAGCAGGAAAAGTCCCTTATCTGCAACTCAGTAGATTATTATTATTATTATTTCTCAACATCCAAGTAAAACTTGGAGTATCCTCACCAGCTCTGACAAAACCTTTTTATTCAAATATAACTCTAATATTGTACTTAATGGTTTTGATGTAAGCTTAAAAAATGTCATAGGAACAATTCTTACAAATCCTCTTCCTTCTTTTGTCACATCACTACACCCACAGAGGTAATTTGAAATAAGAGTGTTTCTTTTCATGCTAGGATTTGACATAAGGAGTGAGGAAAACAATCTAAAGCTGTTTCTATGGAAAAAAAAAAAACAGAAAAAAGAAAGAAAGACAAAACCCCAAAGTGACTCCTCTGTCTGTGGTATGAACTGGAGCATTCCCAAGGCTGGCCTGAATTTTTATGGTTTGTGACATTTCCTGTTTCTTGATATCCCAAATGCAATTTCTGTGTCCTTGGCAGAGCTTTTCCCAGCAGGATGGTACAACTGCTGTGGAACTGGAACTTTCTTATCCCATGGAACATTTCAAGGCAGATTTTCCCCCCTGCCCTCAGGTGTGGTCTGACCAAACTGAGCCATGCCAAAGTGGCATTGCCAAAGCAAATATTACAGAAGTAACCAGATATTCTTTCCTTTTCATGTGAGAACTGAAAAACAGGAATAATGACACTTTTGGGACAATTCATTTGGTTGGTTTTCTTTAGTAAAGCAGGTGCTGTCAGGTGTAGAAATGCCTGTACCTGACAGTTTTGCTCCTTAGTTTGGTGATGGAAAAGCTTTGGCACAAATCCAGAAGCCTTGCCTTGAAGTAAGTGGGAAACAAACAGGTTTTTTTGAGACAAATTCATTTCCTTTTTACTTTGTCCATCATTTTCTGATAATCAGAGAGAAAAAAGTCAACAACAAAAACAAGAAATTGAAGATCCACTTGCATATATTAGGATGGGAGGGAAAGCAATTGGATTGCTCCTTTCCCATGAAGTTCAGACAGTGCTGGACATTTGAAGTGGTGGGAAAGATTTACGTAAATTAAACAGATGTGTACCTTGTGCAAATTCTTAAAAGCTTTCTTGCCTCTCTCTAGAAGTTCACTATTCCATTTTTGGCTGTTTTTTGTAAGCCTCGGAGCCAAAAAGGAAAGAATCCTTAGTCCAAAGATCAGAACTTTTATAGAAGGATAAAAATTATGTTAAGAAAAAAAAAATAGGGGAATACAAGCAGCTATAAAAGCTAGCAAATGCACTGAGCAGATGTTTTGGTCTGTGTTCAGTCTAGAAGCTGATTATTAAAGCAGTTAGTATTTTAAAATGATGTATGATTGAGCATCTGTAGTTGATATTTATGCAGCCATTTAATGTGCCCATCCTGGTGCATTTGGAACCAGCACAAAACCTCCCATTTAAATTATTGGCTCACCATATAGTTTCAAATAGAGCTGAAGAGACAACGCTTTAGAAAGCTGTGAAGCTTTTGTTATTAGAAAAGGAACTGTTCCCTTGGCATTTTACAGTGACAAGTTAACTGCAGCAAAAAGAATAATACAAGTACACTTCAGGCTTCAAACAATCTTTCTCTATTTTCTTTTTTTTTTTCCTAAAATAGCTGGTAACTGCTTCTCAAATGCCCGTAATACCTTTGTTATCTGCAGAATTGGGATATTTATCAAACAGCTGATTTTGTGTTTGTTTGGATTAAGGTAAAAGAATAATTTAGATTGGAAGGGACTTCTGGAAGTCATTTAGCCCATCCTCCTGCCTGAAGGAGGTGTTGAACATCAGTTTAGTTGTTCCCTCAGTGGGTTGCCAAGGCACGGATCTGATCAAGCTTTGAATATTTCCAGGGATGGATGTTGCACAAGCTGTCTAGGCAGCCCAGTCCAGGTTAAATCTCTTTGATGAACCTCATGGTGTGAGAGGTTTTTTTTGTATCTGCATGGCATTTCTTGTGCCCCCACTTTCTGTCTCCTTGCAGTGTAGCATCCAAAAAATCTTTAAATTTGGCTTTGGCTTTCAGTTTGAAGGCTGTAAATGTTAAGGAGGATGCCACTGTCACAGGTTGGCCGTTGGGCTCTTGGTCTTCCTAGTAGTAATTCTGGTGGTTACGTTTGTTTCATTTTTTCCCCCTTTATTTCTTCTTAGAAACCCTGAGAAAGGTTTCTTAAAAAGGATTAAGAGTTTTTTGCACGCTTTTCAGGTTGCTGCAGCTTTAAGAGGTTTGCACAACCCAGTTTTTCTCCTGGCTGCTTTGTAGGGTGAAAATAAGGATTCCTTCCTCTCCTACACTGGCCTTGCATCTTGGCAAAGAAAGCACAGCAAAATTGCATCTTATTTTTGATAATTTTATGGGTGGGATGCTGTCAAAGGAAGGTTACATGACTGCAGCAACACATCTGAGCGCATACAGTCTCACTTTTCTTCTCACTTTTTCATTCCTCACCTGTCACGAGTGAGGAATCATTCTAGAAAGATTAGGATAATTATTTGACTAATACTGAAGTAAGACAAGGAATTGGCCCTTGCTGTTTAGAGTGTGAAGTACAAGTGGTGGTACAAAATGTTGCTGGAAGGATGTGTACTTGTGCTGGCAAACAAGGAAAAGTGCCAGCTCCCAGTGTGCTGTCCTCAGGAGGCTCCCTGTCCATGGCCTGTCTTTGCATTTAACCAAAATCTGTTTTCTTATGGAAACCAGATAAAGCTTACATGTGAATTAAATTGTTCTAGTTAAAAATGGTCAGAGGAGGTAGTTAAAGTTTATTTGGCACTTCATATATCCAGCCCCCTCAACTGAGGAACTGAGGCACCGAGGCTTAGTAATTTACATTTTGTTCGAACTGTGGGCCTCAATAAAATATTCCAGATTTAATTAATTTTAAAGCAGCTTGTCTTTTGGAACCTGTGAATTGCTTTCAAAGACTTTACCTTATGCCAGCTTTTTTCCTAACTTCTGTTTTACGTGATATTTGCACTGAGTTGCTGTCATATATCAGAAGTACTCATCTCTTTAGAATGCCATGTAATTTCCTACGAACAGCTGCTCACTATAGCTGTGCTATTTTTTGGCTGAAATTGAATACAACTTCATATTTTAATATAAGGTTTGATTGAAATATTGAATGCTCAGTTGTCTGTCATGCATTTCAAGAGCACAGGTCCTCCCCATGTGCCTATGACCACTTCTCTAGAGGTAAATATATTTCTGTAAAATGTGATGAGATTAAAATGCAAGTTGAAATAAAAATATCTTATCTGTAATCCCATATTATATTGTCAGTACAGGGAAGTATAACTATGTCTTAGCAGTCATTTATCACTCATTTTCTTTTTTTTTTTAGAAATAAACTTATTTCAAACTTTTTCCCTCTTCTTTATAGAGCCAGTATTGTGCAGAAGCGCATAATTTATTTCCAAGATGAGGGCTCTCTCACCAAAAAAATTTGTGAACAAGGTAAGGTGAAGAAAAATATCTTTCTGACCTCCTCATTGCCTTTTGCATTTTTCTCTTAACACATTGTCTCAAATTAGAATTGGGAGGTCTTGGACAGCTTAATTCAGGTTTGGATTTGGGATCTTCCATTCAGTTATGTTCTTCCTTATCACAGACACTCCAGCTCATAAAATCCTCCTTGCCTCCCCCTAAACGTGCTACTTGCAATTTTTTACCTGCTCTTGTGTGACACCCATTGGTTTCCAGGGCACTCTGTTATTGAATCCTGGGCTATTTCATCCTTTCTTAAACCTAAATTCTGCACTTGGTTATTGCATCCCACTGGAGAATTCATTTACCTTGTCTGTTCAGAAATTTCAAGCCTATTGTGTTTTGAGATCAACTGAAGTTTGTCCTTATCAGATAACAACCAGAAACAAACCTCTCTTGAATCTGAAGATAACTGAAATATTAAGGCCCTCTAGTTGAAAGTTGTGGATTAAAATCTTTCCATCCACTCATAAATATGGCACAGATATTTCAGGGTTGTCGTTTAGTCTAACAGTAAACTTAAAACTAAATTAAAAAAAAAAAGACAAAAAAACCCAACAACAACAAAAAAGCCAAAACAAAACAAAAAAAAACACCAAACCCATGTTTAACTCAGATTTATTTCCTGGAGTGTTTATGATGGCAGCTTCACTGTCCTCACTGGTTTGGAGCTGTAGCCATTTCCAATGTGTGCTTTGATGCTTTTTCAGACTCAGCCTTGGAAGGTGTGACTGACAAACCAATTCTAGACTGCTGTGCCTGTGGCACTGCCAAATACAGGCTGACTTTTTATGGGAACTGGTCAGAAAAAACACATCCCAAAGATTTTCCACGTGAGTATCACTCTTTTCTTGCAGCACACAGGGGCCCTGAGGAGGGTTGGAGCTGGGTGTGTGACACAGCATCACTTATTTACAGCTCAGCAGTGAAAATTGTGACATATATGGAATCCTGCTGGCACTCAGCATTGAAAATCAATGCCTCTTTCTGCACTGTACATCTCCTGCACATCCTATTGATTTGCCTGACATTTTGAGCCAAGATGTGTGTGAGGTTGTATTTATGAGATATCTTTGTGGGGAGAAAGTTTCCTTTCTTTTTTTTCTGGTTGAAAGCGTAGAATGGCTTATAATGTAGAGGTAGGAAACGAGATTTTGAGGAAAAGGCCACAAAGGACAGAAAACACACTAGTATTTTGATTTTTCAGCCATGCCAATCTACCTGGCTTGTTTTACTTCAAAGTATTTTGAATTATTTCAGTTAAATTTGATGAGTTTTGAATCTTGCTGCCCAAGGATATTAATTGTATACATAGATCTAAGAATACTCTGTCTTCTTTGTCTTTGTTGGTTGAATACTCAGATAAAAAACACCTTCTGAACTTGGCCTGTCTGGGTTTTAAGTGTCTGAACTACAGAATAAGTATTTTTGTTGCAAGTTTGCTTTCTGCAGTTACCCAAGTATCTGTAAAAAGCTGAAGTTACAAAATTGTGTATTCTGCATTTGGTCTTTCATTAGTCTGTGGGAAAAAAGGCCAGGAAAGCATTTGAGAATATGAGCCATATTTACAGTCTTTAAACTCTGTTATGTTCTCTGTGGCTGATGTTTAATATAAAGGCCTTTTTATGTTGATTGAAAAAAACCCCAACTATTATTATTGTCACAGTGTCAGAATATCCTCATATAACTCAAATATGGTTTTTATCAGCTCAAATTTTAACAGCCTGAGCAACGTTGCTTGTGTTGAGTTTGAAGCACAGCATTGTTCAAATCCCACTGCTCAGCATAAAACAGGAGAGATGAAACAAGCAAAGCCAATAATTGCAGGAATGCTCTTTTAGGCTATTGGATGATTTAAATATCTGCTGAGTGTGAACTTTATGGGCACTATTTGCATGGATTCAGCTGGTGGTTAGAAACAGGCCATGAGAAAAGGACTGAGAGCTGTGGAGTTACTGGGGCTTGGTGATGTAATATTGGGGATAAATGGCTTTTTCTTGTTGGTGAACTCATGAAAACTATGGCTGCATGATGGAAAATGAGCAAGTTGCAATAGTTTGCCTGCTATCCCTCCCCAGTTAAAAAATGGTGAATTAAATCAATATTTTATTTAAACTGGAAAAGTGGAAAAAAAAACATTTGGTACTTACACAATTAATCACAGCAATAACAGCTAATTAGATTTTGCATTAAAATTTCTGAAAGTTGATGGAAAGATCTCATCCAAATATAGTGATGTTAAAAATGAAACCTACTCATTGGCATTATTCTTAAAAATGTTGTGCTTGTGCAGTAATTAAAATAAAATTAAATGGTACTCATTGTGTACTGTGGTAAATCACTAATTATTTGCCAAGCCACCACATAAAAAATTTTGCTCTATTCTTGTACCACCAGTAAGGTTGAAATAGAAAGCAGATAAAAAACTTTACATTTTGCATCTTTTCTTTATCTTCCAATTTGCTTTAAAAAGCCCTGAAGAGCATGCACTTTGTGCAAAGCATTCATTTTCTCTGGGTAGCACCCATTTTTGAAGACAGAAATCCATATGCTTTCATCATGACACGATATGAGCACGTCTATGAAATGTGCCAGAGGATAAATTCTCGTGTTGTGATGGCACCTTGAATTTCCTGCAAAAATACACATAAAGGTGTATTGAGAAATTGAGAAACTGCTCAAGACTACAAGAATGAAGTGGAATACCAGCATTGGAAAGCTGTCAGTGTTCTGCTTGCTGTCTTAAGACCTGGAGAGTGACATTGGATGCAAAACAGCTCAGGCCTCGTGCTGCTCAGATTGTGTCACGCAGAGAAGTTTCTTTGATGGTCAGAGGGAAAACCTTAGGAAAAAGCTTAGGACAAAGCTTAGGAAATACCAAGTTGTCTCTTTGTTCTCACAAGAAATGGGTGGTTCGAGGTGAGCAGTGAACATTTGCCAGTGCAGCAGAGTTTGGTGAGAAGTTTTGGGTGGGTTTGGCAGGACTTTGAGCAGCTCATTGGGCAGGTGGGTGTGCCAGGAGCTTTCTCTGCACAGTCAATGCCTTTAGGGAGAGCTGTTGGGTGAACCAGGCTGTGCCATGATTGCAGAGGCATCAGATGTTCCTGTCCTGGCCAGGACAGGGAGGGAGAGAAGCTTTGGAGCACAGGGAACAATCCCTTCTCCTTTTGACTAAAGACTGAGAGGCACCCAGGTTCCTCTCTGTGGTGACACATTTTTTGTTCTGGATTTTCTCCTTCAAAAAGGTCCAGTGTCACTGGCTATGCTTCAGGGTGGGCTTGTGGGGCAGCCAGAGCCCTGTGCAAGGAGCAGAGGATGAAGTTCCCATCCCTGGGGCATCTCTCTGGGCTGTGGCAGGGTGCCACTGTAGAGTTAGGAACAATTGCCAGATCTCAGATCACGAAAGCAGCTCCTGACATTGCAGTCTCCTCTTCAGCTGTGCAGGAGGGAAGGTTTAGTTTTGGTTTTTTCCACACACAGGTCTCAATTACTGATGACCTTTAGTTGATTCTGAAAACACCAGGACTGCTACAGTTCAGAGCTCTGTAAGTGCATTTTGGGCCAAGTTTAGGGTAGGGAAGCTGTGAAGGCTGTGTTTGCTGCTCTGCTGGGCCATCTCCCTCACCTGTCTATTCTGCTTCCTACATTTTTCTAGCTGTTTTACCCTGCTGTTGGTGTTCATTTTTTATTTCTAATCTATTTTCTACTCTCCCATGATTAGGTTCCTGCACCTGACTTTATACAATTCTTTGCACTGTCCTTTTCAATTTCACTGTTCCACCTCTCACATCTTAAATTTGCATTCCTTTTATTTACTTCATTATTCATTTTTCATTCATTTATTCAGTTTGCAGCTGTTTTTACTGCTGCTCTCTACCTTTTGCATTGCAAAGAAAAATGTTAACTATTGTCTCACTCCATCATTCTGACTCCCTCATCTCCTAGAGCCTTTGCCTTGTTACCAGACCGTCTGCTTATGTTAGCAGTTCATTTTCTCACCCTTTTCCTTGAAGCCCATATATCTGCAGAAGGTTACTTGACACTTAAGTGAATTCATTTTTATTTCCAGGACTGTAGGACTTCTGTGACTCCTTATTTCTGCTCAATTCTCTTTTCAATTCCATCATACTTCCCTAACATCTTTTTCTTTATACTTTTTTCCTTTTATTTTTTTTTTTTTTTTGGTTCAACAAGAAAAGAAACAGGAATGGGAATCCTTTTGCTTAGCTCCACAGTTCTTACATTATGAGAAATCTGAGCAAGAAAACTGAGTGAATATAGAAGTGAATATAGAAAAATTTACTTCTTCACTGCCTTCAGTAAGGAAAAAACTTGCTTTGAAAACTGAGGGTGACCACTGAAGTCTTCCCTTGCAGGTTTCCTTCTTAAAAACATTTGACATAGAAACATAGAACTAAAGGTTCTTAAACTTCCTGAAGTGAGACCTTTGGTGAGGAAAAACTATTCCCAGCCTATTTGTTTGGAGGGGCTGCTTTAGGCTCGATTCCTGTCAGTCCCTGGCTTGTCCTTGCTGCTCTGCAGATGTGTTTTGGTGCGGTGAGAAGCGGCAGCATACAAAATCCTCAGGAGTGGGGACCCCAAAACTTTATCAGAGGTGAGGAATTACGCTTTGAGGCTGTCTTGATGGCAGTTTGATTGATTTTGTTTGTTTTTTTCCCCCGGGAAGGACGCACCAACCACTGGTCTGCCATCATTGGCAGCTCTCACTCCAAGAACTACATCCTGTGGGAGTACGGCGGGTACGCCAGCGAGGGGGTCAAGCAAGTTGCAGAGCTGGGGTCTCCAGTGAAGATGGAAGAAGAAATTCGACAGCAGGTAGGCGCATTTTGGTGCACACTTTAAAAAAAAAAAGGAGCCTGCCCTGGCCTGTGAGCAGTTTGTCATTGGCAGTGCCTGTGAATGTAATTTTGCTGAATAATTCTCAGCTCGGTGCAGAAGGAGTTGTGTGTGTCTTTCTTGATTCGTTCCTACCCTGGCAAGAGTTTTTGTTTAGGAAAGGACAAGTAAGTTGCAGCATTCTGGACTTAGAAAATCTGTGTGCCATGTAAAGCAGAAATCAGAGGTAGCAAAGTGAAAATCACCTTTTCGGGCTTAATTGTTATGACACATTTCTAAAAGAAAACTTTGAAGACAGCAAGCAATACCCCTGCCTTTAAAATAGTGAATGATTATTTATCATTTAGATTCACTTTTGCAGAGTGCTACATTTTGCTTCTTGATGAATCACCTCATTTTGTGTTATACAAATATCTAAAGTGCTGTGTTTCCCTGTTCTTCATTATTTATGTGGCACAAGTATTCTTTCCTTAATAATCCCTTTCACAAAGAAAATAATCTGTTCCCTAATGTTGAACACGTGCATGAAATCTTCTGTACTTTTATTCACTTTTTCTACATTTGTGTGGATCTTTCCTGCATTTGGCACTTCTGAAGGGGAAGTCAGCAAAAATAAAAGCAGAGTTCAGGGTGATATTGTGGATTAATCATTCTCCCTTTTGGGAACTGCTGCATGTTAAAGAGACAGTATTTCAAGACCTCCAGGGTAGGTTGTATACAGGGTTACACTTAGAGATAAAAAAAAATCAATTATATTTATATAAACAGTGTAAAAAACCTCAAAGACTGTTTTGAAAAAACTTGTATAGCAAAAGGTTTTGTGTGCTAAATTTAATCTGCTTTCTTGTGATGCTTAAGTGTATATAATCATGGTACAAGAACATCTGGTGTATTTGACATGAAACTCCCAAAGCCAAGAAAAATAAAATAAAACCAGCTTATAACTTAATATATAAAAGGGATAGAAAAGGAATATGAAGGGAAAAAACAATTTCAGTGTGGGGTGAGGTGTGATCACGGATACATTTTCTCTTTAAACCATAATAAACCTTGGTTTACCTGGAAATAGAAAGTATGTCTTGATCCTATGCAGAAAAAGGGCTGGATTTTATCCCACCAATATAATATAAACCCAGATGGATTAAAATTGTAGCAGAGTATTGTGTATACCACATGTAACTCATCATTTTTGCTGCTTACTTGGGAGATCAATATTTTCTGGTAGTAGGCCCACATGGAATGAAGAAAAACATCAATTTTGTATTGAAGGAGATAATTTCTGTTACAGTCTTGGTGAATATTTTATAAATTGGGGTTTGGCCCATCTGCATTGGGACTGTACAAAGGTTTGGTCTTCTCCTGAAGCAGCAGGAGCGGGAGGAAGGTGAGGAGCAAGCAGAGGTGCCCTTGGGAAAGGTCACTGGGAGAAGGGCAGAGAATTTGAAGGGAATAAGGAAAAAAAATGAAAATCGTGCCTCTGCTTTCCAAATCTGGCCTCTTTGTCATTATGTGCCATCTATTTGCAAAGAGGGGATGTGTTTATACACTGAATTCAGATCAGAGGAGATTGTGACTTTTAGAGTGCATCAAATAGATCAATGGCTACGATTTCAGGGGCTGCTGAGGCTGAGCATGGAATTAGTGAAGATCACAGTTAGTTCCAGCTTGGGGATGTCTGACTGGGTCAGCCCTGCAGGAATTCCCCTGCTTCTGCTGGGTCAGTTTATCCAAGTAATCAACTGGTATTCTAACTGGATCTTACCTAGGACAGTGCAGCATGTCATCAAGTGCCACAACATTTTTATTGAGTTTATATGACTTTTTTTTTTTTTTCTTTTTAACATGTCCTTAAGCTGGACTAAAATTTTTGAGAGATCTTGAGGTAAAATTCTGCAACCAAGACAGCAGAGTAATGCCAGGAGTTAATTTGCTGACATTTAAGTCATGCTGGTATTTTTATCTTTTTTTAATTGCACTTTGTCCCTTGCAATATCTCTACCTGCCTTGAAATTTGATAAAGCTGTTTCCTTCCCCATGTGTTGCAATCTACCTCAGGATCTATTTGCTCCTTTTCCACTTCTTATTTTACCTTTCTTTCCTCTCTCTGCTCTCCTACCAGCCTTTTGTTGTGGGTTGATGGGAGGATGCAATTCATTAAAATCACTCTCCCAGCAGCTTTGATGTTTCTGAAAACACAGGAAAGGCAATTTTTGTTTGATTCTGGTGCCTGGACTCAGAGCTCACTCACTGCAGTTGATTTACTCCTTCCAGGACCACACTTGAGTTTGGGAATCTGCTGTGTGTCTGCTGAGGTTTTGTAGGCAGGTTCTTAGGTGAGCACATAGGCACATATTTTGGGGGAATCAGAGAACAAAACTTCCACAAACACTAAAAGATTTGATCTGCAGCCTCAGAAGGTGATTAAATTGATATTAAAATACCATACACAGACATTAGGCAGAAAAATAATGAATTTATGTTTGTATATTTGTAAGTAAGAATATGCCTTAAGTAAGTGAGAAACTGTATGAGTAAGATAGGAAAGAGATTAAAATGCAGGGGTGTGGTTGTGTAGAATAAGCTAAGAGTTTAGAAGTTATAATAAAAAAATATATATAGATGTGAGACAGAAACCTGTTAGATAAAAGTATCCACAGTACAGCAGAAGTAAGTAAAGGTAATAAGTTAGAAAAGCAAAATAAACCCTGTGACAACTGTCTATTAGATTAAAAAGTTAAATATTGGCTTGTAACAAAGAAACTTGTCACTACTCTTAAACTATGACCAATAGCTTACTCCTTTAAAATCTCACAACCTCTGAAACTAATGTTATCTAAACAATAAATCATTCTTAACCCAAAAACAGTCCCATCCCTTCATTTCTAACAACAACAATGACAATATTTGTGTAACCAGCATCTATCACCGCCATTACCCAAGGTTTTATTAAAGGAAAAAAAATCTAATTATTTTTCTGTTTTATTGCCAAAAATTTACGGT
Organism: Irena cyanogastra; assembly: GCA_013397155.1. NCBI lineage: Eukaryota > Metazoa > Chordata > Aves > Passeriformes > Irenidae > Irena > Irena cyanogastra. The sequence goes on along the minus strand of VWZV01008995.1, from coordinate 156,528 downwards.
GTATAAAACAAACAAACAAAAAAGGTATTTCTTTCAAGAGGCTTTGCTGAGAAGTGTCTTAATAATTATGTGTGATTAGTAAAAGATCCTCAAGCATGAACATTCTGGTCACTTCATGACAGAATGCTGCAGCACCAGCAGCTTTTCCTCCTGCCCTGGCGCCTTGTGGGGTTTTTGCATGGATGATCCTGGGCACTGTAAACTTGCTTTGCAGTTTGTTTGTCTGGGAGAACTTCAAGGGACTAATCAGCCTTTGTGTTAAAGTGTTCCTGGCAGCCTGGGAGGAAAGGCAGGGCACGTAAGAGTTTTACTAAAACAATCTGTCAAGTGGGTGATGTGCACAATGGGATAATTCATGCTTCAGGGGTTACAAATGAACAAACAGAGGCTGGGAGAGGAATTATGGATGAGGAAGAATGTGCACTGACCTCACATACCTCTGAGATATATTCACACTTCCACTTTGTTTTGAGAAATTCTGATTTTTCCCAAACCCATTAGCTGATAAATTGGCTTGTAGGAAATGAATGCAGAATTTGAAAGGGAAATTCAAATTGGGATTGCTCTTTTTAAACAAATGAACAAACAAACAAGATGGTTAAAACATGAATCAGGAGGAGTAAAGTGTAATTCTAAATCTCATATCCTAGGCTGATGAGAAAAAGACTAAAATAGAAACATTGCTTTAAATATCTCACCCTAAGAGAAATAATTTGGTTTTGCCTAATTATTTCTGAATAAACATTCAGTCATTTTACCACCAATTCTTTTTCAAACCAAGATAGGTAATATTCAGCAGCTTGCATCTTTCTGCAGAAAATGCAGTGTGTGCTCTCTGCATGCTCCCTGTGGACCCACAGGTGACATTCTGGCAGGTCTGGTTAAATTCCCTCTGAAATGTCAGTCAGTGGGATGACTTTTCAGATTGTCCTCAGATGAAAGCTGAGTGTGCCTCCAGACCTCTCAGAACAGCAAGTTCTGTTTTCCAGGAAGATGCTCGTAAAGTTTTAGACACAGGATAATTTTTGTGTGTGTGAATTGAAGATGAAACTTGAAGCAGCATAAAATTTCTATAGAAAAAAAAAAAAGCAATTGTTATGACTCTATGCAATCATTTGTCTTTACAAAATAGTCTTGATTTGGATTTTTTTAAATAAAAAAATAGAAGAGTAAAAATTAAAGTAAATTCATCATTGGATTCATTTTGATTGATGAATTACTCTATTTTAAAAGTGATTTCAGTATCTCAGTTGAATAGTTATCATTTTATGACCTTTTTTGTAAGGCAGTGCTGTATTCTTCCACAGAAGAATGGGGTCATTAGATTTTCCTGGCTGAAGCTGGTAAATCACCTGAATTACAAAGAGGAATCTGCAGGATATTGATCACTTTTTTATTATAGCACTGGGCAAATTATTGTGTTTACTGAAACAAGCTCAAAAGTTTGCTTTTTGAATCAGCTGTTATTGAGTGCTCAGGGAGGCTCGAATCAGCCAGCCTGGGAGGTTCAACTCAGGTGATTTGTGCTTGAGAGAAAAGCTGAAAATTCTCCTGAACTCTTCACCTCAGAGACCAGGAAACCCCTGACAATCCCTGGGAATTGCACCGGGAAAACTGATTTTTGTTGAATTTGTTCAGTCTGTGTTTTGTTTAAAGGAATTAAAAAATTAGTGACCACGTGGTGGCTTGGCCCTCCTTGGAGGAGGACATTGGAGCACATGAAGAGATTTAGATTATTTTGCCATAATTAACAAAATATTATAATAATTATATATATAAAATATAATATATTATAATAGATATAATATATTATAATAGATATATTATAATAGATATTATATATAATACATATAATATATATTATATAACATATTATACTATATTATATAATATATCATATATTATAATATATAATATATTATAATATATATATATAAATAAAAATATCAAAATAATTATGGCAATAATTAAATGACATAATTAATAAGTTGTGTTATTTAATTCTTGCCATTTTTAAATAACATAATTATTTAGATATTTAGATTATTTTGTCATAATTAGCATGAATTAATGTTAATTTTCCTGCTGCTCTTACTTACTGGGATGTTTTACCTTTGCTGACCAGACCTTCAGTGAATGGCACCAACATTCCCACAGAGCCCCTTTCTCCTCAGTCCTCAGGGAGGGCATTTTTGTTCCCATCCACATTTCAGAGGCACCAGCCTCTCCCTGTTGAAAGGAAAGGAAAATTATTGTGGCCACAAAGCCTGCTATGAAAAGCGTGGCTGCTGCTCTTCCGAAAGCCCTTCAGGTTTCTGTGCAAAGCCCACAGAAACCGTCGGTGGTTTTGGACTTGCTGTAGCAGTGAAGCAGCAGAACTCTGTCCCAGCAAGCTTTCCACTTTAGTTACAGCCTGGCAGCATGGTTTTAATGGGGGTATTTATTCTAATTCTGGGCAGATCGAGCTGCTCGCTCGTAAATTGGCTTCTAGACTTCTGTTTGCTCAGTCAGACTCCTCTGCACTCCCTGCATACAGCTCTGCTGTGAATTATGGTCCCTTTTAATGCCTTTTGAAAAGGCTAGATGGTAGATTTATCATGCTTTCCTTTTGGAAGGTGTACCTCGTATAATGATTCAAAATCTCTGGCATTTTGGTAATTAGAAATTTTGAAACCTTTGTATACTGGGCTAAATTTCATAAAGTATTTCTGCCAGGAAGAAATAGTTGTCTACTTATGTCATAAAGAGAAGCTTTATGTGCCAATAAATAACTCAGACAACAGGGCTCAGAACACCTCTTCTAGGGAGGCTTCCATCTTTTCATGAACTTCTGTTGGAAGCTGCAATTAGAATGATTCAGTTTGTGTTGCTTTCTTTAGAAAAAAAAAAAGTTCTTCCCAACTCCTTTACTTTTTAGTATCTCATGATAATGAAAATGTACTTCCCTAATAAGAAATGAACTGATGCTGCCACAAAACACCTTTTGCTAGTCTAAAAATCATTGAAGATGATGACTCTGTCACAAAATTCAGTTCTGACAAACCATTTTTTGGTGTATTTTTTTTTGAGCCAAAGCATGAAAGATTCAACACACCTTTACTAGTTCAGGCAAGAAAAACTGAACAGAAAAATCTGAGTTTGAGTCCTCTGAATATATCATTGTGCTGCAGATAAAATCTCAGTGGTTAGAGTACAATCCTTGTACACAGTTTCTCCATGTGTGGTGCTTCTGTCTGTAGGGTTGTGAGAACTGGCAGATGTTGAACACATTTTGTACAAAATGTCTTTTTTATTATTGTGGTCAGCTCCCTGGAACACAGGGCAAAATATAATTTTGAACTTTTATTTAGCCTTTGGTCAAAACTTTAGCAAAATAGTTGCTTAGTTAATAATGCCTTTTTTTTTTTTTCATTTCTTCCTGCCTTCCCTCAACCCTTGTCAGCTGAATGCTTTCTTTCTGATTATAAACAGGGAGAGATAATATTTGGAAAAGTGAACTCTGTTTTTGCTTTAATTTTCTGTGCTTTTAACAGCCATTGCTATTTGATTAATCAATAAGGCACCTTGATTTTTAAAACTCCACCTTGTGAGCTCTCATCTTCCTTAATGAATTCCAGTGGTTTCACACCTCTAACTTTTATGGGAGTCTGTGAGTTTTTGAGTTTTTATTCTCTGAATAATTACCCAGTAATTGATATTAAATGATTTGCATAAGCAAACAATGAGTTATGGTGTTAAGTTAGCTCAACATTTAATTTCTCCTTCATTTTAACCTCAATTTGCCTTGCTGCTTATTTTCTTCTAATCATCACAGACCCTCCATTTCTGATAAAACAGGGAGAAACACATCTTTTCAATAAAATCCAGTAATCAGGTTCTCTTTGAATAAAAGATCTTCAAACTTTTTTTTTTTTTTGCAGAAGACAGAACCTTCAAGAATAAAAAAGAAGGCTTTACTCAAAGACCTGTCTTCTCTGTGAATTCTGATACTAAATTCTGTGGAAATGGGGCCTGTCAAAATTCCTGCCCTTTTTTCAACCTCTCTAATAACTGAGTCCCACCAAAGCTTATCAAGGTTTTCTCTGGTTCTCTGATATCTGTCTGGATTGCAGCAAAGCAAGGAAACACTTGATTCTGGTAAATCCACCCCTTTGGGTGGCATGCAATAATTTTAGTTCTCCAGCACACAGACATAAAAGTCACAAGGCAATGTCACCTGTTTGGGACAATATGATTGGATTGTTGGACATTATTTGCTCATTTTAGTGTTTTAAAATATCTTGCCTGTTTCATTTCTTGCAGTTAGATCTTATCACGCTGTTCTGCTGCCACGAAATTATTGCTGTCCTGTGTTGGAGCCCAGGGCACAGGGAATGTTTCTCTGTCTGTTCTGACAAGTCCTGATTCTCCTGAGAGCCCTGCCTTTAACCTCCATCCATGGAGAGGATTCCCAGGCTTTGGGATGAGGTGGAATCTGTGAGTAGAGTAGATTGTAGTGTAGTTATCACTGGGTGAAAAATTTGGACTTTTAAGGTTTTAGTATGAGAGTAGATAGAAGACAAAATAGAAGATTTTAGGCGTTGTCCTGCCTTCTCCTTCTTCTTCATCTGCTCCATTTTCTGCAGTGTTGGCAGCACAGAGTGATTGGTTTGGAATGGTCATGATTCAGGTGTTGTTGGTTAGAGAGTTGGTTAGTTATTGGTAGAAAAGTAGAAATAAAGTACATTTTTAGAATGAATTGGACAAGATGGCTTTAAAAGACCTTGAAACTGTCCATCTTGTGACCTTTTTTGCTGTGTTCCTCACCACGCTAAGCCTGATGCAGGCAGTGTGGAGAAGTTCTGATAAGATAAGAAATGAACAGCAACCTGAAGAGCGAAAAAGATCCAGTTCATCTCTCAACTCTAGCACAGACCTTTTATTAGGGGTTTCCCCACTCAGAGGGCCCCAGAGAGGCCTTTCACAGTCCTGTAGCAGATTAACCCAGTGGAAAGATAGGATGGAATGACTTTCAAATTATTTTCCTTCAGTCCATCACTGCAGTATTTTCAAAACATGGGAATTTCAGATGATTCTTCACGTGCTGCTGGTACTGAGGGACAAACGCCACCTGACAGCAGAAGTTCAGCACTCCAAAGCCAGACTTTGGTTAGGGAACTGCAGCTTTAACTGTCTTAACTGCATTTCCAAACTGTTCTGGTTTGGAGTAGCAGCTCCAAATCCTGACGTGGCAGAGCAGCAGCATTTGAGTGACTCTGAGGCACTCAGGAGCCGTCTTGCAGCAGCACAAACAGAATGTTAAGTGCCTCAAACTGGAGAAGAGGCAGCCCCAATAACACTGAGCTGTTTGTCAGGCATGCAGAGCAGATGGTTGGGCTCCTCCTTCTGTGGGAGACACTGCCCAGACTCCTGTGGACTTCAGCAGAGTCTGCTATAAAGGGTTGCAGTGCCGCTAAAAATTAAATTAGGGACAAGTTGGTTTCTCCCTGAGTACTTTCCTCTGCAGTGGCTCAAGCTGTAATTAAAATGCGGTGCCTGAGTAGCTGGTGGCATTCAGCTGCCTGTTAAGGAGATGCTGCAAAGGCTAAACGAGGGCCTGAACCCTCATTAGCAGCATTTGTCAGGAACCACAGGATCTTCCTTGTTTTCTCTCTTGTTGCATCGTAAATATTGTTCAAAGGAGCAGCATGCAGTAACAGCTGAGGCTGAAGAGTCCTACAGCTCATTTCCCTTGCAAATGCTTAATTATTCAGACAAATTTTCAACATAAACAAAAACTAAGGAAATAACCCACAATGCAAAGGCTGTCATTCTGGGATTGACTTTTTTGGAGGGGGTTGTTTGCTTCAGAGCCTCAGTTAAGAACTCTCACAATTTATCAAATGCTTATTTCCACCTAAAATCCAGCAGAACACTTAGAAAAATACCATGTACAAACATCATACATATGAACATTTCTTAGCCTGTGTCCTTTTCTAAGAGAGCTCTTTTCAGATATCTAGATCACAGAGACTGATTTAAAATTTATTTATTGCATTCAGTGTTCAGAGAGTAGAAATGTTCAGGTATTATGTTACATCTGTATTAATATGCAATGGATCAAGTGGTTCAAGACACAGAACAGGGAGGATATTCATAAGTATTTAAGTGAAGTTTTAGCTTTGTTTTCCTAGATTGCTTTTCTAGCCTGAATCCAAAAGGACTCTAAGGTGTTGTAGTTTCTGTCAGTCAAAACCAGAAGCAGGAATAGTTATTTTTAGTAGGGGGGGAGGTTAATGTTGTTGACTAGTCTTTAGCTCAGTGAAGAATGACATGCCTGCAGATTGTGTGTTTCTTTGAAGTTCAGCAGTCAAATATGGATGGAAAATAACAGATGCATGAATTTAATGACTGGAATATCTACTACAACCTGAAACAGCTTCAAGGGTTAACACAGGGCTCAGATGAAAACGTCTGATATAGTAATTAACTGCTGGTTACCAGCTCTCCAGATTCCTTTTAAGAAGATGTTTCTGGATTCTCCCTCACTCAGGTCTCTCCTTGAAGCTCATCTCAGTTTATTTAATTCTTGCTCCAGTCGGTGATACATTCAGAGAAATGCCCTCACTCAGAGCCTGGGCTGTATCCTGCTGTTCCAGGAACATTCTGTGGAAAAAAGGCCACGCAAAAGTTACTGGGAAGGAGACAAGGGTAGAGAGGGTCCCACACAAGCTGTTCCTTGCAGTGGCACACATCACTGTTTGATGCCAGTATTTTAGCAAATGATATAAAACACTGGGCTCAGAAATAGGTATACTCATAGCTAGAAATATTCCGTAGAAAATTTGTGTTCAAATAAAAACGTGGAAATTTAAGGGAGATATTAGGCTGTAGCACAACGAGGAAGTTGATGCTTTGCCTGGATAAACTCTGAGTTAAAATAAAAAAATAAATAAACTCAAATGTTTATTTTCTCTCTGATTGAGGCCACCCTCTATCTGGAGTTGTCTCAGGGGTGTTTAAACACTTTAGACCTTACCAATACAGGAAGTCATCAAGTTTAGACAAATCAGTTTATACCTCTTAAGCTCTTATACCTTTCTTCTATAAAATGCTCCTCAATCTTAGGAAAGGACAAAAAATTTACCTAAGAGACTGCATAAATTAGTCTATATACAGAAATGGAATGCATCTTAAAATTGTTGTCTGTGCTATATTCCCCTGTAAGTTGGCAATACTGATTTAGATGTTGAGGAAGCAGTGATTCTCTCCTTCTTTTATAGCTGATTTTTTGAATACTTTCAATACTTTTAGTGCATTCAACACTTTAAAAATATCTTTTTTGAGAATAAGTATCAAGAGAGAGAACAGATTTTTTTAAAATTCCATTTTTGAATTCTGTTGAAATATGGAAATGAGAAAGCATTTTTAAATTATAGACTGAAAGAATACTTGGACTGCACAATTAATGATGCTATTTTAATTCACAAGCCAGATCAATTATTGATATTATTTGCAGGTTTGGTGGTTGTTTATTGAATATCTGACAGATGCACTTGTAAAGCAAGCAAGAGTTCAGAAAGAGGGAATGCATTTGTGCCTTAGGATGGCTTAAGTTGAATAATAAGAGATGGGATTTTAGTGCTCTTGTTTGGATATCTTTCCTACATTAGTTGACAGTGGAGGGATAGGAAGAGAATGGATGATTTCTTGAATAATTTAATTTTCAGCATACCTGCACATTTTCTGTCAGGGTAAGAGGAATGAAGACAGGGAAAATGGGCAGTCATGGCTTTGCAGAAGGTGGAAGACAAACCCTTGTACTTCTAATCCAATTTGACTCATACCCACAGGCTCTTTGCAGTGCAGTTTCTTGTTCCCTACATTTGTGCTTCAGAACATTAAAACCACAGCATTTTAGTGTTCTTCCAAAACAATTAATTCAGTTTAAATACTCAGCTGTATCCTTGCTGTTACTCCATGCTCACAGCTTTAGTTTCTCACAGTAATTTTCAGAACATGTGAATTTTTTTTGCTTTTGTTCCTCCAAAGCTGTGTGCAATGCATTCTGCTGAAAACTTCACAAAGTTATTCATGCTTTTAAAATAAAAACCAAAGGGAGAAATAGATCTTTGTCATCATCAGCTAAAAGCAATATACACAAAGTGGGATGTGTGTGTATACAAATGTGTATAATTTACAAAGAGCTACATTGCCATTTAATATACATAGTTAATGTTTAGGCATGAGGAAACTGTTTATAATATTTTTCTTATCCATGTAAACTACATCTAAAGTCTGTAGCTAGACATAAAAAATGTAACCAGATCCACTATCTAAAATCTGCTTGAGCATCACTAGTTTTTCCACTTTTATCAATCACTTGCCATGGATCAATATACAGCCATGAATAATTTGCTTTCTCAAACTCAAGATGCACACATCTCCCCAGTCTTTAGACTAAGAAAGGCATGCAGGAATTTAAAAAATATTATTTGCCATTGAGGTTTATGGCTGTATCTTCATTTCTCCTTGGCTTAAAAAAATCCATAATGCTGCAAAGAAATAGAATCTCTTTGTTATTTAAGCTATATGACAAGGCTTTGTGCTGGAACACTCAGGAAACAGCTTGTGTTGATGGAAAAGTGAAAACTGATTTTTTTTTTAACATATAGGAATCTGAATCCCCCACACAGACCTTCTTAGAACTGTAGTACAGAGGCTTTTTCATTTTGCAAATGGAAATGCAATTATTCTACGTCCCATATAAATTCACCTTAATAATCACTCTCTAAAATTAAGGTTTACTATGTTATTAGTCAAATAAAAAGGTTTCATTTGAGTTATATAGGCAAAGAACTATACTCACGATAGACATCTATTCATAAGATTAAAAACCTGTCAGTAAGCTATCTGTCAGCTGCCACTTCTGATACTTCCTGTTTCTTCTCTCTCCATAAAATGTTGGGCAGAATTAGTGCACATCACATTCATGTTAACGATATTCCTGTTTCTTAATTCAGTCAGGAGCCTCACAGGTGATTTATTTAGATCACTGGGGCTTTTGTGGACAAATTCAGAGTAGGAGAAAGATGGGGAGAGACTCTTCACCAGGGCATTTAGTGAAAGGAAAATGGGGAATGGTGCCAGACTGAAAGCGAGTAGGTTTGGATTTGATATTAGGAAAAAATTCTCTATTGTGAGGGTAGTGAGGCTCTGGCACAGGGTGCCCAGAGAAGCTGTGGCTGCCCCTGGATCCCTGAAAGTGTCCAAGGGCAGGTTGGATGGGGCTCTGAGATACCTGGTCTAGCAGAGGTGTCCCTGCCTGTTGGAACCCTGGATGCTGAGAATTTCAGACTTTCTGTGCTGCCAGGCACTGACCCCCAAGAGAACACTGCATTGACCTGAGGCTGTGGAGAGGCTTCCAAAATTGAATGACAGAGCTGGGATTGTGGGTGTGGAGTTTGGATAGAAGTGTGTGATATCACAGGGTGGAAAACTTAGAGTTTAAGAGTTTAGAATACAGTAATAGATATAAAGCAAGAGGGAGGTTTTAGGGTTTCTTCTTCACCTTCTTCATGGGTTTGAGTGGTTTTGTGTAATTGAATAAAAAAGTTCCCATTGTGGGCCATGAGCGGTTGGTTATTGGGTTAAAAGTGAAAATAATTTAGGTGTTATTTCTTAATTGGACAGTTTATCCTTAAAAGGCCTTGTAGAGAGAGAGATAGGTCTCCATTTTTATCTTGTTAAAGTGAAGTACGGTAGAACTCAGGGTTTATGAGACTGTAATGTAAATAAGAACTAATAAACATCTGAGTCCGAGCAAGAAATACCTTCTCACACATTTAATCCTGACCCTGGAGAAAAAAAAGAAGATAAAACTCAACAAAACACCTGCCCATGGGAATGAGATGATCTTTACCATCCCTTCTAACTGCAGCCATTCTATGAAGATCAGAATCCAGAGTTCCCTGTTCTGAGAGCTCCTGGAGTGACCTCTTTCCCTGAGTTACTGCCCGTAGTATCAGTGCTCTCTAGGTTCAGTTGAGAGGCTCCTCATCACTTCAATCACTTGAATCAGTTCTTCACATTTTCACAGCAGGCCCTGGGATTTTACTTGGAAACTTCTGTAAACTTTTCCTTGGAGCTGGTGTGTAGGTTTGGGATGTACAGATCTTTTGGGTTGTGTCATCTCATGTCACCTGACAGGACAGAGGTCTAAACCAAAATTACTGAAGAAGCTGAAACCTTCCCATGTAAAATTCAGGTCATCATTTCAGGGTGAAATTCCAGGGGAGACAAGCATCCACATCAATATGGGGTAGTGTGTTTTCAGTTAATCAGGATCAGAGTTTATTTATCTTTATTTACCTGTTCTTTTGACCAAAAATTAGTGTCTGATTGTTTAGTGGAATTTTGTTTTTGCAGTTCCTTCAGGAGAAATGCCACTCTGTCTCAGCCCTTTTGCAACAGTGCTAAGGAAAGCAGATGGAAAAGTTCATTTTCACTGAACAAAATAAGGAGAAAGCCTGCAGTGTTCCATAGATACAAGTTGTTTTAAGTGCTTCTCTTTTCAAAAGTTAATTATGTGATTGCTGCATTACTTAAGAGCTGAGAACAGATCTGTAATGAGCAGAATTTGAGCAGATTTTCAATGCATCTCTTTCAGCTCTCCCTGTGGCTAGGAGTGCTTATTGAGATGTTCATTTACAATAGATTACTGGTACTTTTTTAAAGTACTTTCCCACTCTCCATAATTGATGTATTAGTATATCCCTTAAGCATATTTTCCTGCTCATCTTTACACCATTAAGATTAAACAGAATGGTCATTAGATCATAAAGCAATAAAATATTCACTTTGCTACTCACTGCAAAAAAGCTGTCAAATATAAAGATTGACTTTGCCTTCAGATACATTTTTAATGGTCCCTTAAATATAGCCCTGAACCACTATAACACACAGCAACAGGTGAAGAACTTTCTTCATCAGGGCAATGTATATCTTAATTAGGTGTCAGGCCCAGAAGTTTTTGTTCAGCTCATGCTCTTCTCTGTGAGAGATTTTTATCCATGGTTATATGAATTCACAACACAGTTGCAATGTAGGTTAAAATTAGGGAGACAATTTAGCCTTTGTTGCTTGCTATAGGCTTCTTAATAGGTTTTAATTAAAATGTCAAAGNTAATATATTTATATATAATATAAATAACATAATATATATAATGAATTATATATCTATTATATATATAAAAATTATAAATATATAAACATAAATAGAAAAAAAATATATATAAAATGCATTCAGCAGCATAACTGCAAAGCTGTTCTTGTCAGTAAGGGTCATATTTACTACCCACCAAGCTAGATACAATGTGTAAAAGAATGGTATTAATGACTGAGTAAGTATTACCAGGAGAAATTACAACCAGATTTATTTCATTGACGATCTCTCTATTAATACTGTCGTGGCTCCAAAGTCTCAGTGTTCCCATACATTGTGAAAAGTGTCAATATTCACCAGTTTTGATTGCTACTGAGTCTGGGATCTCTCAGTCAGTGCTGGCTCTGGGCCACTTTTTTGTCTGCCCTGAGATTACTGAAGTAATTAACAATTTGATAACACTCAGAATTATAATGAAAAGCTTTGGGATATTCTAGCTTATGTTTATTGGGTTTTTTTAATGATGGTGCTAATGTCTGTAATACTTGAGGTTCTTCAAGGGAAAATCCCTTTTTCCCAGAAGTCTGGTGTGCTATAAAGGCATTCTGTGATTTTATTTCCTTGGAGATTGTCTTGGGAATGGTGATCATGAAATTTGGTGTTTGATCCTTGAAGGAGGGGTGTCAGCAGAATGGCTGCCTTGCACTGGTGAAGGACAGAGCTTGGCCTGTTTGGGAGGCTGGTTAGAAGAGTCCTTTTGGAGGCACTCCTGAAGGGCAAAGGAGCCCAGGAAGGCTGGATATCCTTCAAGAAGGGAATCTCAAAAGGCACAAGAGCAGGCCATCCCCTGTGCTGAAAGATGAGCTGGTGGGGAACACCAGCCTGAACAGAGAGCTTTGGCTGGAAGTCAGGAAAAAGAGGAGAGCTTGAGACTTTTGGAAGAAGGGGAAGGCAGTTTGGGAGGACTACAAGGGTGCTGTGAGGTTATGCAGGGCTAATTAACCTTTAAGATAACAATTCTTTGCCATTAAAGCAACCACTTCCTTCCATCAGTGCTTCACTTTTGTCACTGCAGATCCCTTCCTGAGTGTTCCCAGACCCTCAGGGCTGGAGATCCAGGAACCCAGAGGAGCAGCTCAGTGTCCTGAGTCCTGACCTCAGCACTTCTGCCTCTCCCAGCCCAGGGTGATGATGCTCCTCTCTCCCTGACTCCCTGAGATATTTTGGCACATCTCTCTGAAGTTTGGTCTGCCTTGTGACTGACTGGAAGCACAACCCCTTTGATGCTTAAGGCAAATGTTATTTCTCCCTTTTGTCAGTTTTCTTTGGGTGAAAGCACGTGCCTGGCTCGTTATGTAAAACAGATAATTAATTAGTGGTGTGATTGGACGTGTGGCACTCTTGGCGATGGCGTGGAATGATTTTCAGAAGAGGGCAGTTTGTCCTGAAGGTGCTCTTCTAGTGTCACCACCAATCCTGGAGGCCCTGCTCGCTCTCTGCTGTGTTCCTTGTGCTGATCCCATCGTTTTTTATAGAGTTGGACAATTTTTTATGGCATTTTATGGCTTCTTTTTATGGCATTGGACAAGTGCAGCCGCCTGACCTAAGCCCATCTCTGTGCCCCAGTCCCCTCCTAGCAAAGGCTCTGACAGAACTGCAGTGAATGCCTTGATCACCTCAGTGGAACTCCACTGCAGACAAGGGCTGGAATTATATTCACCATAAATAACCAAGATCATTTGGTCCTTTGACACTTGTCTGTGAATGTTTTTGGCAACAGCACTGCCCTTTCTCATGTTTTTGTTGTGCAAACTAGAGGAAATTAGTTCTTTACCTGTTCAGTCCCACCTTTACTTTTCGTCTCCTCTCTCTTTCTAATCTTCCTATATTTGCACTAAAAGCATTTTAGTAAACATATATGAACTTCTGTAATTGTATTCCAGGGATCTCTCAACGAGCACCTACGATTCAGCCTCCCCCTGAGTGTGTCCCATTATTTGGCCAATTCTTTTGTACTTAACTGTGGAACTTTCCAGAGTTTGAAAGGTATAGATCCTTCTCTTTAAATAGATGTTCAAATGAAGTGGAAGAACTCAGTTGCAAGCCATTCATTCATCCATAATACTATGTGAGAAAAATTTTCACCCTGTTTGTTTTTTCCTGTGGAAGGTATAATAAGCTAGCCTGTAAGTTTTTATTTTTGCCTTTATGTCTTTACAACATCTGTTCCAGAAACAGCAGGCTTTGTTTCTATTCCAGCTCATTTTGGCAAGTGTATACTGAAAAAACCATACTGTTAAATTTACAAGTAAGTTTTATGAATTCCTATATACTTCCAATAGGTTTTGGCTGTCCAGATGGCAACTAAAACCTTTAAAAAGAAGACAAAATAGCAGCACAAACACCAGCCCCTCAAACAAATAACAGTTAAATTAATGCTTTTCTTACCTCTGTGCCACAGGTCTGGTTGATAAAACAGCAAAAATACCTTGTCATTTAAAGAAAATAATAGATTGTTGTGATCCTGTAAAATTTAGTTTTTAGTGGCGGAAGAGGTTGGCTCTTGTCCACCTAACACAGTGTTCTGCCTTTGTGCCTGAAGCACCTGCAGCCAAACTTCCACCTAGGAACAAAATCTGGGGGGCTGAGAGGAGCAATAAACTCTCAGTTGCTCGATGGTTACAGCTGAAGATCTTTTTGTTTTTCTAACCTGCTGCTGGCATGGAATAAGCTGAATTCTGGTGGATATTTTGAGCTGGACAGCAGTCCTGATGGAGAACCTGTTGTTCTCCTCTTAGGTGAGCTCACTACTTTTCCATTTGACCTCATGTAGACCCAAGTTATTTTAAGGGACTAAGAAGAAAGACCTTAAAATATAGAAAAAGAAAGGGATATCCACTTTGGAGCTTGGCAGTAGTCTCAGACTTTACTGAATCACCACTACGCTTGAAATTGGTTTTTTCCTTGGGATAGTCACTTTTCTCCTCTGAATTTTATATATTTTTTGGAAAAAAGGAGATTTTTCATCCCCTCCTCATTGTGTTGGGAGAATACATTAAAATATATTCATTTAGTGCATGTTGGTGAAGCATATCAAAATGCAGGGGGAGGGGCAGGATTATAGTTTTTTATACATTTTGTTTAACTGATGACATAATTCCTGGATGGCATCTTTAAAACAAGAATTCTTTTCACAGACAGATAACCAGTAATATTTTCTATTCACACAAGGTTCATCTAATGATTTCAGAGCATGTTAAAACATTTAAGAAAATAAATTTCCTAATACTCAGACAACTTGGCTATACAGTTTTTATTGGTGTAGAGTGGCTAAGTGCCTTGCATATTCTATAAATCAGAGAGTAAAATGGAAATTAAATTTTGGGCCAATTTAGGGACAAATAAATTGGTAAAGATTTTCCTGGTTGCTCTGCAGAAATAGTTCATTACCTCCATCAATAAGTATTTTTCACATTGATGTCTCTCCACTGTGTGTTATCTCTAAGACTGAATTGTGAAAGAGGAGCATTGTGTGCCAGTTTGGTGTAAAAACAAAGTCACAGGGTCTTTTCTTTGTCCACTGCCTTTGAAAAGTGTTTTTGACTGTACATGATTCTTGGGGTTGCTTGAGGCTGAACTCCCATTAGGAGGTGAAAGAGCAAGTTTAATTGGCATGGGAAGCTGTTGCTCAGGAGTAAAGTGAGAATATTGACTAGTTAAACAGGATGGGTAATGGAGAATATATTATCTTATTTATTTATTTATCTTTTTGTATGAGGACACAGGAAGTTGTCTTGACTTTGGTCTGAGGCACACATTTGGGGTTCCTGGGCTCTGGCCATGCCCTTGCTTCCCTCCAGGCTGGGCTCTGCAGGTGACAGCCAGCCTGTGAATTCCCTGGGGTGCCAGGCAGGACAGGGGGCTCCTGTGGCAGCCAGTGGTGTCAGTGCTTCTGCAGAGCCTTGTGGAACATTGCAGAGTGATTTTCATCTTCAAGAAAGGAAATGTGGGCAGCTCCTCTTGATACCCCCTGCAGGAGTGAGAGAGAGATGGAGCATTCCAATATTTTTAATGCAAAAGGAAAACTACTCCATCACCATTTGAGGAGAAAAGGGAGATTCTGTAGGAATTAATTAAAATCCTATTAGAAATTTTGCTGATCTGCAAATGTGAATGAAAAGATTTTGACCTGTCCTTTCCATGATAGCTCACACTCAGTGATGCTGCCTTCATTTCTCCCAGTTTGTGAGGCGTGAGGAAATAAGATGGGTTCCAAGAAGAAGGATAATTCTATTTTCTTCACAGTGTGTGAGGAGAGAAAGGCTGCCATGTGTTGATGAGATCATCACTTTAATAGCAGCCATTTATCTCTGAATGCTCTCTGGAGGTAAACACAACGATCACTTTTAAAGTTAAAAGCATAATTCAGCCTGGTTATTTTCCTAATCCTGTTCTTACTGACTTGGATTGGTTCACCTGATCTATTTAAATGGTGATGAATGCAGAATATTTTTTCAAAGAATGCCTTTTATACTTGTTTCACCTGATCTATTTAAATGGTGATGAATGCAGAATATTTTTTCAAAGAATGCCTTTTGTATTTGTTTCACTTTGATTTAGGATTCAATAGCAATTTAAAAAAAAACCAAAAAACAAAAAACAAACAAACAAAAAAAACCCAAAAAAACCCNAAAAAAAAAAAAAAAAAAAAAAAAAACAACAAAAACCAAGAAAACCATACAACTCCTCATCTTTAGAAGAAAAAAAACTGATTGGAAATACACAGGAAAAGAAAAAGCATTCTTCTCTATGCTGCACTTGGGAGGTGCAAAACTGGTGAAAAGTTGTTTTGCAAATGACAAAAGAAATCACAAGTTCTCCTCAGGAACATCACAGATCACTGCAATCAGTTTGGATTCTAGAAATAGTGCTGCTTTATACCAGAGTAAACTGGTTGCTAAGGAATAGGGAGTTTGAGCCTTTTCACATGAAAGCAAGGACTCGTACCTGGGGGAGATTTTCTTTAGAAGCTGGTGGTAGATGAAGTTAGTTTAGAGACAACATTATTGGAAAAAGACATTATCCTCAAATCAAGAATATAGTGGTCTTGCAATCCAGTCTGATATAAGCCCTGAAAATAAACTTTCCTGCAGCTGTTCTGGTTGCTGGTAGGAGGGAACCACCAGCTTCTGCATCCATACCTTCCAGTTTGTACTTGTGGGGGTTTTATACTCCAGCTTTTTTTTTTTTCCCATTCCAATGAGGTTTTGTACTTTCCTGCAGAGCAGCAGCAAGAAGCCCATCTTGTTTCTTTCTTTCCCAAGTAAGGAATTGAGCTGTTGTTGCCTTTCTTTTCCTTTTTTTTCTGGGACTTTGCTTACACAGAGCAAGACCCTAAAATGAAAATTGTGGTGAGTTGCAGTGAGTTCTGTGGATGTTGGACTTTGGGTGTTGATTCATACTCACAATTTCATCCCCAGAATTAAACCAGGATCTTCTCAGCATTAAATCAAGGAGTTTCTCTCTTCAGATGTATTTATAAAAACAGTAACTGTTTTAAGGGACATTTGTCCCATAAAGAAGACACTTTCACAGTCATGTAGGACAATTTCTTGTCCTAAATTCAAATAAAATTTCCTGATGTCCATCAAAACATTCACCTGGTGGCAGTTTGGGATTTTCTTATACATATTTCCCAAACTTTCACTTGTAAATTTTGCAAACAAAATGTTAATCAGAAAACTTTCAGTGAATTAATCTTATTATTTCCATAATTATTTATTCCCTAATATCCTCCTCCTTAATAAACAGCTCTAGAAGTTTGAGCTGTTAAAGTTTTCTCCTCCTTTATATAAAAATAAAGTTATAAAATATAACTTTATATAAAAATACAGTTTAAAAATAGAATAACCCCCAACCTTGTACATAATTGTCTACTTATCACAGGCTTTTCCTTTAAGTTTTCACATTTACTTGACTTGAGTTACGGAGTTTAATAATGGTCAAGATGCAAGTATAGACATGAAAAAAAGGGATACTTAACATTGAGGAGAAATGTATTGATTTAATTAAAATCCTGTCGTATGCCCTAGGAAGAAATGTCAAATTAAAGCCAGTTATATTGGTTAGATATTTCAGATGGGACACAAATGAAGGCTTTATTAATTCCTAATTGTTTTATTTGCATCACAGCACACCATAGCTCTCAGATTTGGTTCTGCTCTTGCCCCCCCTGTAATTATTTAGGACTTGGGCACAGGAGAGAGAAGCCTGAGCCTGTCTCAATAATTGCTTGGGTTTTTTTAATAGTCATACATCACCTGCAGGATTTATTTGATGACCACTGCTTCTGCTGTTTCCTGAAGACTCAGTTCAAAATGCCTTTTGTCTTTTGGTATATCCTGAGGGCCAGGAGATGCTCTTATCCCCAGTGTAGATATGAAGAACTGGGCACAGAAAAAGCAGTTTGTTGAAAGGGTGCATGTGAAATCTTTGGTTCTTGTACTCATTCATCCTAAGGTGTTCACAAGATTTCATACTGGTAAAATAGATTGCTTTTTTCTGTTTTTTTAAATATTTTTTTTTTATTTTTTGTTTTCCACAGTTTTGCTGTTGCATTGTGCTTTATATGGGTCTCAAAGGAGCATCTGAAAATGCGCAACCACTAGTGTGTGATGGAACAATATACAGAATTAGACAAATCAAATCAAGCAACCCCACACACTTCAAATTAAGAACATAAATATTTTATTTTAAAGATTTAAAGATTTTAAAAATTTCTAACAGGTTCTGATTTTCTTCCCAAATCTATTTTTTTTGCTAAACTGATTTTTTTATTGTGGTGGGAGTAGAAAATCTATTCCATGCATTGAAATGGCCAACATAAAAAATATGAATGAAAAATGTCACACCTACCCTATACAAACAACACTGGGAATCCAAAGATTTAATGTGAGATAGAAGAGGAGCCAAATTTTTGGCTTCTAGAACAAAATTTATGTTGAGGAAGATGAAGTCCCTGTGAGAGATGATGGAAGACAATTAAGGACAAGTCTGGTTCTGCTGAAGCAATAAACAGCTAGATTTGTGTCACATTAATGAGAATTGTACTGGCAAACAGCAGATTTCCCAAATTTGTAGAGGGAACTCACTTGGAGTCTTGAGAGGCAGAATTTCCCCAAGCAAATATCCTGAATCACAATCACCTATCAGTGGCTATGCCTACAGTGCTGATGCTCCATAATCAGCGTTTCTCTCTTACCTTGGAAGCCATTCTTCCCTTCTTTATCCAATGCACACATTCTTTCTGAATATCAGTGGGAAGACTGGGAGAAAACAGAATGAAAAGAGTCTTGGTTAGTCAAGAAATATCGATTTTGTCTTGGTTTTTTTTT
>VWZV01008995.1:347-137957 GCA_013397155.1 Irena cyanogastra | reverse complement strand
TTTGGTTTTTTTTTTTTTTTTTTTAAGAAACAACCTGTATAGGGCCAGACCCAATTTAAGGTTAAGATTTCTGCAAACATCAATGGATTTTCGTTTGCATTTCCCATAAGAGCATTTCAGACCTGATAGTCCTAAATAAAATTTAAAAAGAGCTATCTGTATTGCAAGAATATTTTCTTAACTTCTTGGGTTGTGAGTTCTGCTTAGCTGCAACTGTGGTACAAGAAAACTTTCTCTGCATTTTCTTCCTCATCATTAAGTTTTTTTAACTTCTGTGTTGACCTTGTAGTTGTGCCACTCTTGCCACCCTCAATCAAACAAAGAGGTGAGACGAGCACTGAGCCTTGATTTTTCTTGGCATGCAAGGAAGATGTGGGGAGCAGTTCTGTAGATCCAGCCTTGGTTTTGTGCTGCTCACGGCAGGATCTGAGCGTGTGGAGCTGCGAGCACCGCACTTCAGCCTGCAACTACACCTGTATCCTCTCTCATTACAGGCAGAAAAGGGATTCACTTTTCCATGGAAAAGTTGTTACTGCATGTGTGGCTCCCTGCTAGCCCTGGTTCTGACCCTCAGAACCTTTGGCTTCCTGTGAAATTAGGCTTTTGTTTAAATGTTGATAACTTTTGAGTGGCTTCGTGCCGCTGGTCGCCGCTTTCGAATGCAAAATTGTGTCAATAAGGTGGAAATAAATTTAATAGGCTTAATGGTGACTGTAGAATAAAGCAGCTTGTCTGTGACCTCCTCATTAAGGTGCTTGCTGACAATGCAGACTAACAGCAGTAGGACATTAATACTACTGTGTGAGGAATTACCTTATTTTAAAAGACTTCAGCAAATGTTCATGCCTTTATCCGTCCCCATTCTGTCTGGCTGCTAGAACCTGTCACTACTTCAAATACCTTATCTTCCTCCTTGACAGGGAATTTCTAAACATACATAAATCTGTGGACCTAATTGCTGCTGAATATTTTTTTCAAACATGTTTCCCAGGAAACAGTCTGAACCATAAAAATGCTGAACCATGAAAGTGCCATGACTGTGAAGTTAAGGTATTTATGCCATCTATACCCTCACTCTTTTCTTTAGATTTTGCTATACCCATCTTCTTTTTGAAAAAAATTAGCATTTTGAATTAAAAACTAGTGAGCAGTTAGACTGAAGTTTAATCACCTGGTTGTTCTGAGTCAGCTCTGGCTTTATCTCAAAACAGAGATTACCTTGATGCAGCAATGGAAGCTCATTGTTTGTGCTGAAATATTGTGGTTTGCCTTATTCATGTGCAGCACAACTCTTTTTCTACCCCTAAAATAGTTAAATAAATTTAATTGGGAGGTCCTGTAGTGCTTTGGGTGTGTCAGGACTGCGTGTGGATGAATTTGAAAGGTGTGAGCCTGATTTAAAGCACAAAGGGGCCACAGTGGTTTTCCAAATGGGACTTTTGGTGCATATCAGCTTTTGCACTGGTCTCAAGTTGGAATGGTGGGAAATGCACTTAATGCAATAATTTGCCAGAGACAATTTCAAAATTGACTGAGAGTGAGCAACTTCCAGGGAGTGATACTCTTGTCATGTCACACATGCTGTATTAACAGATGATGGTAATTGAAGCAAGATTGAAATAGTCTAAGGTGAACCTTAGTATTTATGAATTTTGTCAAAAGTGAAAAAAGCCTCAATTACAAGAAATCGTAGCACAGCATAATAAACCTTTGAGTTATACATAGCTCTTCCTGATTTAACAAAATCCACTCAGAGAGTTTAAAAAAACCAAGTAGCTATGACAATGTGCTATGTGATAGTACTTGAAATTCATGTATTAGAGATTGAGCAGGAGTACGGTCAGTGTTATTCAGGGAAATGCCTGTTGCCTTTCATTTTCCTCAAGAGCTGCTTCTTTTATTTAAAAAAGAATTCTCAGGTGCTTTACAGAATCAGTTTTTTCTGCTGTCACAGCTAGAATCAGTGTTATTGTCTGGTTTTGTATCACTGATTCTTCATTTTGGCAAATCACAACACAACTGCTAACATTGATCATAAGGTGAAAAGTGAGGGCTCAACATTGAGTGTCCCATTTTAAAATAAATATATCTTTTTATGCATAATGAAGTTGCTTTTTCTTCAGAAATCTTTACACCTTTCAAATTCTTAACTAAAAATATTCTTCAGAGTAATTCACAGAGAAACAATTTTGAAAAGTCTTTGGTCATGGAACTTCATTGTGCCATGGAATTTAGGGATATAGCACCTTTATTGCTTTATTATCTTTAGTCATTGTAGGTTTTTCTGGTTTAATCTGATCATATATAATGGCAAAAATGTTAATGGTTTGGAATAGAACTGCTTGGAATAAATAGGATTTTCTTTATGGTTATCGAATGCCTTAACTCTATTTTCATAATTTGACTATCTTCCAAACCTATTTATTGCTTTGTATATTCCACAACAAATTAGTGTGGTTTTTAATCATACAGTTCTAATACAATACAGTTTCAACCAGAAAAAAAAGAAAGAAACCCATCATTCCATGCCATGAAAATAATTTTAAAATCAGTTTGTAAGAACAGGGGAAAATTAGATTTAGAAGAGCTAAAAACTTCCTGTGAGTATTCATTTTTTGATTATACAGTTACATTTCCAGTTATTGGGCTACAAATAAAATACATGTATTTTTCTTTTAAAAAAAGAAAATTTTAAGTCACCCAACTCCTCGAAATTTTGAGTACGACCTTGAAGGCTGTAATAGCTTTCATAAAACTACAAGATTTTCAACTGCGTATTGCCTCCCATCTGTCCATATTTTACACCCTTCTTTACTCTTTAAACAAGTCTCTAAACCCAAGACTAATCCCTGCGTTCTTCACAAGGTATTTTAGGGTAAAATATGACTAGGAAGCAGCTTGCCTCCTGCTGGCTCCAATATTATATACATATATATATATATATACATCTTCAGTGCACTGTGGCCCCTTCCTTAAGCTGTTGAATTTTAAATTCCACAGCATTTACTGTGTTCTGCACCTATCAATTACAGAGGCCAGGCCATGGCAACACAAATGAGACCTCACCCTCTCGAAGGACTTGAATGCTTGTTTTTCTTTGTCACACTTCTTTTTCCTCTTTAGCATGGATCTTGAACTGTGACACTGTGGTTAAAATATCTGAAGAGCCTCGATGTTCATTTTTAGATCGGTTTCCTAAGAAACTGCAGTTTGTGTGACGGTGCTGTTCATCTGTCAGCTGCAAATCTGAAAACTACTGAGCAAGCCTGAGCAAAGGGTAGAAAGTGAAAACGAATTTGTGTTAGATGGAGATAATTAGGGAAGATTGTCAGGAGGTTAGAGGGGGAAGAATCTGGTGAATTACCTTCCTCTGAGAGAAGGGCACGACACAGGAGATGCTCCCTTCCAGGCTCTCTACTTCGTGGAGCAAACTTGGAGCTTGTCTTCTTGCTGTAGTCACGTTCAGCCACTTATTATGTTAATATTTCCTGGCAGAACAATATAAAACACTTCCCTGAAGTGTCAGTGAAGGATTCCTGCTTTGTCTCCCTCATATTTCTAAGTGGAGCTCGAGCCATTAGAACACCTTCCACTGCTCTCAGTTTTCTGTATAAATAAAGGCAGAATCTCGTTTTGAACTTTGCTGAAATGTAGAAGCAGCTGCTGCCCTTGCAGTCACAGGTCTGTCAGCCCAGGATGAATCCCCATCATGGAGTTAGTTTGGCAAGAGGGTCTGAGATAAAATAAACCCATCTCCCAGCCAAACCAAAGGGGTCTCAGACTTTTATTCAGGTAATAAAACTCAAATCTTTAAAAGAGAAAATGCTTCAGCTTTTGTTGGTTTCTGTCCTTGTGCTGAAGGATGGACCTGGTTCAGATGATGACCATCTCATGAGATGGGAATTGTCAGGTTTATGTCAGAGAGCCTGTTAGACTGACAAATGGATTCCTCAACTGCCCAAAAACCAATAAACCAGATAAGTGACTATCTGGCTTCATTAATTCTCCCTGTATCACCAACAAAAGTTTTCCCACTTTCCTTGCATATTCTGAAGAATTATGGAACATTGCTGTTTATCTCCAAAAATGCAGAATGAAAAATTATGGACTCTGAATGTTAATGTCATAGCTCAGCTTTTATTATGCTTCTTGTGCTTCAGATAACAACTTTAAATTTCTTTAGTAAGCATGTTTGGGTCATCTTATAATTCACAGATATATCAGGAATGTTTCTCAAGATTTAAGGCTCCCCAGTGACTGGAATGTGGCTGTCCTCTAAATGGTGGAGTTTAGGGATCAAGGATTCAGGGAGTGCAAAAATATAACTATAGTGAGCTACTGATTTAAACTAGCCCATGATTTGTTTCAGTGGTTAAATCTAAAATGTTGCTGGTCATTAGAATAAGCCCGTTAATTTATTTATTAAAATCTCATTTTCTCAGCTTTTTAAATTTTCCTTTTTTGTCATTAAAGTTAAAGTAGAACCTCAGGTTTGCTACTGTTTTATGTTCTATATGCTGACTATACCTAAAATTATGTCACCCTTGGTGTTGAGTCTTTTCCTCTTCATTTATGATTAAATAAACAAAAAAATTAACTTGTCCTGCCATCCTAATTGCCAAGATTCAAATCAGAGATCTTTGGAAAATATATGTGAAATATTTTATTTTCCTAGCATCATGACATTGGACAAGCTTTAAAAAATGGGTTTTAAGTGGTCATTTCATAACCTAATCATGCCCTAGAGAGCCCGTGTCACTTTCAAACACCAGGTTTCCCGGTGCAGCATTTAATATTTATGAGGTCTCTACCAATCCTATTTATTTTTCCATTCTGTCCTTTAATAAATATTATTTTCTCCTTCATTCTTTTACCTACTCCAGTATTCATAGGAATAGTATCTATCTTGTTCCTGGTTTTATCTATTGTATTTTATATTAATTGCCCCATTTTGTTCTATATCACGCTGAAACTTGATTTCTTTATGAAATAATTGACAAAAGTTCTATTGCTCTCTTCATAATTCTCATTTTGGAGTACATCCCATGGTGTATACATATGTGTGTATATATATATACACACACACAGATGACAATAATATGAAGTTTAATTTTATCTAAGAGCATAAATATAGGCTGTCCTATCTACCAGAATAAAGGTGGTTTTTTCTCTGTTTTACTGAAGGTGGGAGTCATCCTGTTTCTCTAGAAGAGACAGCAGAGACTGGGTCTAACAGGATTATTGACTACCTGTAAATGCAGCTTTTATGCACATTTATGCCTTTCCAAAACACTTATTTAGCACTGGCACTTTTTGTACTCTATATATAACACTTTTTGTTATTTGGATGCCTGATAAGATTAACCCAAGTGCCAAAAATTTCTTGTTTTTCTGTTAGGGTGCTGTGGACTGCCAGACTGATGCTCAGTGCATTGAGCATTCCCAGTTTTACACAGGGCTCCTGCAAAACCACTGATGGAAATAAATATTCACAGCCTACCTTGCTTTCTCAGGTTCTTCCAAGCAGGTCTGAGCAGGAAATCTAAAAAGACAAGGATAATCTGGCACCCTGGAGGTGGGGAGGAGAGTGCTAAGAAACCCAAGTTTGCCTTCTCTACTTTATCTTGTGGCCAAAAAATTAAGTAGCCTGGTTTTGTTTCCCTTCTGTAAGGTGGCAACTGTAGAAATCATGCAGGTTAATTAATTGAAGACCTTAATGCAGTCATAAATGATATTATTGCAGCCATACATGGCAAGAAATAATCAAACCAGTGTAAAAGTTGCAATGTGATAAATTTGGCAGAGTAGGAATCCTTGTAGCATTTCTTTTTTGTTTTGCTTTTTTTTTTTTTAATATAGCCTGAAATTTTGTCATATATATCTTGTTTTTTACTTTATATAGAATCATTTAGGTTGGAAAAACTTTAAGGTTGAGTCCAGCCTTGTTTCTTTATTTGTCATGAATCAATCTGGTCAATTAAATAATTGTGAAAAAGATAGTCAAAATTCTTTTAAGGCTTAAATTATATTTCTAAGAGTATCAGTATAGAAAACCCAGCAAATTAATAAAATTTAAATATTTAATTGCAATAAACTGGAAGAAAAAAGCTGCTAATAATTCTGGGTTTCGGATGCTTGTTACATGCTGAGGAATCCACTGATCAGTAAAAAAACTGTGTAAAACATCCTTAATTAAATACTAGGAAAACAGTAAAGTTGGATGCTACTGGTAGATGAGGCTTTCTTGTAAAAGAATTAATATATTATGATATACTTAGGAAAAAAACCCGAAGATGCCAAATATTTGGTATGGTAATTCATAAGAACTTAAACCCATTGGATTAATTAGTATTAATTACATTTTTACTATGCAGGGAATTAACTGAGCTTTTATTACCAAATAATAAACATGGAATCAATGAATTTTTATAATATCTGACAGGGGATGCTCTAGGGCAACAAGAAATTGTTTTCTTTTTGGAATAAAAGGAAGGAAATTCTGATCAAATTTTACAAGCATAACACAAACCCTGCATCTAATTCTAGTGAGAAACTGAATTTCTAAGAGCAAAGCTGCTTAGTTCTGTAGGCTAAATATGCTGTAAAGGTGGTGTTTTTTTGTTTTAGTCCTAGTAATGCTTTATTTTAGTGCCAAAACAAAAGTAAAAGAAACACATTCTCATTATTCTTCAACTTGTGTGCAATATTTTTACATATCATGAGGAAAAGGAAAATCTTTTGAAAATAAGAGAGGAAAATCTGGCAGGAGTAGATTTGACAGTTTAGACCATTTCATCTTGTCATGCAATTACAATGTTAAAATTAAGAAAAGCGTATCAAAACAAATTTACACATCAAGGACCATGATCCTAAGGACAAAACTTTTATTGTTATTGTTTTATTGAAAGAATTATGAGTGTTTTAATTTTAATAAAGGTACAGTTTCCTGATTTTAAATGAAAAACCAGCCCAGTGACTAAAGGGTCTGTTTGTAACTAAGTGCAAAGTCCATTTTCAGATCACAGCAAGGAGAGTTTTATGCATTGTCAACAGCTTCCTTTCAGTGAATGATAGCCCTAATCCTTGAGGTAAAGAAGATTTCTCTTTAGCCTGAGTGCAGGAAGCTTAGTTGGAGAGCTTTATCCCATCAGAGGTAGCTCAGCTGAGCTCTTTTTTCTTGTTTTTCTCCTGATTTTCTCCTGTTTTTCTCCTGTTTTAGTGTATGAGCACCAAGGAAGCCTCTCCAAATTTCTGTGAAGAAAAGTGGCAGCAGGGGCATAAAGCAGCTCAAATGTGCCTAAGGCTTCTTGACAGAACAAAGAAATATTAAATATTAAACCTTGCATGCTAATGAATATATGGCATCCCTGTATGGCATTTGGGGGGCCTGGAGCCTCAGGAGCAATTCAGGGAGATTCCCATACCTCCTGCTTAGTCTGTTCTCATCTCAGTCAGTTCTGCCTCCCAAAATCTTTTAATTCTTATTCATTTAATCCTCCTATCTGCTCCTGAGCAGATCACCTCTCCTCCTACAGCAGCTCAGCCAGGATATTTTGCTAATCCTCGCTCTGGGGAGCAGATCCAGCATGATCATCCCAACGAGGATTACTTCAGAAGGAACAAAAGGAAAGACGAAAAATGGGACCAAAATTGGCACAAAATAGCAACTGCTTGGGTACATGTAACCCCCTGGCTCCCACTGTGCAGTACCAGGGTGAGGAGTTAATTGGGAGAGCTGGCTCAGCATTTTCAAACAGAGAAGGGATTCACAGGGCTCCGAGCTCTGAGTGCTGGGTCATCCTGCCCTGCAGCATCACAGTCTCAGCTGCAGGCCCCTCTCCATCTCCTCAGCCAGCAGTGATGATGAGAGAGGCAGGGAGACTGTGAGATGGTCAAAAGAATCCAAATTTATGGTGGAATACCTATGCTCTGTACTATTTTAGGAAAGCCAGCAAAGTTTTACTACAGTGATTGACTTAATCTTCACATAAACAAACTTAGGCATCTTACAACATCTCTTGCTTGCAGAGTCTGATGTAATTTTCTTTTTCTGGTAAGTCAGTCTGATTTAATCTTCTTGCAATCTTGATTTAATCCTCAAAGTTCTGTTTGCTCTTGCCAAGGCATCCTGTTATCAAATCTCTTATGCTAACCAGGTCCAAGGTCCATCATCTGTCTTGTGTGTCCCAATATCTCCCCCTTCTCTTTTCAACCAGAACGTCTCCTTTAATGGCCTTATTAATTAATCCCTGCACACATTCAAACAAGCGAGGTATCATGATTAATACAATTACTATCAAAAATCATCATATACATACCTATCTTAAAAAAAATCTTTTACCTAAAAACTCCAGCCACTAAAGGCTCAGGCATTTCTTTATAAACTAAAAACATTCCTGAGGGCAACTGCATTACTGGATTTAGAAAGATTGCCAGCAGTGTAATTGTACAGAAATGTTTGATTCTTATATACAGGGTCATATGGAGAAACATCCCAAGCTTTAGACTGATTTATTCCCCTGCATTTAAAATTAACACAAAAATCCAATTTCATAGAATCCAGGAGCTCTAATTCATGGGGTTCCAAGGGTCTTTCATGAGGGTAAGGGTCAAATTTGATTTGATTTGACTTCAAAATTTTTAGTGCAAATATTAGTGTAAAGTTCTAGAGGAGCAATGCTCAACAAAGAATTTTTCAGGGTGCCGGGTGGTTGGTCTCTAAAACCATCTCTGATAGAGACTATCCAAATTTCCTGCTTTCTGCTCAACATAAAAAAAAAAATTACTTGTGACTCTTTTTTTTTTTGAGGATATTTTAGGAGAATTCTGCATGTGGCATGCAGCAGCTCACACCAGGAATGGAGGGGTGTGAGGATGATTGCGTGGGGAGGGTTTCCTCTGCCCCTGGAGGAGTTAAAACCATGTACAGTAAAATATGCCACCTTAAGATCCTCTGTAGAGTGGCCACAGAGGAAATTGCCTGTTGCTGCCTGTGTTCCTAAACAGAAATATAAAGCAAAATCTTGTTTCATCCTTGTGTGAGGAAACAATCTTGCAGTTTTATTCCATCACAATGAATTTCTGCCCAAGCCCAAATCTTGAGGTTCTACGAGGCAGCATGATAAAATATGAACATCTGATGTTTCTGTGTGGCAGGTTCTTTGAGGTCTGCTTCTTTCAGAAGACAGGGCTACAGATTTTAGATGGCACTAAGAGACTTCACTGAGCCAGACTGCAAAGTTCTCCCAGGGACCCACTGGAGTTTTCTCTGAGTGTGGTTTTGTGTGTGGATCTGCCCACCTTAGACCCTTACTGCAGCTGGGGATAACCAAATAATGTTTCACCTTCAAATGAGCTTTGAAAATACCTTCTCTCTCGTTCTTTTTAAACAGGGCAATCTTCACAGAGCAGCCCTGCACAGCTGTATGTGAGCAAACCATGCAGAACATTAAAGCCAAACAGTGCACTTTCATAAAAAGACAAAGTTTCCTGATGACATCTAATTCACTAGACATAATTAGTGAGCACAAACAGCCAGATCTGACACTCTTCAAAGGGGCTGCATGCTGCTGCAGCTCTGTCCAAATCCAGCTTGTTTGCACTGCTGTGTGGGTTTTAGCTCGAGCTGAGGAGGCAGAGTGTTTTACAGTCACAGAGGTTAATGCAGATTTTCTTGATGACTCTTCATGTTTTCTCACATTTTCTCATGCCTCTCCCAAGAAGACAATGCATCTTCATTCCCGTGACAGGGCAGGTGCCAGCTGAATGGGAATAGAGCTTGTGCTTATCTGTTGATACCTCGGTGGGAATAGAGCATTTGTGAAATTCTTCTTGGCTGTCAGAGCATTTTCCTCCTCTCCTCTCAATTCACTTTTCAATCTCAATAGCTTATTGGAATGACAGGGTATCAAAACGTCTGGAAAGCTAAAACCATACATCAAGCACCTGTGTATTGCAGAGGTCTGACAGTGCCAATAGAATAGATGGATTTTATATAATCTCTGTCTTCTGGAAAAGAATAAAAGGAAAATTTTATAGCCTTGACCTGTGATCTCAGAGAAATAGTCTGAGTTTTGTCTGGGTGGCTTGGCAGAACTGGGTGCACTGAATATGGTTCCACTTGGTATTTAATAAGCAGAAATGCCTCATGTAGAGGAGTAGTTTGAACATTCAGTTAAACAGGAAGGAAATCTTCAGAGCAATGGTCCCATTTCTTACAGATGGATTTCATTCCAGTTGCTACTCTTGTTTCAGGAATTTGAGTTTCATTACCACACTGCCCCTGACATGTTGATAAGCTGGGTATCTGGAAGAATCAAGATAACTTCCCTCACCTCTTAGTTTTCACTGAGACTCAGGGGAGCTTCCCTTGTTTCCTCTTTTCTCTTTTCAACTGGAGTGAATTATTTGTTGCTTTTTTTATTCCATCCACCAGCTCCAAACCTCCAGTGGACATGACAAAGTGTAATGTACGTGCAGCCCACTGAATTCCTGAGATGTCCTGTCCTGTTTCCTTCCTCAGAGAAGGAAAACAGTTGGGAAAATGGATCCCAGCATCCATGGAATCAAAGGAACTTAGTGGCAGATGGAATTCTGAGCTTGCACTCTGGGGATAGAGATGGGGTGGGTTTTTAGGAGGACCAAGTTGTTCAAGCAGATCTTTATCTCACACAGCACAGTTTCTCCTCCTGGGGAATAACCAGCTCAGTGTGAAAATAGTTCCAATCTTGATTCAGTGTCAGGGCAGCTGGGAATTCAGAGCTGCAAGTGGTAGGAACAGATCACCCAAATAAAAACACCCTGGGAGAAGTGAGTGCTGAAAATGTGTATAAGATCTGTGTGTGTGTGTAAATTTGCAGGAGTAACATACTTGTCTATCAAAGATCCTCAAGGTGTTGAATTGAAGCAGAAACATATGTAAAGTGGCTGTGAACAAGGAAGTTTGGGGAGCTGCTGAATTATGCATTCTCTGGTTAAATTGCTACTCAGTGCTAGAGCTTGGCTCATGGAACATGCAAATATGCAGCATCTTTGTAAACTTTGCCATAGGGGAAGACTGATGTAACATGCAGGATGTGTTGGAAATCAATATTTCCTCATGCAGTGTAAAAATTCAACTGAGCCAGTTTATCAAAATAGATTTTTCTGCTTACTGCTAAGAGTGCTTGTTGCTAAGTTTGTTGTAGAGCCACATTTAGGAAATAAGATCATGAGTGGGTTGGGCAAAATTATCCTATAAGGATTCTACTGTGCAGAGCACCAATCTCTAATAGATGGAAAAAGCTGTTAGTAAAAAATGTTTCTTAATTACTTCACCACTGAGCATAAAAGCATTATTTCTGACAGAAGAAGCCTGGGAGAATTTTGCTGTCTGATCTTTTGCCCTGGAGATGTTTTGTGCAGCCTGGCTCTGTTTCTTATCTGGCTGCTGTTCACCACCTACTTAGGGGTACAGCACCAGTTCTGGTAAGCTGCCCTCAGCAGTTATGTTTTCCTCAAGTTATGTTTTCCTCTACCAGTATTGCTGCTGAAATAATATTTGGAAAGTCAGGAACAAATTAAGGGTGTGTAGTAAAATCAAAAGTAACAATTTCTCCTCACAGACAATTAAAACATCATAAATAAAATAATGTGAGGATTTACTTAGGCTGGAAAACACTGGTACCCCATCACGATCTGTTTGTTTGTTCCAGTTGCCACAAGCATTCAAGGACTGGTATTAATTAAAGTACTTTTAAATGAGATATTACTGCTGAGTTCAGTACTAATAGGCTTGTTTTTCTGCATTGCTGTTCCATTCATCTTATATTTGCCTTGCCTTTTACAAGCTAATTTGATGTATATTACTCCTTTACTATATATAACTCCTTCAATGATTTGCAGAGCAGTATAAACAATTTATGCTCATTGTGTGTGTGCTGCCTTAAAGTATGGTACATAAACCTATTAGGAAGATGGAAGTAGAGTATCCTTTATAGGAATATATCAAGGCATAACGGGATTCATTGAAATCTCAGAATTCACCTTGCAACCTTGTTTATATCTATTGAAAAGGAAAAAAAAAAGAAAGAGAAGTTTTCTTCAGAAGGTGCCATATTGATAAGTACAGTTCTTTCTTTTGTGCCACCAAATTCATAAACGATCTGTCCTGAACTCAAGGCTTCCCTAAACTCTCAGTTAAGCTGAGCTCTTGCCTAATGCTAAACAAATGCTGTTCTTGACTGCTTCATGCCTCTGGAAGAACAATGAGAAATGAGGAAGAGAATGGGAGAGGCTTTAAATGTAGTTTTCTGCAGAGCCACATGCTGATTTACTAATATTTTAAATAACTGCTCACCTAACCAGCTATTGTTTTCAAGTACTTCTCATTCTTGTAGTGCATTCTCAGTTATTTAGTCTTTGTTTTCACTTTGCAGAGGGGAGGTCCGAGGGAGGTTTTGCTTGTAGAGCCTGGAGCTATCTCAATAAATGAATTTAACAGTGCCAATATCAAATGAGCTTCTTGTAAGCAGGCAGCACTCTCAGAGCCAGGGATGAATTTCTGTGGTTTCCAAATAAGCAAAGTCTGTTCCAACAAACAGCCCATCCTGGCTCCCCCGTGGAGGCAGATTGCAGTTGCTGCAGGATTTTCTTACAGCACAGGAGAAACTTCTCTGTCCATACGAGCACACCACACATTTGGGATGCAAAAAGCCTCTCGTTTGCTTGGAATTTATGGCTTCCTAATTACAGATGAGGAGACACTGTGATTTACTGCTTTCTTACTTCACAGCACACTAATTTGTGATTACATAATGTTTGGATGGTGAACTCCAAGCTCTCAGCAGCAATTGTGCTGGAACAGCTGAACTAACCTATACTGTGAAGAATCAAAACCATAGTGCTTTACTGATAATCTCTTTTTCCCCAGTATTGGAAAGATTTAAAGAAGCAGGAGAAGATTTGTAATAATATTTTACATCTTTTCAATCCAGAAATACCCCCCTTTGTAACTGGCATTTCCTACATCCGCGTATTTTTAGAATTAGAGAAAATAGGCTTTGATCATGTAAAAGAAAGTGTTTTTTACACTTAATTAATGTTATTCAGCGATAAGTTTCTGTCCCTACCATCTTAAAGGGAATAATATAGAATTTCCTAGGAGGTTGTGTTCATGGTTCATGGTTCAAGATCTACTTGTGGATCAATGTTTAAGGATCAGGAGTGTGAGCAGCCTCTCATGTGTCTGGCAGACTTTCTGATTCACTCTTCAGTTTAACATTTGAAGTTAAAGGGGGAAACATCCATCTCCAATGAGCAAAGTAATGGTGATTTAGGAAAGTTTTGAAAGGATTTTGAAATTAAAAAAGAACTGAAGGTTTTGAAAGGATTTTGAAATTAAAAAAGAACCTGTGGTAGACAAGAGACTGAATTAAAGGAGTACTAAATCTTTAAGTCCTTTACAAGAAGATTTAAATGAAAAAATTACATTGGTTTTTTTTTTCCCAATGGTTTATGGTTATGACTATCATTTTGGAGGCAAATTTATTTTTTCAGAGATTCATGCAACACAATCTATAGAGACACTATGAAAAAATGTTGTCAAAATAGGAGTCTAAAATTTTAGCTTTACCTTTGAAAAAACTGGATGAAAAGCTCTGTAGGTCCTATAGCAAGCACACAACTTTTATTAGCAAATAAATGTAGGTCTATCTAGAGAGATGCGTTCCCATGGTGTTCTAAACTTCCAATTTTGAAAAATGCTACCAAGACCAAAATATCACTTGAGGCTTATTCAGACTGTTGGTATCATCACTTCATGTCATCATGTGCAAAAACGGCAGCACTAGTAGACTTTACTAAGAATTGTGTTCATATGTGAGATAAAGCAAAATATTTCTCATTTTCTGGAGTAGCACTGCAGTGTTAACAGCAAGGAGAAGTAATAAAAAGTAATTTATGGCACAAATGCCACTCTAAACACACCCAGTAGAACTTTGGATGAAAAATGGACCTTGTTTTTATATAAATAAAAGAATTCATCATAACGACACATAAAAAAGTGATATTGGCTCACATGGCCCTTATTGTTTCCTAGTAAAACCTTAACTTTCTGGTCATTCTAGACTCAATAGTTGCTCTCTCAACTGCTCTTTTGTTTCTTGACATAAAATCTTCAAAGCAAAAAATCAACTGCACCATTCTCCTTTTCTTCTCCTTTTTAATTTTTTTCAGTGTTCCTTGAGCCCTGCCTTATTGATTCACTATTAGTGACAAAGATTCAAAGTAAAGAATGAAGAGAAAAATTGTTGGAATAGCCAATATCTTCACAGAGTCAGGGTTGTTTCCTTTAACATTTATTAGGATTTGCATAATCTTGCATTATTTAGAATCTGTGTTACACATAATTTTCTTAAAATAAGCAGTGAGATGATTGCTCCATACACAGATTGACTTAAACTAAATACCTACACTTATATTGATGCCCAAACCTGAGAATATACTTCTGTTGTTTAGTTAAAAATTCTGGTTTTAGCTTTCAATTTGCACAGAAGTGTTTCCAGAGCTGGCAGAGCCTGCCTCTGATGTATATCTTTCTTGTACTCTCTGTTTTATATGCCTGCTGAGATCCTGCACTGCAATTACTGCCATATGGGAAAGAAAGTTTAATTTTACAGTGGGAATCCAGCACTGGGTAATCACATTGCCTGTCTAGGAGCAGATATGCACTACGAGTAAAACCATCCTATTAGATCTATCAAGCAAATCTCAGATAAGTAGCAGAGGCTGTGATTTTTCTGAGATTATCTCCAGAAACGCTGATGTTAGCCCTGAGATTCTCTCATGTGGATGTGTCGTTTGGAATTCTCAATCCTTCTCTGGTTTGCCACCAAGGAATTGGAAGAAAAGCAGGAAAAGGAGTATGGTGGGCATTTCAGGCCTTCTTGTCTAGCCAATCTATTAAGTTTCAACTTTTCTATTCTGAAAGTGGGTGAAACGTGTCAGGTCTGGTGGCCAGTTTCAAGCTTGGCTCTTGGTTTGGGTAAGGGATAGCCCTGCCCTGGCTGCCAGGCCTGGGAGAGCACAAGCTGCCGTGTCCCCAAGTCCTGGTGGCTCTCAGCAGATGGAGCAGGGCACAGCTCTGCTGGGAGCTGGGTGGGCAGGATGTGACACTCACTCAGGTACCAGGACGTGCAGGACATCCAGGGAATGCTCCCTGCAGGATTCAGCCAAGGGCTCCTCAAGCCCAGCGTGGCAGCCGGTGACAGGTACAGCCCAGCAGCCACATGGCTCTTGCCTAATTACAGGAAAAGTTGCCCACGTGCCTGAAGTTACTCAGAGGAATCACGGGGATGCTGAGCAGCACAGGAGGGAGATGTTGGTGGAGCAGGGACAGCAGGGCTTTAATTAGTGCTGTGTTTGTGTGAGTATCTGTCAGGAAGGGCTACAGAGCCCCGCTTTTGCAAACTGAGGAGCTTGTGATGCCTAGAGAGGCTGACCTAGAGCAGAGATTGGACAATTAAAGAATAAAGTAGGGATTTATTAAAAAGCATTGAAGAGTACACCTTGGGAAGTATAAGAGCCTGGCCAGGGCTGCACCCAAGATGAACCAAAATGGTCCCAAAATGCACCCGAGCACAGGCTCTGTCACTGGGATCAGTTCTGCTCCATTTGCACCTTGGAGTTCATTGTCCAATTCCAGCTTTAGCTTCTGCACTCCCATCCTGCTTGTTTTTCTCTCTTCAGTTCCTGTTGTTTGTGCTTTTTGGGCCTGAAGCTTGTAATGGTTGTCCTTGGTCTCAAGCTGGAAAATAATTGTTTTGTCCATCTACCCTGTGAAGAGAACTTACTGACACTTAACATGGAGCTCAGAGCTACACCCCTAGGCAGCACAGAATCTGAAAATATGAAAGCTAAAACTGAGGGCATCACTTGTCCACAGGAGTTAGTTCCCAACATCTCTGCCTGGGTGGGAATTTCCTCTCTGACGTGCCTTCACCCTCCTTGTGTCTGCTCTTCCCATGTGGCTGAGGGCAGCCAGTTCCCAGAGAAAACTGAAAAGCAGAGGGAGCAGCCCCAGCACTGCCCCAGCCCTCGATGCTCACTGGAAAACACGATCCAGGGAGAACACCCATGGAACAGTTACCAACATCTTAAAGCAATCCCTCCTGGCCAAGCTCCTACCCAGTGGAGGCAGTCACTCACAGAGCCTTTAAAATTGTCTTTTTCCTTATATAATTGTATATCTAGCCATAAACTCTCTTATATAAATCCAAGAAGCATTGTGAGTGTTTCCTTTTGCTGAAGTTTTACTAGGACAGGCAAGCAGCAGGTAAGCATGCCCGTGCTGGAATAATTTAAAATTATTTCTTTTTCTTTTAAAAGCTTTTTAATTATTGACTTATCTTATGACCATTTATGTTGCCAGCACTGAGGATATCAAAAGAGGCCTGAGGTGCTCTGCAGACATCAGCTTTGCTTTACCACAGGCAAAACTGGAGAGCAAATCTCTGCACTGGAGAGCAGCTCCGAGCAGGAGCTGTTTGGGCAGGGAAGTATTTCTCTGAACTTTTCACTCCGAAGCCACAAGCCCCAAATCTCTGTCAAGCCAGGAGTGATCTTGTCCTGGGGGAGTTTTCACAAGAGCTGCCTTTTGGCCAAGTTGGCAGCCTCCCTGCAGGGCTGGTGCTGCAGGCAGCAGCGTGGGGGAAGCCCTGCAGGGCAGCTCACCATGTTGTGCTGGCTCAGCATCAGCCTTTGGTTTTAAGGACATTCTTGGTGGTTTGAAAACAACAAAAAAAAGATATTGTAGGCTGTGGTACGGGAGATCTTTTGTGCAACTTGGAAAATAAGCTTTAAATGCTCTTAGTGCAGCTCAGAAAAGTATTTATTCAAACCTATAGAGAGGTAAAGGTGAGGGTGAGAGAGGCTTATTTAAGACTCTCAGACACCTGAAGGACATAATTAAAGCTGAATAATGTGGGTGGTTTTTGCATTATTAAAGAAAATAAATAATTTTTTTCCTAATTTTTGGAAAGATGTGTCCAATGCCTGTATGGTACCACCACATAACAGCCTCCTCCACAGGATTCATTCATATCTGAAAGGGGCAAGGACACATTGAGGAAATATGCTGTGAGAATGTTTTTCTCTCATTATGAGAAAGTACAAGACAGATCATGGAAAATGCAAGGGTATAGCTTTCCTGTGAGGAAAGCTCTTAAGGTTTTAAATGATCTTGTGTCATCTGAGAGGAAAAAAAAAACATTGTAGCTTGGTTCTTACAGTTTCCCATCTTCCTTTTCCTTAATTTTTAGCTTCATGTAGGTATATAGCCACTCAACACATGCACAGACAGCTATTTAAACATTTAATACTGCAATTTGAATGAATTTCATTACTTAACAGGACAGATGCCAAAAAAGCTCACCAACTTTCCTAAGTTCAAGTTGTGCAATTTCCAGTAGACAAAGAAAGCACAGAAAAGGTTTTTATCACCAGAAAATAATA
The DNA here is from genome assembly GCA_013397155.1 of Irena cyanogastra. NCBI lineage: Eukaryota > Metazoa > Chordata > Aves > Passeriformes > Irenidae > Irena > Irena cyanogastra. The sequence goes on along the minus strand of VWZV01008995.1, from coordinate 120,467 downwards.
GAGAAATCTAGAATCTGCTACTATTGTGCAAACATTTTGTTTTTAAGTAAAATGCATTATCTAACTTGCCAGCTCTGAGCTACCTAACAGCAGCTAATTTCCACACAAATGAAAATCAGTTCTCTTCATTCCTATCCTCAGAGTATGTCCTCCCTGTTTATGATTTAAACTTCTGGATCAGTGTTTACATATTGCAGCCCAGTTCTTTTGGAAGTCATTAAAAACTGCCACAACCTGTAAATACATTGCATTGCAGACATAGGAAGCTGAGTGGGAGAGCTGCAAAGTACTTGCTGAATAAAGACAGTATTTCAGTTAATTTTCACTGAAAATCAGACAGTTTTATGCCATTTTTGATCATGATGCCTCCTGTTTCTAAATTATTTTAAGCTTAGCTTTTTCCCACTTAAAAACTGATTTCGTGAATGGCACTGAGGCTATTAGGACCTTGGATTTGGGGCAAAATGCTGCAGGTTGGAGCTGCTCCTGCATTGAGATGAAGAGGTTTCTCCTGGCCTTTTGTGGAGGAGGATTGTGTGCTCCACTGCAGAATTGCCCAGGTTTATTCTGCTGGGTGCATGGGCTGGACTGGGAGGGAGCACTGAAGTCAGAATTGTGAGTTGGAGACTCGAGCTGGGTGACACCTGCTATGTCAAGGGGCCATTCTCCTACAAACCCAAGTGTGTCCAAGCCTCCTGCATTTCGAATTGTAACATGCAGGAAATTAAAAACTTTGGTGCCAAAGGTACAACCTTGCCAGGGATTGTACATGTTAAAAACACTTGTGTTCGTGCTCTACTCGAGTTTTCCCTGCTGCTGGTTTGGAAAGTAGCTGGGTATTTTTTCTCCATTCTGCATTGGGTAATGCTCTGTGTGAATAGCAAGGGTGAAGTGTGGTCTTTAAAGTTTTAGGACTCATTTTCCTGCACTATTTTCCCTTTTTATTACAGTTTAGCTCTAGAGATTTATGCTATGGACTGAAAAGCCCTACAGGAGGCTGAATCATGCATGAACTTTATACAACTTTCTGTTTGAACCTGATAGTTTGTTTCATCTTTCTCATCAGAATGATCAATGTTTTACTGAAATGTTGGCAGGCGGAGAGCAGAAATTGTGCCAACTGATGCTAACATTGCAACAACAGCAGGAGGAAAAAAAAAAGACAATAAAAGAAAGAATAGCTGGAGAGAATACTGTTTTTCTAGAATTATGTCTTTTCTCAGAGTGCTCAGTTCTCCTTGAGCTGAGGCTGCTTCCAGTCATTTCTTAATGTGTGGACACAGGCAGGCTTGAAACTGTTTTAGGCTTCAGCTTCCAACTGCTCCATTTATCTCCAGCCTGACAAGGTAGCATGGTAACCATTGTATTAAGCCACAAGAGGAAAACTCAGGAGATAAATTGTGGCTTTTCCCTCTGTTCTTTATTCTTGTTTTTCTGTGAGCATGTAGAGCAGGCACTGGAACGTGTTTGATGGAGTTTGTTGTTCCCAGCTTACGAGGATGATGAAGTGATGTTGGTTACAGTTTGTTGTGACAAATTTTTGCATTAGTGCAGCTTTATCATTTGTCCCTGCAGCTCATAAAAAGCAGAAATACAAATATTAATATGATGTTCGTGACTTGCAGACCAGTGGTTCAGCCCATGGAGGGCTATGCAGAGGCTGAGGATTTTACTAGTGATGCTGATTCCCTCACCAAACCAAGAATATAATCCCTGTGTGCCTTCCCCCTTGATAAAACCTCACTGCTTCTCTTTCCTTTATTTGCTGTGCAGTCTGTTAATTCCTGAGCATGTTCAGAGTTAATATTTTGCAATAAGATCTCTCCATAAAAGCCCAACCTGCTTGAAAGAAGAAATAGTTAGCTGGTGGTATTTGACAAAGATAATTCCTGCCTTGCCTGTTACAACAATATCTCTTTAGAAGTGGTCCTGAGTCATAGTGCAGCATTTCTCAGTCATTGAATTTCTGGTCTCTAGACAGATGAAGTTATTATTTTTGGTTTGCTCTTGCCCTGATGTGTAATTCTGTGCTATTCCGAGTAAATCTGACCCATTCACATTTAACTGGTGCAGACTAAAGCCTGGATTTGTTATGGATATTGGGCTGATTTTTATAATGAACCTTTTTTATAACAAACCTTTTTTTTAATACATTGAGTGGTGTGGAATGATATGTGAATGTGGGCATAAACCTTACACTTAGGAAATCAGGATATAGACAGTGCTTGCTTTACCTGCCTGATCCCAAATAAAGTTGAACAAAGTTTTGTTCCTGCTATGTGTAAATTTGTTCAAATGTCCTGCTCTCTGTGGCTCCAGTGGGGATATTTGTATTTGCTCTTGCCTTTAGTTGTTCCTTTCAAAATTTAGAATATTAAAGTCTGTCAAAATGTTGCATTCTAAATTGAGATTTCCATCAACTTTGTAATTAGAAGCTAACCAGGTGTTTATGTAAAAAGCAAATAGCACCTGTTAAATCAGTGTGTACTTTACAAAAAAAAAAATGTATTCTTCATCCTCACAGACTTATGCCAAGGAGGAGTCTTTAAAGATTTGATCATTTGTAGGAACATTCAGGGAGTCTCTGTCTTCTGGAGCAGCTGCTTGATGCCAAGGACAATGTCAGTGCCAGATTCACAGTGTCAGATTTTATCTAAAGCTATTTAGAATTCACCACATATTCCCATTGATGTTTCAACAGGTTTAGTTTGAAAAAATTGGGTTGTAACATCTAAATTTTTTCATGCTCCATCTGAAAGGTTTTTCCTTACAAAATTATTTTGAAAAGATGTGTTTGAGCTCTACTGTTTTCTTTCAACAAGAACTAAATAAACCACTGGCAGAATGGAGGTGGTTTAAAAGCCAGGATGACACATTTGGATAAATAATGAAATGCAGTTCTCAGAGAGTTTAAGTGAACCAAAATGAAATCTGGATGAAAGAAAAAAGAATGACTGTCCATGGAAGCATTAACTGAGGTAAATGAAATGTACAGCATACTAGGGGGACTCATAAGGAATTTTACAAACAAGTAAAGTGCATGGGGAAAAAAGGTAAATATATGTTTCTGTAAGAGAGACCTCTGAATATTACTAGACAGTTAAGCTGAAATGGATCCAAGTTTCTTCATTGGTTCTCACTGCAGGCCAGATAAAAACAATGTATTTTGGCAAGCATTTTATGTGAAACTTTACTATATTATGTCCTGGAGATTAGACTGATTGATATGTCTAAATTACAAAAAGTCATTATCCCTTATTATTAATTATAGCTGAGAAAGGTTATAAGTGGAGTCACAAAGATGCTAAAAAAATGGGAATGAGATGTCATTGTTATTGTCAGTCATCTTTCTGGAGGAAAAACACTGAAAGGGTCAGGTTCATACGTAGTGTAAGACTTTTTTTGTTTGCTTGTTTTTTGTTAATTTGAGAAATTAATCAGCTAATAGATAATATCTAAGAAAGCCCACAAACAATGGTAGACATAAGTCATGGAGTTTGGCAAACGTTGCATCCCTCTGGTGGAAATTTGGATTCATTGCCATGATCCTTTCTAAGTCCCGCCCTAAAAAATTATTTCCAAACCTGTGGTGAAAGTTTATTTTTATACACACATTTGGCCTGACTAAACAGTGTAGAAGAGAAGAAGTATACTGAGATTTGGACCTTATTTGCCTGGGCTTGTGAGGAAAAATTGCCTGATAGAGGCTGCACAGTGGTCCTGCCTGGGTTTGCTGGATGTTTTTGTGGAGGACCAGGCTCCATCACACAGGGCTGGATGTGTTGGAGTGTCTGTCTCAGAGATCTTGGCAGTAATTGCTCAGAGACACTGCCAGGCCTCCTTGCCATTAGCTCTGGTGGTAACTGGTGACAAGTCAAGGGACTGAAATTTCCCTGCTTTTTTGGGATCAGCAGGAAGCTGCTGGAACACAGGCAGTCTCTCCTTTTTTTCCTGAAGCCATACCTAACACACAAGAGCTGCTTTTCTGTGCACACTTACTCTCTTTTTTCCTCTTGCTACATTTCAGCTTTGTGGCTTATGTCCATCTTTTCTGTGAGACCCTGACAATTTTCAACTTCATTTTGAATATCTTTATTCAGATGCAGATTTTGCCTTTGTAGCCAGGACCAAGTTGAAGGCATCTTTGAAGAAATGCTAATAACAGTGCTGTGGTAATGCACTGCTTCTCAGACATACCTTCCTTCTTAAGAACATTTCTTTGAAATCTAGACTAAAAAAAAAATAAACCATTTTTCTCTTATCGACACTGCTTTAATGTGCTCAGAATAAGATGCCTGCATAAACCAGAAAATTGATAGGTGATAGTGAGCTGCTCCTTTACTGTGCTGAATATGGGTGGGTCTGCTTTAGTGCAGTCCACAAGGGGATTTTGAAAGAAACAGCTTTATGTTCCTTTTCTTCCTCTTTATAATTTAGCTGGTTAGCATCCTGCATTTACTGGAGTGGCACACCAGCCCTGAGCATGTGACAAACAATGCTAAAACCTGGTTTATCACCTGCAAGGTGGAGGGGCAGGGTGCTGCATCAAAGGAATTACTTGGCTGGGAAACGCCATCAGTGTGGCTTCAAATCCCATACATAGAAATTTCTTCTGTCAGGAAAAGGAAAAGAGAATGCCAAACCTGTAAATGACACTATTGGGTGGAATTGGAGAGAACCTAAAAAATTGCAGATCCTGAAAGGTTCTGTCTCTTACAAGATGGAGGGGAAAGTTTCTTCAGTGAGAAAATATCAGCTGAAAAGAAAAATGTCACCCCCAAGTCTGCTCACAAATTACTGTGATTTGCTGCATTTGCCAAGTTACACGGGCATACTCAATTGCTTTAAGACAGCTTTAAGGTTACAGAAAATTCCCAATAACTTTATTATTCTCTTCTAAAAGCAGGTAAAGTCCTTTTAACTGCATTTGGTATCATTTTTCATGAGGGCCCACTAGAGTTAAATTAATATATTTCTAGAGATAGCTCAGTCATCCCAAATCATTTCTGTCTGATGTTTAAACCTTTGATAGCATACTTTGAGTTTGAATTGAATTCTGGAGAGACACTGAGCATGTTAATTAGATTCTCTGTGTGCTCCAAGGGGGAGGAAAAGCAGAAGGGATAATTTTTTATGTTTCAGCTGAGCAATGTTTGCAGTGCACATTCCTCTTTCCTGCAATATTACATGGAATTAGAGGTAGAAATTTCTAGAACTGCCATGTTCACTTTGCTACCTGAATTTGCTAAAGATGTATGTGGCCTTTGGATAATATGCATTGAGTACAGAGTGGTTGTTTTAAACTAAATTTTTAAGATATATTAGCCTGACTGCCTTATTTAAATGTTAATGTATCTGGGTGTTACAGCACTGCTTTATGACACTGAAACTGTGTTTTATAAACTGAAATGGGAGCTTGACTGAGACAAAAGCACTGAACACATCAGCTAAACAGGGGAAATATTTATGTTCGCTGATCCTTGTTTGCATAACCATGACACTTTCTCCCAAATCAGCTCATACAAATTGGCCAACAGCAGCATCAGCAGTCAGGCAGGATGGGCAGGGGAGGCAAAGGGCTCTGTCTGCCTTTCCCACAGGCACCGGGGTGTGAGGGCAGGGCTGAGTGCCAGGAGGCATCCCCAGAGTGCCCTGGCATTGGCACTGCTGGGATTGGCACTGGTTCTGCTGGGATTGGAACTGCTGGGATTGGAACTCTTGGGATTGGCACTGCTGAGATTGGAACTGCTGGGATTGGAACTCTTGGGATTGGCACTGCTGAGATTGGAACTGCTGGGATTGGAACTCTTGGCATTGGCACTGCTGAGATTGGAACTGCTGGGATTGGCTCTGCTGGCACTGGAGCTGCTGGCATTGGCATTTCTGGGATTGGCTCTGCTGGCATTGGAACTGCTGGGATTGGCACTGCTGGCATTGGCATTTCTGGGATTGGCTCTGCTGGGATTGGCACTGCTGGCATTGGCATTTCTGGGATTGGCTCTGCTGGGATTGGCACTGCTGGCATTGGCATTTCTGAGATTGGCTCTGCTGGGATTGGCACTGCTGGCATTGGCATTTCTGGGATTGGCTCTGCTGCCACTGGCAGCAGCACTGGGTGCATCCGTCAGCAGATGCACTTGAGGAGATGGGGGAGGACAAATTCTTCCTTCTGCAAACATTGCTGTGGCTGAGATGAAAGCCAGAGAGCAAAGACCTTCCTGCACCTTCCTGCTCATGCTCTCAATTCTGCTGCCAAGAGGAGAAATGAGGTAGAACAGAACAAATTCCCTCATTACTGATCCAAAGAAAAATGAAATACAGCCTGCGAAAGGAACGAAACGGAATTTAGTGTCGTGCATGTGAAGAAGCTCTATTGGCAGTGGTTGGGAGCACATTGAGGTATCAGAAAAGCACAAAAGAAGTGCAGGGAGAAAATAGAGAGGGAGTTGTAACCTCTGGAACCTGCCCACACTGGCAGTGCTGGGAGCTGGGTGAAGGAGGTGAGCAAAGGGCTCCCTGCAGAGCTGCCTTCCCCTGCCACCCCAAGAGGAGTCCAGGCACTCATCACCAACAGAAACATTATGGATCTGGGAAAAAAAAGGGATCTGACAGCTGTGAGAAGAGCTGGCAGTGGGAAGACTCAGAAAAAATTAAGCCCCAGATGAAAGAGAATTGAGGTCAAAACAGGAACAGATGTGCACTAAAAATAGGAGGACAAGAAGAAGATAGATGCAAAGGTCCTCGAAAGTAGACAGATATTTACCAGAAGGGAGAGACATCTTATTAAAGGAGAGATGGAAAAGCAGTGGTAATACAAAGGGAAAAAATTGCAGCACAAATTAGGAAGCTTCTTCTTTTAATTTAAGTTATTCTTATTTAGCTCTAGCTAAATCACCCCTTGAATCCTCAACCTGCGTTATTACTCAGAAAAGCAATGAACCTTATGTAAGGGGCACCAGTGTAGATGCTGCTGAGCACCTCTGCAAACTTGAGATGATGACATTAGGGGAATTAATAGAGTTAAAGTGCAGCCTACATTTAGTTCTAATTAGACAAAAGATAGCGGCCAAATTGCCACTAAAATTGAGACAGAGATTTCAAACAAGTCACGGGAACTGTGGAAATATATAACTGCTGGGTTTAGTACAATTCCCTGAAATCTCCCTACTTCTCGATTTTGCTGTTTGTTCCCAATAATTTCATCCAGTCTGGGGAGGCAGACCTCAGGCACAGCTCCTTTGAGCCCAGCAGGCTGGCAGATCTCATGTGGCACTGCTGGGAGCTGTTTCTGGAAAAGGGACAGGGAATGAAAGTGAAGTTTCCTTCCAAGAGGAGCAGAAAGAAAGAGCCATGACCAACCCTGTCAAACTCCTCTAGCCTTTCCCTCCCACAAACCCAGAAACGTGCAGCAGGAACAATTTCAGTATCAATCCCAGTATCAATCCCAGTATCAGTTCCAGTATCAATCCCAGTATCAATCCATTCTCAATCCCAGTATCAATCCCAGTATCAATCCATTCTCAATCCCAGTATCAATCCATTATCAATCCCAGTATCAATCCAGTGTCAATCAAGTATCAACCCCAGTATCAGTTCCAGTATCAACCCCAGTATCAATCCCAGTATCAGTTCCAGTATCAATCCCAGTATCAATCCCAGTATCAATTCTAGTATCAATCCCAGTATCAATCCCAGTATCAATTCTAGTATCAATTCCAGTATCAATCCCAGTATCAATCCCAGTATCAATCCCAGTATCAATCCCAGTATCAATCCCAGTATCAATCCCAGTATCAATCCCAGTATCAATCCCAGTATCAATCCCAGTATCAATCCCAGTATCAATCCCAGTATCAATCCCAGTATCAATCCCAGTATCAATCCCAGTATCAATCCCAGTATCAATCCCAGTATCAATCCCAGTATCAATCCCAGTATCAATCCCAGTATCAATCCCAGTATCAATCCCAGTATCAATCCCAGTATCAATCCCAGTATCAATCCCAGTATCAATCCCAGTATCAATCCCAGTATCAATCCCAGTATCAATCCCAGTATCAATTCTAGTATCAATCCCAGTATCCATCCCAGTATCAATTCTAGTATCAATCTCAGTATCAATCCCAGTATCAATCCCAGTATCAATTCTAGTATCAATCCCAGTATCAATCCCAGTATCAATTCTAGTATCAATTCTAGTATCAATCCCAGTATCAATCCCAGTATCAATCCCAGTATCAATCCCAGTATCAATCCCAGTATCAATTCTAGTATCAATCTCAGTATCAATCCCAGTATCAATCCCAGTATCAATCCATTATCAATCCAGTATTAATCCCAGTATAAATTCCAGACACTTCCCTTTGGGTTCCCAAGTGCACTAAGTGCCCTCACCATCCTGGCTGTGGAACTTCCAAGTATTCGTGTGCAGGAACCAGGACTAGCAAGCAATATTTATCTTGGCATTTCTAATTAATTCCTCAAAAACTCTCCTGTGATTCCCAAATATCTGATTTTCTTGTTTCACTCAAGTTGTTTTTTAAAACAGAGCAAATCTGAGTTGCAGCCCCAAGAGCATTTCTGCAGTGGGACCTGAGGGCACCAAACTGACCTTGGGAATAGATTTTGGTGGCTTGTTGAGGAAGAGCACTTTGAAATGATGCTTTGCACATATGCTTTGCACAGATAAATATTCTGTAATAGCAGGAAGAACAAATCTTTTTTCCTTTGTCTTAATGAACATTAATAAACAAAGATTTCATTTTATTGTTCCTGTCACCATCATTACTATTTTTGTGCCATGCTCGATTTTCTAAGAGCCAGGTGACGGTAGTCTTACATGATTTTTTCCTACTTTCTTTCCATTATATTCTCATGTTTACAGCAGTCTTTCTCCTGTTCTTCCCTCCAGCAGTTTTGTTATTATTCTGCCATAAATTCCTTCAAGTGATTTTCAGTAAGCTGGTTGTATGGTCTTTCATCAGGTACAAAGAGAACACTTGGCAGATTCTCTGCAAGTAAAAATAACATTTTGGTTTTTATGGCAGTGCTCTAAAAAAATATAGTAAATTTGCCCCATTTAATGAAATTACATTGGTAATTATCTCACCCAAATTGTTGGTCTAGATATATGTTCTTCACTTTACATGGAAAGGTTTTCCTTATTAATTTCTCTTTATTTGTGGCAATTCATTAGCAGCCAATCCCTGAGCAGTCTCATCCATTTCATGGGCCTCATTTCAAGGGGAGGGGCAGACCACAGAAAAGGCTCTTTATGACTGATCTCTGTCCTCCTGTCTGGATTTCTAATCCCCTTTTTACTTGTCTCTGAGCTCACATGACATTTCCCCTGTATTAATGATTCCACAGCTTCTTTTAGCTGCTATTGTATTGTTTATATAGAAAAATTTGTGTGAGTGCAATTTTAGGCAGTCTTCAACAGCAGCTAGTGTAAAAATTTGGGTTCTTGGGGGTTTTTCCGGTTTTTTATTCCCTGTAAGAGGCCAAACCTGTCCATGAGCAATGCATTGATCACAGAGAGGGAAGGCAGGAGACAACACATAAATCTGACACTGTGATAGAGGGAGGGTAAAGACAATCAGCTCCCAGGAAAGGGCAAGGTGTGAGAAGTACAGCCCTGGTGCTTCCCACTTCTGCTTTGCAAGGCAGTGTGATAGAGGACAAACAAATATAAAGTGTGCTTTGGGGCTGAAGCTGGTCAGGAGAGGCAGAGGGCAGAGCCTGGCTTCCCTTCAGCAGGTTTTGACATAGAGAAAAGGTAAAAATAGTACTAAGGAGGAAAGAAGAAACTTTGACAAGCTTTTAGTAACAGCAGAAGAGATGCCTTTGCTAAGGAGTTGTTCAAAAGGATGTTAGACATGGGTAAGGAAAACTCAAGAGTAAATAACCCTAGGAGAGCACTTGTGTGCAGGGGAGGGAGGGAGGGGACCAAGAAATTATTCCCAGGTGTCAAAAGGGTGCTGAGGGCCATTACAGAGCATGGCAATGTGTATGTATGTGTTTGTATGTACTCTAAAATTCCTGTATTTGCCCCTTGGTCAAATATCCAAAGGTAACAAGATGAAGCACACACCCACAGAGTATCCCTGAGTTTATGGTCACATTGCTAATTCACAAAAGTGACTGTTTGCCAATATTTCACTGACAAAACTTTCCATAATCATATTTGTGGCTTATTAGTCCAGGACTTTTTATTTTGCTAGGGGGAAGTCATTGACTTGGGAATCCTTCTGCCTCTGTTCCCTCACCAATTCTATCCTAATTAAACAAATTTCTGAGAGATCTGCTGGATGAGCGAGTAATTTTAAAAACCGAGTAAAGATGTCAAAAGTTATTCTTTCAGCTTGTAACTTCACATTTAGGTGTGTTAAGTGAAACACAAAGCCTGTGATTGAGTTGAGTTTTGATATTTAATTTGAGTTTTGATATTTAATTTGCCACGAGCACAGCCCAAGTGTCTCAGCCACTTCTGGGAGCCCCTGTCAGGACTCATCCAGTCCTGTCTGGGCCACTGAGCTGGGAGCACTTTCTGGCTGGTGCTTACAATCTGTAATTTATTGCACATTTTCAGTGTAGCTCTAGGAGGACTGAAGGAGAACTGTGATCCCACTTCCAGAAAAGCAGAGCATTGGATTGCACTTTGTAGCCAGCACCACCTGCCTCGGGGCTGGGTAAACAGCCTGGCACTCAGGTGACCTCCTCCTCCTCCTCCTCCTCCTCCAGACAGAAACAACACCTATTGACTGGGAAAAAACATCTGCTGAGTTGGCTTAACTCTTTTCTGCTTCCTGAGTTTTGGGCCCTAAACTCTGTGATGTAAATGACTCAGTGCAAACAGCCCAAACTGCCTCAGGGAAGGATTTTGTCTAGTGTTATTTATATACATTTTTTTTGTTCAGTTGGGCTATAATTAATATTTTCAGTATACCTAGCCAGTGTAGTTCCTCATGTGAAGAGTGTTTGTGCTTGCCTATTCCTTAAAAAAACTGTTTCAGCCCTTGGAGAAAAGTCACTGCTGAAGATTCCTCGTGTAAGTTTTAATCACATTTTTTGGTAGTGGATTCATCCTGCATCCACTCTGGAAGCAGCACCTGTAGTGCTCTGTGTGCTTCATTTGTAGTGAGTGTTAGGACAAAATGTTAAGGGATTTCAGTGGAAATTTTCAATGGATTTCAGTGGAAATTTTCAATGGATTTCAGAAACATCTGAAAAGGAAAGAGAGTTTAAAACTGGCATGCCATACGTAAGACCCAAAGCTTCTCTGACAGCTGTGAGCAGAGAATATCTAGGTGAGAAAACTCATCTCAAGAGAGAGTTAATTTATAGAGAAACATCAGAGATTCGTAATTCACACAATATATTGCTATAACAGTTTTCACAGATGTATTTGTAGTTTTCAGTCTTTTGATTTTGCCATCCATCCACTGTGCAAGTTTTCAAAAAAGATTCTTTTAAAATTAAATGGTATTCTGAAATATGGGTGGAGTTCTGGACTTGTTCTCAATTATTGATTTCTGTGTTAATATGTGTTAACTGTAGAGAAAAGGCCTTTTCCTTCCATTTGCCTACTTGCAACTTGCATGCAGTCTCACATGTCTTTAATGTCTATATTCCCCTGCACTAAACAAAAATATCCTCGACACTGAGCAATCTGATTTTTTTCCTAGATTATGGCCCTGATTTTGCTGAGCTATAGTCCTTGTTAGGACAATATCTAACAAGAAATTTGTGAAACTTTCTGTTAATAAGAAGCAGATAGGCACGAGTTTGCTCAGATCTTTAACTGAGAGAAGAGAAATGATGAGAAAAATGCTTTCTTAATTCTTCAATCAGAAGATTGGACTCTGGGCTTCCCAGGGGAGCAGACTCACTGAGTGAAGCTGTCAGAAGTTTACAGCTCAGCTTTTGAGAGCAGAGGCATATATAATTGAAATTATGTTTCCAGGGGATCTGTCAAAGTATTTTTGGCATATGGAATAACATTCACTTAGTGAACAATTTGGAATCACTGTCTCTCCTGTCCCATTAAGCACCCAGATGTTCCACACGTTTATGTTCTTGTTTGTAAGGCAGAGAAACACCACTGCCACTGCAGAATCAGGCATGGAAATGGAAATGAGGCAGATATTTGCTGCCTGTGTGCTGATTATTTGCTGCCTGTTTGGGGTGAGATGGCAATGCAAATATTTGCAAGGGAGAGACACTTTCTATACAATTTTCAAATTTTTCTATATTAAATTCTCATCATGATCTGGCTTGCCATAAAATTTTATTTCCATATAGGAAGTATAAATGGTGTGTGTAAAGCACATAGAAATGACACAAAATGCTACATGTGACTCGTAATTAAATGACAACTCTGTTATTAGGGTGATGGATATCTGAGGAAAGTGAAATCAAACAGAAAATGCCACGGATAGGCCTGGATCCAAATGGAATTCAGCCAAGACAGCAGTGCTGGGAAATGGTGCATCATCAGCTGGGAGATGATGGCAATTTGAGAAATGAGTTTTGCATCCTCAAATTCCTAACTCATCTCCACAGCTTTGCAGCTGATGCTCAGGACAGCCTTTCAGGGGAGATGCCAAGGTTTAGAAATTCTGGTGATACACTGTTCTCTGCCTTGTAAAAGCCATCCTGCTTCTGGAAAGTTAAGATGGGAAAAACTTAATTGCATAAGGAAAACATAAAATCCCCTGCTCAGCTGGCCATCCTCTGAGAATGGTGTCAGGGGGCAGAGAACACTGAGAATCAAACTTTAGGACTGGAAGCTCTCCATCTTTAACATGCAAAAACATTATAACATAATTAATAATAATGCAGTATGATATAATATATAATAACATTATAATGTGATATACTATGATGTAATAGCTGCTGGATGTATTTTATATTTAGGTCTAGAAATGTCACTTACTTGGATCTGTAGAGCGAAGAGTTTCTGGAGTCAGAATTCTGTCTCTGGTTTTTCCAAAGCTCAGTAGAGCACAAGGCTTAGAAGGTTTTGGCACAAGAATGGCAACAGAAGGTTTGATGAAAGGGAGTTTTAAATACATGGAATAAATACAGCTGAAATCATCTAACAGTGGAGTTGGAGGCCCTAATTCTCTATCTGTTGTTCTTATCTCACCTGAAGAATCCTTTCACTGCAGTTTCTACCATAACAAATAACCTCACTTTTGATATCCTTATAGAGGCTGTGACTTGAAGGTAGCAAAGCTGTTTTCCTGTTTAATAAGCAAAGCTGTTTTCCTGTTTAATGTCTGCTTTCACAGCCCATAGAATCTTCCAAAACCTCAATTTTGAATAGAAATAATTGTACCCTAAATACTTCAAGCCCCCAGTAAAACTGCCCCATCAGAGATATTCTCATATTTAATAGCCTTCCTGGCAGAAATTTGCACCTTAATTCAGAGCTGAATTTCTCCCACAGCAGCTTTCAGACATTGGACATTCTTAGGGCTTTTTTTGCCCAGATTGGATAAGCCATGGTTTTGGGCTTTCTTGCAAGTCCAGAAACCCCCTGCCTGCACCATGCAGAAATGTTAAACCAACTGCTGCCAGCTCCAGGGAAACTGTTCCATCTGGCAGATGTGCAAAGCCCTGGAGGAGATTTCCGTCAGTCTCTTGCTCCTTCTGTGGAATCCTGTGGGAGCCTGAGGGTTCCTCCAGAGGCTTTGTCCTTGGGCACCTGCTGGGAGCAGGCGTGCCAGTGCTTTCCTAAAGACAGCAGTCAGCCCTGCCAGGAAGATTTCCAGGGGGTTGTGCCCCCTGGTGGCCCCAAATGTGCCCAAAGGAAAGAAGAAGGAGGCTGCTGCCATCCTGTCTCTGCTGGTGGTAAGGACTTGCAGTTTCCAGCTTCTCCTCAGGTCTAATTTTCAGGGCTGGCCAGGCCAGGTGGATGAGTCTGCTCTGGAGGGCAGTGTTCAGGGCTTGGCACAAAACTTTCCTGCCAGACAGGAAAGCAGGGCTGTGCTGCTGCTGGATCCCAGCCACCCCTGAGATGCTGCAGGAAGGTCGAGGAAAGAGCCAGGATGTTGCTGGGACTGCAGCTGGCCACGGTCATTTTGGATGCCTGACAGCTGGAAACAGCCCAGAGCAGCTCCTTCTCCTCCTCCTCCTTTAATTTTCTGGTCCAAGCTATTTAGCACACTTGTGTTTGGTCTGAATTTCTTAGAGGATTAGGACAATCAAAGCAGTATATCCCATATTACCAATTCGAGAAGGTGATTGTTAGTTGAAGAAATAAATTAGTTTTCTAAGGGAAGTTCTCTTTCTCAAAGGAAAATGTCAGTGTCAATCCCTGTAGTCCTCATGCCTTTAGAAAGAACATAGTTTTGTCCTTGTTACTACTGAGCAGATGTAGAAATCTGTCTAATATTTTAGTTTGTATTAGTTGTATAAAACCAAGCACTGAGACACAGAGCAAACTTTCTAGTCCTTACTAATTAAATTTCATCACCAAGAAGTGAAGAAAATTCACCCAGTGAATTTTTTTTGCTTGGTAAATAAAGGCAATATATCCTGTCAGAACTGAACTCCAAACTGGTCTCAGCTTAAGAAAATCTGGCAAGGAAAAGTATTTCACGTGCTGCTTTTCTTCCATGCCAGTGATTATATAGGGCAGCAGTCTTGTTTTAAACTTTGAATCACCTAAGTGAAAGTGCAAGGCTTCTAAAAATATATATATAGAGGATTTGTGTGTAACTAGAAACCAGAAAATAATACAGGAAATAGTTTTTAGATTTTTCAGAGTGTTGGATACTGATGTATTAGAAGTAGCACAAAATGAAAGCTACTAATTTTGCTTTATGCTAGAATATTCTTTACCAAATTTCTGCAGAAGGGTTTTACTGTAGCCAGTTATGCCAGGAATTCAGAAATTCTAACTTACTGTAGCTCAGCTATTTCATGCTCAAGTGGTTCCTGGAAGTGCAAGGGAGGTTTTTATACATACATGGAGGGGCAGATATTGTACTGATATCTGCCCAGTGAAAATGGATTCCCATCTCTGCCTGCTTGAGATGATCACAGGAAAAGTGAGTGGCAGTGAAATGCCATTAAATCTGGTGCTGCCACACTCTGGGGATCTTTATCTCCTGCTACATTTTTTTAACTCTATAAACTCAGAATAAAATCAGGAGTGCAGTGTTTACAACAGTTTGGAAATAATCTGTATTTCTCAGTTGTTCTTGTGCTCGATAAAGAAATATGGCAGTGGTCCATGGCAGATGCTGTTGTCAGAATAATGATGTGATACAGTCTGTTTGCTTGTGCTTAAGTACTGATAAATAAATATATCCTTTTTATTCCCCCTGCTATGACGTCCAGGATTCAGGGCACTCACATGTCCAGCTTTATATATTATGTGTCTAAAAAGGCAGGCATAAAGCTATGCAAAAGTGAATGCAGAAAACCAGCAAAAAGTAAGACTGCTCTGAGTCTTAATCTTATTTTTTTTTCTCTTTTCTGGACACCTACAAAAGATGAACACCTCTGAGATGTTCTTGCTGCAAGTCAGCTTTTCATTCCTCCTCTCATTCCATTCTTCCATTCACCTCTTTTTTTCCCCTCTCTTTTGAAAAGATGGGAGAAGGAAAAGCCCCTTTGGAGAGTTTAAAATACTTGTGGCGATAAAACAGAAAAAATTGAAGCAGACAAATACTTAGTCCTGGAGTAACTGGAAAAAAACCAAAATTTTGCCATGTCATTGACAGGGCATGTCTCCAAACCTCTAACACAGGTCTTCATGTCAGAGAACATTTTGGGGTTGGAAAGGTAGGCACTGCAGACTGGGACATGTGGATTTTGGTCTGATTGTCCTCTCTTCATTGCATCCAAGTTACTTTCATAAAGATAGATACTTGTTTAGAAGTTGTCTTAAAGCAAATTAATGAAGGTAGTAAAAAGCCTCACTTCTGGAGAAGATTAATTATTTGAACTCATTTCAAATAAATTTGGGTCAAATGCCAGGCTCATTGACAGCTCTTTACAACATATATAAATAAAATTTGGGATTTTTTGGCTTATGAGCTGACATGCTTTGATTAGTAAGTAGTGAGTGGGTCACCTCCTTAACTCCACAGGAGAATAAATAGTTATAACTCAAACTCTCTACCTTGACACACATAACTTCCCTAGCTTATTTCTATTGTGTGCTAATGTGAGCTCCATGTCTTACAGGTCCATCTTTCTGCCTTGATACTGCCACTATCAATGTTCTGCTTGATCCCCTGATCCTCACATCCTGAATGAGCCAATAATATTCTTGCTTCAATAAAATAGTTGCTTAAAATACTCGTAAAGATGGGTTTGTGATAAGGTTTCAAACAAAGAGTTTGGGCTCAGAGGAGAAGGGATGCATTGCAACCTGCTCACAGGGCCACACTCCTGAAAAACTGAATAAAACTTTCAGGACTAGGTCACAAGTTGAAAAGTCCAGCAGTGCTGGCAAAAAAATTAAATCCTATTTTTGTTTATGTCAGTGACAACCAGAGAATGTGTTTGGCCTTTTAAATAGATTTAAACTTCTCAAATCACAGAAATAGCATTTGATGAGACAAGGGCAGAAATAAAGAAGATAAGGTCAAGAAGGATTGTACTTTATTCTTTCAAAGTGAAGTAATTTAATTGTTTTAATTTACAAAAAGATGCAAGCAATAGTTTGTTCATTTAGATAACGAAATTAAAACTCCTAATGAAAATCTGGAACGTGTTTGATGAACATGTTTAATATTGCCTAGCAGAAATGACAGGAATTTCCAAATGTTTCTTTAAATGTATTTTTGATAGGCCTATTTTCCCTAGTTCACATAGTATTTTATTGTTAACTCTTCATTTTTTTTTCTTTTCCTTTTGTTGGACTCTTTAGATGGTGAGTGCAGAGATATGCTGAAAAAACTACTCTAACAAACCACATGGGATCTTAATTTAAAAAAAAAAAGTCTTGTTCTCTTTGCAGACTTTCAAGATGTCTGCCTAAAAGAAAGAAGAGTTTTTAGTGCTCTTGGGTATGAACTTACAATTGTCAGAAAAGCTCTTTTTCTTTTCAAATGCATTGGAAAAGGGAAAAACATAACCCCCACCCCACCTTTAAAAAGCTTTTATCAAGCTTTTATTATCGACTCTTCTCCATTTTGTAAGCTTTTAGGTGTTACATTTAGGTCTGAATTATGACTAGGATCAGCCTAAACCTTTGAATTTCCTCTTGTAAATCACACTACTGTTAAATAACAAAAACGAATAAAACTGGATCTTCACTCTTAAAACAATTTAAAAAAAAATACTTGACAGTATTGAGGGCCTCCAAAACCTGACAGCAATCAAGATTTGTCCTCATTAATAACATCTGTCTGCATTAAGAACTAATGCTATAAAAATAATTCCTTGGAAAACAGGGAAGAAGTAGCCCAAATGAGCAATTAGAAGGCCAATAAAAAAGTATGTTTCCTTCATATCTTTATGGGCTCATTTTCAGGCCATTTGGCTGCAGATCCACTGATTAGGCTGGTGAACATTTCACGTTAAAATTCTGAACCTGACCAGCTATTTATTAAACTCATTCTTTCTAACTGGCAGTATAATTATGCAAGGGATTATTGTGTTTTAATTCATTTTTCTGGAATGATTCGCTTGCAATGCTATAAAACTCATTTATGAGAATGACTGATATTTATAATGTTTTAATTAAATTTGGATTGGGAAGCAAATGGGAAAATTTACATTCAACGTATACGGTTGTGTCAGACATGTTTGACAGCACTTGTATTTTTATTAGCTTAGAATAATTAGTTGGGGTATTTATGTACTAATATTACCTAATTAACTCAGCAGTGAGGTAATTAATTTAGTTAATGGCTGTCCAAGAAAAAAATAGTGTTGTAGTATAGCGAGATGCTTTAATTTCACTATATTCTTCTTGGTTAAATGATTTTTCAAATAGGTATTGTTTCCTAAAAGGATTCAGAGAACATATCTGTCTTATTGGAGAGGGCAACTTTTGCATTTTACCCATGATAAAACAAGGTCCAGTGTAAATCATGCAGGGAGAGAGCAGAGGAATTGGATGTTTTTCAAAGGAGCTGTTAGGTAAGGTGTGCTCCATCCATCAACAACAATTGCAGTTATTCCATTGCTTTAAATTCCAAATGCATATCAAAGAAAAAAAAATCCCTTATTTCAGCATTGCAACATCAGTGAATAACATATTGGGTGAGAATGTTGAGCAGATATTTAACCAAAACAACAAAAAATATTCAACAGAATGACTTCCCAAAATATTCAACACAATGACTGCCCAAACTATGCATGGTTATCCCCATTAATTCCTTTTCTATGGACTTGGTCTATCTCCCCTGAATGATTTAATGTGTTTTGTGGAGTCCTGTGACAGTAACCACATGTTTGAGTCAGTCTGGTGTCATACCTGGTCTTTCTGTCAGTTTTGAACCTGAGCATCATGAGCTTTATGGCCTTTAATTCTTGGAAAAGGTGATTTCCCTTCAGTGACTGAAGTTCTGGGCTTGTCTGTGTGTGCCATAATCCTTGCAGGATGGTGGTTTGGCATGGGGGTTTTCCCACTTCATTTGTTTTTGTTTAAAGAGTATTAGTTTATTTTCCTCTGCTAAAAAATGTGAATATTCACGTCAGATCAGTTCCTAAGAATTCTGCACAGTAAGATTTGTTCATTAGACAAGTGGCAGTAGTAGGCAAGAGATTTTTTGCATCAAATGGGATGCAAAAAAAGGAAAGGTTGGGAAAAGCAGCACACCCGAATGCCTGAAGGACTTAAATTAACAGCTGTCACTGAACTCTGAGAAGTGGCTCTGTGAAAAGGACACGGGCATCTCTGCCTGCCAAGGACATCTGGTCAGTTTGAGGGAGGGAAGAAATGTCCACTCAAATGGATATTACTGACTTCAGAGGCCAGAAGGTCAGGGCAGGGAGCTGCAGCTTGCCCAATCAGACCTGAACGTCTCCTCCCAGATCCCTGCAGAGCTGACACAGACATTTCTTCTGTCTTTTCTAGTGCCAGCTTTGGTAGCCCTGTCACTGGGGAAGTTGTTGTCCTAAAGGAGCTCTCAGCTGCCCACTTTTAATCACTCACATAACCTCTCTGGAGCCTTTCCTCACAGATGTTTTATTTTTATTTACCCCTGTGAATGACCAACAGCAGAGACAGTCTGGCTCTCTGCAGCTGTTTTAATACAACATCCTGCAAGCAAATTGTGTGCTAATGGTGATCTTTGATAGTTTATCATGATCAGAAAACACTGTCATGCCTTTTTATTTGTAGCTAGAGAGTTCCAAATGATACATATATCATACTAATTCATGCACCATCACGTCTCAGTGCCTAATTAAAAACCTGATGACTTAAATTCGTCAGTGTTCCTGCCAGTCCCTGAAACACCCTCTTACTTTTGTCATTACTTAACCCAGAAGCTCCTTGCTTGATTCATAAGCCCGCTGCTAATCTAAAGACCTGCAAGTGAGGAAGTCACATTTCTAATTTATTTAGAGGTGGAGAGGTTGTTTCAGAATGGCAGGGTCAATAATGAGGCGTTTCTTACTTGAGCCATTGGGATCTTGTTCACTTTTTGTGGGGTTTTGGTGGGGTTTTTTTGCATACCAGATTTGAGAAATAGCTGCTGTCTGAGGTATTTTCACTGTCAAGGTGTAAAAAACAGGAACCAATTAATTTCATAACATTTCTGCAAAGAAATTTGATACATCTAGTGTCCTAAATCTTTCATTTAGACGGTCTTTTTACCTTGTCTGGATATTTTTGCACTTTTAAAAAATTTGTCTCCCTCATCTGTTTTTTTCACTTTTTAATTTCTTTTTTCTTAATAGAGAAGCCAGTACTAGCATTTGCCCACATAACAAGGTGACAAATACTGCAATTTCCCTTTTCCAGCTTGTTATTTACCAGATTATACACAAAAGTCTGAATTAGTAGTCTTCATGGACCATNATATATTTATAAACCTCTGCAGTGAATGAATCAAAGTAAACAAGTGATCCTTGCCATACAGCTGATCTGTTCTTGACTTTCTGCAGCACGCTGCCAAATTTTGCATCATATGAAAGTCTTTTNACATAACCTCTCTGGAGCCTTTCCTCACAGATGTTTTATTTTTATTTACCCCTGTGAATGACCAACAGCAGAGACAGTCTGGCTCTCTGCAGCTGTTTTAAAACAACATCCTGCAAGCAAATTGTGTGCTAATGGTGATCTTTGATAGTTTATCATGATCAGAAAACACTGTCATGCCTTTTTATTTGTAGCTAGAGAGTTCCAAATGATACATATATCATACTAATTCATGCACCATCACGTCTCAGTGCCTAATTAAAAACCTGATGACTTAAATTCGTCAGTGTTCCTGCCAGTCCCTGAAACACCCTCTTACTTTTGTCATTACTTAACCCAGAAGCTCCTTGCTTGATTCATAAGCCCGCTGCTAATCTAAAGACCTGCAAGTGAGGAAGTCACATTTCTAATTTATTTAGAGGTGGAGAGGTTGTTTCAGAATGGCAGGGTCAATAATGAGGCGTTTCTTACTTGAGCCATTGGGATCTTGTTCACTTTTTGGAGGGTTTTGGTGGGGTTTTTTTGCATACCAGATTTGAGAAATAGCTGCTGTCTGAGGTATTTTCACTGTCAAGGTGTAAAAAACAGGAACCAATTAATTTCATAACATTTCTGCAAAGAAATTTGATACATCTAGTGTCCTAAATCTTTCATTTAGACGGTCTTTTTACCTTGTCTGGATATTTTTGCACTTTTAAAAAATTTGTCTCCCTCATCTGTTTTTTTCACTTTTTAATTTCTTTTTTCTTAATAGAGAAGCCAGTACTAGCATTTGCCCACATAACAAGGTGACAAATACTGCAATTTCCCTTTTCCAGCTTGTTATTTACCAGATTATACACAAAAGTCTGAATTAGTAGTCTTCATGGACCATCTTAATTAATAACTTGCAGTTTCCTAAGCCATTTCCAGAATTATTTTTCTGGGGTCCTGTTCTTTGGATTGTATATTCTACATGCTTTGTTCCTAAAATCCAGGTATTGTATTTCAAAATATATATAGCATATAATATATATATGTGTGTATACATATATATAAATTCTATATCTATATCTTTATATATTATATATAAATATATGTATATATATTATATTATATATATAAATATATTTATAAACCTCTGCAGTGAATGAATCAAAGTAAACAAGTGATCCTTGCCATACAGCTGATCTGTTCTTGACTTTCTGCAGCACGCTGCCAAATTTTGCATCATATGAAAGTCTTTTATCAAGATTTAAATTTTTTTTTTTCCCCAAATTACCTCTCTGGCTATACACAGCTGTGTGCTGAGGCCTTATGCTTGGGGAGCTGGGAAAGGAGGGAATCTGCAGATCAGAGCATGTTATCTGTGTCAGCACATTGTAATCTTCCCTGATATTGAGCTTGAGAACACAAATTTTTTATGTATTAATTTTAATAATAAAGTGATCAAAGACACCACATATTATTTATAATCTTCTAAAATACAAGTACCATTTTTTAAAATGAATTTCCATATTCTCTTGTTACTAGGGAAATGCCTTTACCCCTACTTTATTGCCTAGATAAATATTTCAGTAATGTGGTGCATGCCACTGGAGCAGACATTGTAGGATACTCTGTAAGTGGCAGCTCCAGGCATGGGTTGTGTCTCAAAAACTTTTTATTTTTCCACACACACATTTCAGAAATCCTTATCAGTGGGGTCACAGATTGTTTAGGAAGAATAATACACCTTAGAAATAAATTCTCCAGCATCAGAAAGGCTAGAAATAAGAATGATAGGGAGTAATAACAGAAATTGTACTGAAGTAGAATGAAGAATTCCAAATGTTTTATTGAAATATAAATTCAATACCAGTTTCATTTCAATGAGTTTTTTGGCCCATTGGAGCTGGAATTCATCAAGTGTGATTAATACTCTTCCACTGATAATTTTTATACAAGACCAAACATACATTAAATTGAACTAAAAATTCATAATTAACTAAAAATATTTAGATATCTACATACAAAATAGTTCTTCTATCTGTTTGTAGCCTTTAAAAAATGCTTTCCTATAATATCCCATCCCCAGTGAGTACCTGGCTGTGCCAGGGGAGCGCGGTTCTGCGCGTTCCAAAAATCAGAATCTGAGCAGGCTCCTTCCTTCCCCAGGCTGCTGCAGAGCACAGGACACGAGAGCGGAGCAGCCTGGAGGTTTTTCCTCACTCCTGTTGTGGTTGCAGTGGGCTAGGGGCTGTAATTTTAAATAGCAGTGGTTGACACCTCTTTTAAATGCTTCCAGTAGCAGCAGCACATGAACACAGTGACTAAGAGTGCCTGACAATTTCAGTTTTGCTGCAGTCTCTGCTTTGACAGGCCTTGACTTTCTGCCAATTCCATTGGAAACAGGCTTTATATCCCTTTTGCCCCACTGGCTTTCCAGATTCTCTCTCTTTTTTTTTTTTTTTCCTAACCACACATTTTTTTCTCTCACAACTCTGATTTCTCTGGGGTAGGTGCCCCAGTCCTCACTTCCCGACAACTTGTGGCCACCTGTGCTGTCTCTGCAGCTAAATCATTCAGATATATTCTGAGAAAACTAGGAGATGGAGACATAATTACAACATTAAATGATCTTTTGCCTTGGTAATTTTTTAACAAAAACGTCTGACGTGAACCTTACGTGCAATTTTTGGTACTTTTGAATATTAAGAGTGAAGTTAAGCTGTCCTTTAACAGCCTCCAGTGTGGTCCTGTCCCCCTCTCCTGTGCCAAGGATTTGGTATTTCTGTGTTCCCTCAGCCTGGTTAGATGGCACATGAACTCCCAGAGATGAACAGCAGGGATTTATCCTTTTACTGATTGCAGGCGTGGTGTGGGTATAAAACAGGCAAAACTCTCACAACTTATTTACTGAAGAAAACCACATTTTCTCAAGAAAATAAAGGGGAAGTCGAGGGCCAAGGCTGAATTTCTCACTAATTCATCATATCTTCTTTCCAAGTTTAAGCCTGTGAATGTCTGTAAATATTTCCAATTGTTACTGGGAGGAAATAAAATTTCTGAAGTCAGTCAGAGCACTTGGGCTCCTGGGTCCCAGCTCAAATGGAATTGTAGCTGGCAGGAATTGTAGCTCTTCACAAGCTGGACTAAAATCAGTTGCTGACGTCAACTTATTTTTAAATAGTCGAGTATGCACGATGCAAATCTCATTATCTCTTCTGTTCTGCTTTCTGGGACTACAAAGGCTCCCCTGGCACTGGGGGCTGAGTTATTTCTTTGCTCTGAATGGTGCTGCCAGGTCTGGGCTGCTGGTAGACTGGGTGTTAGAGAAATGATGCCACCTTTTCACGTTCTTCAGCTTGTTGATGGCTTTTTTATCTCTTTATTGTTGCCTTACGGTCACTGGCAGTACATTTGTGAGAAATATAGATGTATTATTTCCCTGGGTAAATTGATAGTTCAGGGTTATTTGGGTTTTTTTAGTGAGTTGTTTTTAATGGTTTTTGTGGGGTTTTTTTTGTGTGTGAGGGATTTTGTTGTTTGGTTGGATTTTTAGGTTTGGGGTGGTTTTTTTTTTTGTCCACATGCATCATTGTCATTGTTAAGGAGCAGTTAAAGATTTAAGATAGGATAGTAGGAAAAATACCAAAGGAACCAACATAAGCTCCCCTTCCCCACAGATTGCACTGATTTCTGAGCTTTCATGCTTTCTTTTAAATCAACAGAATGATCTTTACTTGTGTCAGAGGCATACTTCTCAATGTGGATATTTTCTAGAGGGACATTATGAAGGGAGAGCAGAATCCACAACAGCTGATCATAGCATGAGTGTCCAGTTGCTAAAACTCACTTTCCTTTGACATCCAAACACCTTCTCAGGTCTCCTCTAATGAAAGAGGGAAAGAACAGAGAATATCTGAGGAAGCATTGAGGAACCTATAGAAAGAATGGCTGCTTAGTGGGGAGAAAACAGATTTAGAGTAAAAACATGTCTGAGCTATTGGTGCTCCATAATCATTATGGTGTGCAATAGCCTACAAACTGCCATCTGGCACAGAGAATAATGAATACAAATGAGATGTTCACAGGGGGGAAATTTATTAGCATCACTCTGGTGAAATGGCTGGATGTGGCTTCACACTTGCTATGGTATTTTAAAATTATCTACTTCGTAGTAGCAATGATAAAAGGACATGAAAACAAACTAATAGGAGTTTTAGGAGGATTTTTGTAATATTTGTAATTTCTCAAAAGAAATCTGCTGGGAGTGCCAAGATAATTTGGGCAACACACTCAAAGCAGCTGTCTAGATTCTCTTTTAGGATTTCCCATCCTTGAGGGACACCTGCACCATGTCTGTGCTCAGTCCCTCACTAATGTCAGCAGATTTTCATCCCCACAGGGCATTCTCCAAAGGATGGATGCAGGATGAGGATTTCTTTGGATAGGCACAGGAGAGACTCAAGCAGCATTCCACTACGTGGAGCTTTGCCACCTAAGTCAGTCTTTAATCATACACTGACTTGAACATCTCCACTCCATTAATAAACATTTAAATTAAACATTTAAATCTGCAGGACAGTCTGGCCTTCAAACACATGAAAACTGAATATAAATTTCACATATTTATACACATTTTTCTCTGGTGTTGCAGCTGTGCTCCAGTTTGGAGATACTTTTTCATGTTACTCTGGGTCAGTACAGAATTGTGCTTTATAGCTCTCTGATTTTGAAATCTAAGGCTTTTCTCAGATATATATGATTCTCGTTCCCATTAAAGTTCAACCAGAGTTTTATGGGGAGTAATAACAGAAAATGTATTGAAGAATTCCAAATATTTTATTGACCTGAGCTCTGGCAAATTCAGTGCCAGTTTCATTTCAATGAGTTTGCTGGCCCATTGGAGCTGGAATTTGTTAAGCGTGATTAATACTCTTCTACTGAAAATTTTTATACAAGATCAAACATATATTAAATTGAACTAAAAATTCACAATTAACTGCACTAAAATGGCAGCTCAAAATCTCTGAATATAAAACAAAGCCTGCAGCTTTTGTTGTCAAATTTATATGAACAGAAACAGGTGTCCTGGGGTACCTACACTTTATGTGTTATCCTTGAAATGACAAATTTTTATATAATCTAATTTAGTTTGCTAGAAATAGTTGATATTTCAGGTTTTTTCCAGTGTAAATAAATTCAGATAAATGCAAGCTGACACTGGCCATTCTTGGATCTTCTGGAACTCATTGCAGTAAGAACCATTGTTGTTTCGAAGCTGTTAAAAAACCATAAATTTTTCTGTGCAAACCTCTGCCTGTATCTGGAGCAACAGTCAATTCTTGTTAAAGATAATTAAAGAATTACACTCGATTGATTTTTCCAGCTGGTTTTTATATTTGGGTGGTCTGAGGACCAGAGGAACAAAGCCCATTCACAGCTCTTCGACGTATTGAAAATATTCTCAAATTGCACACCAAATTAAACCAGATTGTTGGTGAGAGTTCCTCCATGCATTGTTCCTGAATCAAATGAAGATCTCTTTGTTGAGGCAGAGAAGAACAAAGATGCCTAATTGTAACTGTACTGTAAATAATAATAATAATAATAATAATAATAATTAAGAAGAAGAAGAAGAAGAGGAAGACTGCTTGTGCTCTGTGTCCATCCTGGATGTGTGGTGTGGGAATAAGGCATTCAGAAACACTAGAGTTAAAAAATACCAGAAGAATTATTTTCAGTCACATACAAGTCTAAATGTTGTCTTCAATGGAATGGAAATAGATTTTTGATGGAAATGTTTTGCATGCTAAATGGAATCCTAGAGGAGGCTGACAGAAACATATTCTAGTTAACATTTGATAATAACTGTAAATGAAATATTTAATTATGAGCATAAGACAACAGCTAATGTCTGTGACCTTTTTGCAGCTGGGTTGATATCACTTTTCCTGTCCTTGACAAGAAAATTAATTGTGTTGCTGAAGTGTGAATTTAAAGCTGTTGAGAGTCCTTTGTTTTTCAGCAGCACTAGTTTATATTCAACAGTTGAATACAACTGGATGAGATTTGCTGCAATTCCAAGCAATGGTTTCCATTATTTCTTCCTGTGCCATGAGGTTTCTGGTGCCTGCTGGACTTGGTGTCCCCCAGGACCCCCAGGATCTTTGCTGCTAAAGAGTTTTCCAGTCAGTCAGCCCGCACTGCCCTGGTGTGTGGGTGTTGGAATCCTGGCTGCTGAGAATTTCAGATTTTCTGTGCTGCCAGGCACTGACCCCCAAGAGAACACTGCATTGACCTGAGGCTGTGGAGAGGCTTCCAAAACGGAATGATAGAACCGGGATTGTGGGTGTGGAGTTTGGATAGAAGTGTGTGATATCACATGGTGGAAAACTCAGAGTTTAAGGTTTTAGAATATAGTGATATATATAAAGCAAGATGGAGGTTTTAGGGTGGTGTCTGGTCCTTCTTCTTCACATTTTTCTTCATGGGTTTGGGTTGTATTTTGTAATTGGACAGAAAAGTCTGCATGGCGGGACACGAGGGATTAGTTATTGGGTTAAAAGTGAAAATAATTTAGGTGTCATTTCTTAACTGGATAGTTTTTCCTTGAAAGACCTTGTAGGGATAGATATGGTGCCATTTTGTAGCTTGTTAGTGAAATGCTGCAGAACTCACAGCTTGTGAGACTGAGATATAGATAATAAAAAACAAAAAACATCTGAGTCCTAACACGAAATCTCATCTCGAGCGCTTTCAATCCCGACCTTGAGAGATGCTGAAAAGAAGCCAAGAACTGGCACATGGGGTTGTTTATCCCAGGGTACAGGACTTTGTATTTCCATTTTTTGAACTTCACAAAGCCCGTTTCTCCAGCCTGTGCTTCCCACCCACGTGCTGTCCCTCCCTGTCCTTCCTGCTGTGGGATGGGCCAGCCTCTCCTGTGCCTCTCAGGATTGCATTTTCCAAGCACTAATATTCTTCTTCCAAGCATGTAGTATTCTTAGAACACAAAAGATTTCTAAAGGATGGAAAAGGATTACTCTCACCTTTCAGAAACTGGTTGTGGTGGGAGAAAAGCATCTAAATGCCTTTATGAATACTGCTGCAGCTTGAACAAGGTGATGTCCTGATGGGGACCTCTATAGTTCAGTTTCAGAATTAACTGTCAGCTACATCTTCCTTCACTAAAATGTCATTGTTTTGGTCTTGACTGCCTTATTTTTCATAATGTCTTAGGCTGTTTGTACCTCAAAACACAAAAGCTGTTAAAAATATGGTAATTTCCACAGAAAATCAGTTAGCAGTCTGAAAATACATCAGGTGAAAGACGATTTCCTTGTTGAAATTTTTTTTTAATTAAGTTTTTAATTGTTTCCCTTTCACCTCACACTCTCCAGAGTATCAAAAAGAGGCTATTCTGATTTTATTGCTCATTCCACAAAGAAAGGCATTTGAAACAAACACAGTTGCAGTTTATAAAGATCGTCTTTAGTTCCCAGGGAGAGAGGGGCTGTTCACACATGAAAACAGTTTACATTTGTGAGAGAACTACAAAAAAACTCCTGTCCTCCTCCGATACAAGAAACCAGGGAGGGCACTGTCAGAAGTAATGCTGTGGAGAAGATAATTTTGGGGTTTTTGGATGTGCATTACAGATGTATTCAGTGGCTGATTTGAGGACAAGTCCATTAAAAGTTTTTCACCTGTGGTGAAGCACATAGAAGCTTTGTGCTCTCCTGGTGAGTTTTTATGTGAGGCAAGAAGTGATCCTCAACCCATCTGCTCTGCGCAGCTGGAATTTACCCAATTGATCAGTACAACTGAAAAAAAAGAAAAAAAAAAAAGGGCCATCAAAATCTCCAAGGCCCAATTACTCCATCTGTCCAGTGTCTCTGAGGTGAGCTAATGGAAGCTGGTACTGACAAAGAGCTGAGAAATCAGCAACAACTCCAGGCAAAAACTGTCAGACCTGGCCACTCCTCGAGGCTGCTGAAGGAGCTCTGGCATCCTCAGAGTGGAGAGAGCCTTGTGGGGGCTTAGGAGACTGCAGCAAGCCCTGCACTTTAGCAAATAACATAATTCCACCTGCAGAACAGAATACAGGGAAAACCTCTCACACCAGCCAGCCTTTCTGCAACAGCTGGAAAATTTTTGCCGTTATTTTGATTTATAAATATTTTTCAGAGTGCTGTCTGTAGGTGGTGTCTCAGTCCATGTGGATGCACAGCTTCTTCCTTCAGGTTTTTTCATTGCTGGAAAGCAGCCTTAGTTCATTGGGGTGTTTCTGGAATGCTGTAACAAACAATAAGGGATTGTAACAGAGCAGTCTGATATAATGTAACAACACAATAAACACTATAAAAATCAACTTTACAGTTAAGTGACTGCTGCACTTAAGCCCAGCAATAACTGAAACCTAGGGTCATGGCAACTCTGATGAAAAATGCCCTTAAGTGGAACAATGGCTAAAACTGACCTTAAAAATCCCTATAAAACCTCATTTGGGTTGAATACAATTCAAATCAACCTCAAAACCTTCTTAGTCTTTCAGTGTCTGGTTACAGTTTTGAGTGTGCTGGCAAAGAACACTCCACACAGAAAAAAAGCATAAATGTGGTGAAAAGGACTTTGGGGGATGTTTGCAGTCTTTCAGTCTTAGACCTACCAGGGCTCAATGTCCCTGAGCTGTGTTATGGGCAGAGGAATTATGCAAAGTCACAGGAGCTGCCAACAAGTCAGATATTTTCTAATTCAGCATATGGCTGATGGTTTATTTTTTCCACTCCTTTGGTTTTTTTTATGATGTTTGTTTTTCTACTTTTTTCCTTTTTTTAATTGGGAGGTTTATTCCATTTGTATGTATGGCTCATCACCAATGCATTTTAATCTTTACTGCATCATCTGGGAAAAACAGGATACGAAAAGCTGTGTAAATCTGTTTGTAAACATGTTTCTGAGCCCAGCTCTTTGCCAAGGGGGAAGCATCCAAGATGTTTTAATTGACAGCCCAGCTCAAGCACACTCATCTCATTTCTGGATGTCCCCATGTGTGGGCAGCACTGCCATTTATCCCCACGTCTCCACTGGATCCGTTTGCAGCATTATGGATTGGGACACACGTGGATGTGAGCTGAGCAGGGAGAGTGTGTCCATAAGCAGAGTGCACAGCAATAATCAATGTTCATTTTCACAATTTCCATTGTTTCATTTACAACCTTATCAGTCTCAGAGCAGAACAAAGAGGAGGTTGTGTTCTGTTACTCGGGGAATGACCAGCTGGGAAAAAAAAAAAAAAAAAAAGAATTTTCAGTGGATTTTAAAAAGGTCAGAATAAAGAAGTATCAAGTTGAAGAGTTCAGCTATTTTTTTTCTCAGACTAAAAGAGTTGAAAGCTTTTTTACCTTTTTTCAGAGAGCAGAATGATTTGGAGTCAAATGAGGGAACTGAATATTTAAAAACTGTCAACAAAACACATCGTTGGGCATGCACACATTTGTTGGGATCTATGAATGTAACT
This sequence comes from Irena cyanogastra, assembly GCA_013397155.1. Classification (NCBI taxonomy): domain Eukaryota; kingdom Metazoa; phylum Chordata; class Aves; order Passeriformes; family Irenidae; genus Irena; species Irena cyanogastra. The sequence continues at coordinate 90,864 of VWZV01008995.1, read as the reverse complement.
CATTTCCTATTCAACATTCAACCTGATTTTTTTTCTTTTGAGGCAATTTTGCATTTAAATGTGATAAATTGTGGTGTCTGGGCTGACAGGGTAAAACAGTTTTATTCCTTTGCGGCAGAAGGATGCAGTACAAAATTTTCCAATGTGAAAACTGTGAAATACTGGTTTTGGTAAGATTTTACTCATAGGAAATCTGTGTTCCCAACTGCAGAGTTCAAACATCTTGTTATTTAACTAGCTCTTTCTCTAAGGGACAGATTTTCAGGTAGACTTCCATATGTGTACATACAACCTGACCATACAAATAACATTATTTACACGTGTATGAACTCCCCATTACTGCAAACATATCAAGAAAATTGACTCTGTGGGGTTAAGTACTGAAAGTATTATTTCTCATCAGCAGAAGTCAAGAGCAATTTTTTTTTTTTTTGACAAGTAGGGGTTATTCAAAAACCCCAGACAGAAATGTGCTTGGCATCACTTGGATATAGAAAAATGAAATTTGGCTGGGGATTTGGTTGGCAGGGTGCACTCTTCATGTAAGGCAGAGCCACATGCTTCCCAAAAACCTCACAGAGCTTCCAAGCTAAGGCTGCTCTCACATGTTCTCCTTGTGCATCATCCCAATCGTGTGTCTCCACACCATTTAGATGCACAAAGAGACTGAAATGGAGCTTGCTTTTCAGTCATGCATAATATGGATAATCATCCTGCCTCCCACATCTCTTTTGCATGCCATTTAAATGAGACTATTGCCTACTTTTTAGTCAATTTTAAGCCAAAATATCTAGTGCCTTAATAACAGCTGTTTCTCTTTAAAATGCACTTAGAAATCCTATTTAGGGTGCTAATTTGCTTAAGGATGGAGCCAAACTACATTTTCTGTTTAATAAGGGCTCTTTTTGCATTTTAATCTCCTCATCAGCAGTAATAGGCTGTGGATATATAGAGGCAGGGTTGTGGTTTTGGAGAGGGGGCATTCCTGAGTACTTGTACATGATTTTGTAAAATGTGTGAAGGGTTTGAAGATGCTCCTCCAGCATCTCCAGTCAAAAAATCCTGGCTCACTGTGACATCCATGGGCCACTGGAATAGGGACTGAACTCAGGGTGGCCTAAAACAAGCAGCCAGCCCAAGACAGCCACCTCAGTGTTCAGCAGCACAATATTTGCATTTCCAGTGGAATATTCATTCCACTTCTGTGGGGCTGTTCTGCGTTGGGGCTTTTTTGTTTGCGTGTTTGTTTCCCAAAAAAAGTGAGACAGTAATGGCTGTCTTCAACGCCTGGAAAATTGGCCAGGGAAATGGAGGAGCCCCAAATTCAGGCAAGGCTCCCAGTGTCGCAAGAAACCCCCAGCCAGCTCATCTGGGCAGCTGTCTGTGGTGGTTTTATATGGGAGGTATTTATAGAAATAATGTAAAGGATTTAATTATTAGAAAGTTGTATGTGTTTTTGTGAAAAAATATATGTTAAAGATGAAAAAAATCGGTCAAATTCTTTTAAATCTAAAAATTAAATTTTTAAATCTAAAACTTTCATTCTAATTCTTATTACTTTTCCTTTTAGTTACTATTAATAAATTTTTCTTTATACCCTTTTAAAACTTTAAACCTACTTTAACTTTCTCCTATTCCTATATCAGAACAAAACATAAATAAATACATTCTAATAAATACACTAATAATTATCCAACACTAAACCCACCACACTCATTGATACATTAACCAAAAAATCTCAAATTAACAAACCAGAACCAGTACAGTGCCACAGCCAGCAGGCAGCTTGGAGAGCCAGAGAATCAACCTCATTTCAACTCCACGGCAGGGAGCCAAACAGTCCCAAAATCATGGCTTGAGTTGAGCTGAGTCCCTGTTAGGAGCAGATGCAGTGTCCTCCTGGGTTTGTCAGGCCTTTCAGTAGCAGCCATGAGGAAATTAAATGAGATCCCAAGCTCCCAAGCAGCTTTCTAGATGGAAAACCAAGTGAATTTCCAGCAGAAAGCTGCCCGAGTTTGGAAGGAGTTCATCAAAACAAATATGTATTTCTACAATCTCTTTTGATCTCAGAAAATTAGCATTGTGTCTCTGGAAAATTGTCATCCAGCTGTAATGATATTAACCCTTGAGTCACCCAGTGTCTTGGACATTTTTCCAAATTTCCTGTTCTGCTGTGAGCACCACTTATCAAGGAATAACAGGTTGCCCTACGAAAGGATAATATATAACATATTGCCTTCACAGGCTTTGATGTACTGCCTTGATCCAAATGAGCTCTTCTTGTCTCTCCTCCCTTCCTGCTCCTGTCTCCCTGATGTTCATGATTCTGGGCTGGAAACTTGTCACTCCCAACAGCAACGCATGGTTGTGGCTTTTGGTGACACAGCAAAACCTTGTGTTCCTTGTGCAAGTGACTCACTCACCCTTTCTCCTGGTGTTTAACAGCACAAGGTCTGCTTTGATGGGCTGGGCTGGCTGAAAATCCCTCTGTCCACAGGGGGAACTGCTGACCAGTGACTGAGGAATGGAATGTGGGGGAATAAGGCACGTAGAGATGTTTCCTCTGCAGGATCAGTGGTTTGGGCACGCCGTGGGCTGCCTGCAATGACCTGAGATGACTCCAAACCCACAGGAGTTTAACCAGGGACTTAGTCAGGGCCTAATGATGACCCAATGGCGGGTTCTGGGAAGTGAAACCTGTGTGTGTCTCTCCTGCTGTTTGGTGGTGGCAGCCTCGTGCACGAATCCCCAAACTCCTTCAAACTTGGTTCTCTCTGGCTGCAAAGAGATGTGCACAAACTAATTTATCCTGCAGAAAGAAACCATCACCTGCCCCTCAGCTTAAATCCCGTTGGACAATCAACAGGGACAAAGCAAGGGAATTAGGAAGGAACTCTGTTGCCATACCTATAGAGCCATTAATTCCTAAATGGTTTCACACACAGAAACCTTCTTTCATTTCCACTGTACCAAGTATTATTGATTTTTGCTGTTGCAGCAGTGCCTTTAAGACCTGACCAGGGCCTCTAGGTACAGATGTGTTATATTTTTATAGGCATGCAAGACAGAGATAATCCATGCCCTAGGCAGCTATCAAGTCAACAAGCAACAGAATGTTAAAAATAAATGGGGAGGAAAAGGGAGTAATGAAACAACCAAACCTGCACACGAACCAGTAGACAAGAAAAATACTGAAACAGGAAGATGAAGTTGCTATTTCTCTCATACCACATGTGAAAATTAATTAACGTTAATCACTGCAGTATTATGGGATAAAGCAGTGATTTTAGTGCTTAGGATGTGAATATTTCAGTAACAAAAGACCCGCCTGTTCTTGCATCAGGCATACAACAGGTCACTGTAGACCCACCAAATACCATCTTGTTAATGTATCCATGCTGGTGTGTTTTCAGCATGTTTTGGGGTATTAATTAGCTCAGGCAAGGTAGCAGGGATAGCATTTTCAATGCTATTGGAGGTATACAATAAGAAGGAATGCTGTTGGAGGTGTACAGTAACAAAAAGAAGGAAGTCACATTTTGTTCTGCACTGCAGCACATATTCAAAACTAAGACTGCTGATAGGACTGCTTGGAATGAGGCTCCACAGATGAAGGCAGTGAAATTTATCAGGGTTAATTCCAGCCAACAATATTGTTTTGATAACCACTACATGGGGCATGTTTATACAAGCCTCCCAGGTCAGATCCACTCCTCCTGGAAATCCCTGTTCCACTTGTCATTGTTCAGCAACAGAGTGAAATCTGCACCCTTTAAACTTCTGTTCTTACTCTGCCTCAGAGCACTGGCATATTGATTTTAGTTTTTGGATCTCCTTAATTCAGTTAGTGTAATTGCATATGGATATTTCTTCTTTGTCTTCCTTTTTCCTGCAGTGTTGTCACAACTCAGTCCCTTGGGAGCCCTGGGGGTGTCTGAGCCTGAGCTCCAGGACAGCACTACCACAGGGGGGTCAAGGCAGTCAGGGAGTTGGATCAGGGGTGGCATCCTCCTGCCTTGGAGTGCCATCCCAGAAAAATGCTGGGAGCCCATTCCTAAGCTTCAGTCATCAGTCTTGTGCCCAGTGTGAGTGTACCCTTGCACCTCTATTTCATGCACAGATTATCTGTGGATTCAGGAGATGCAGAAATTACATCAGGACTTGCAGATCTGAAGTGTGTGTACACAAGCTGCATCTTTATATTTTAGAGTAGAAAATATCAATGTTCACTGATTCAATGTGTTCACTGAATGAATATATATTTTTTATTTCTTTAAAAATCATATCTACACCTTCTTCTGTCTCACTTAATATAAAGGCTCATCTTCCAGTTTTCATGCATGCTGGTTTCCGTCCTTCCATAGCAAAAGAAGGAATTTCTTATGAATATTCAGTTTGCAAAAAAAACCAAAAAAAACTTGCTATAATAAATAAAGAAAGGCAAAAACTTGAGAGAAGACATGTAGGCAGTGCTCATGTGAAGTACAGTAGAAAGGAAGGCAACCATTTTCTATTCATTATTGTTTGAAATACCATCATGTGTGTGTAAACAGAGCCCTATTTATACAAACAATTCTATAAAAGCACTCACATATGCTGTAATTCCTGATAAGATTACGTGTTTATGCTGCATAGTAGATTGACTGAATGCATGTTGGAAATTACAGCACTTTAACTGCAGGTTAAAATGCATTATTGAAAAGTTTATTTTATGTTTGATATATAAAATAGCCAAATTGTAACAGTAGTAGTAACTTTTAAATACTATTAATGGCTAGTGATCTGTTATTTCATTAAACAGAGATCTGGTTCTTCTAAAATCATCTCTCAAGCTGTTAGGATGGTTGTTTTCTTTTTAAGGCAATGTGTTAGAAGTACTATACTGCACATTATTCTGCACAAGAGCAGCTGTAATTCAAGAGTCACTTCTCCATTCCCCAGACAATAAGAACTTTATGACAAGAGCTTTGCCTCACAGATGTGTGAGTATAATGAATAAATGACAAGCTCTTACCAGATAACAATATTATATTCTTTATTGTGCTCGGGCCCTCACTTACAAAACAGCCAAGAAATGTCAAACACTTAGATAAATAAGCTCTTACTGAATTTTAGCTCTCTGGAATCCTGCACACACTGATGAGAACAAGTCCTTTACCTCCAGGAGATAAAACAGAGCTCAACCCCGAGGCAGAGGTCGCAGGAGCAATGTGTGGATGAGAAGATAAACCTGCAGAAGGTGTTAACCAGCTCCATGCTGATTGATTTGTCCTGCAGACCCCCAGCCATCAGCTGCCTGCTGAGCTAGATGGAAATCAGTGGGATGAATTCATTAGGGAGTTATTTCAGGTGTTTTGTTTAACAAAATGACTCCTGAAGTTATAATGTATTCCAGAAGAAATTGTGCTCCAAAGATGAATAAGCAATTGATTATTTTCACTGAAGTTGTTTTAAGAAAAGCTATCTCCCACTAAAATGGAAAATCCCATCTTCCAGCATTTCAAGCTAATAAGGATCTTGGACTTCCTTCAATCACACCTTGATATCACACAACCACACAATAGCTTGTGGTGATTTTGAGAACTGGGTTTCCCAAGGCCACATTCCTTGTAGGGCATTTCAGTCTCACAGCCTGGAATAAAAGCCCGAGGTTTTGGAAAAACACAATAAATACTGGAGGTTCTACAAAGATGGGCCCCTTGCTTCCCAAGAGAGCAAAGGTGCATCCAGGGGCCTTATGTGAAAATACAAGCAAAGATAAATTTCTGAGTGAATATAACAGTGACTCCTGTTAGATGTGTCTTCTGGGACTTTATTTGTTTTCTGTGAGATCTGGAAGTTGCACTAATAGGTGGCAGCATGTCCCAGTGCAGCTGGCTCTCCAGTGGGAGGCTGAAGACTATTGTACCTTTTTCCCAATCTCTTTCTGAATGTCCTTCTTTGACTCACAGAAACCCATACCAATATATTTCCCAGGTATCACTTTGAACTGAATGGATCCACTATTTCTTTCCCTTTTAAAATTTTCTGAGACAGATGTCAGCAATAACCTCAAAATTCTCTGAATCTTTCCTTTTTCTTCTTTTCCTCTCTAAATGAATCAAGGTGAAATCATTTTTGAAGCTGTTCAGAGCATCCAGATGTGGCCTAATAAAAGGGAGAATAGGATGTGATCTTCAAGAATCTGCCATAGCTCTTTTAACTTCTGGTTACAAATCTATTTCCATTTCATACATCTACCTAGATGGTTCTTTGATCTTGAAATACCATGGGTGACCATGATGTGGGACCTGACTTTCTAAAAGCACAAAAAGTTGCAAACACTTGTGAGCTGCTTAACATATCCATTTTATTTTGGTAGGCTTGGAGCTCAAAATGCTCCAGGAACTTTCCAAAGACAGAGATGGATCCTGCCTTTGACTTTGTGCCATTACTAACAAAAAGTTCCATGGCATTTTGTTGATGTGTTTGTCTCACTTAATACAACCCCTCATTATGGTATTCATCATAAATTCATGTGACTGAAATGTTGTATTCACTGCAATACACACAAAGCTCTTTCTTCACCTTCAATGTGTTGTTCTGGCATAAAAATCTGTGAACATGGCCATAAAAACTTGCTGAATGTACTTTTTTTTCCCCCTAGCATGTTAATGAAATAGAATGAGAAATCATGATGTTTGAATTTATTTTTTTAATGATTATGCTCCTGATAATTAATTCATAAGTCATTTCTAGGCCCTAGAGGCTCCCGTGGCACATCAGAGCTAATGTTGTTGTTGAGATAATGGAATTAAGTGGAATGTAGGTGGTATAGATTCTGAAATGTGCATTTGTGAAGCCTTCTGTGGGCTGCAGAGTGATGGATAAAATATCCACTCTGCCCTAAATATCTCTGCCCTTGTTTGCCTAGGTAAGCAAACAGATGCAAACCCAAAACAGGCGGAGTTTGAATTCTGTGGGAATGAATTCTTTAAGAACTCCCTGCTCAAGACCAGCAAGGGATCACAGCAAGAACAAATGCTTGACCTCTTGTCCTTAATAACAAAAGTTAGATTCTGTCCTCAGAAGTGCAGATAAATATTTATACCTGAAAGGAAGGGTTTGACCCAAAACAGAGAGCACAAGACACTCATGGCAACTATTTTGTTGTTTGCTCATTAGCCTAAAACTTCTGCTCCTTCCCTTTGTCATCTCTCTGTTCTTTTGAAGATGAATGCTGTGAGGAACAGAAAAAGACTTTCAGAATGACAAAAGTAGTTGGAAAAAAATAGAAAAAAAATTACAGCCCACTATGAAGTTACTATTTGTCCTGGCTTAGGGCAGATTTTGGGGAGGGATGGTCAGCAAAACTTATTTCTGGGCTAAACAGATGAGTGGGGATACGAGCACCATAAAGGCACCCCAGGACATTCTTGCAGTGCACTGGGGGTTTTTGGCAGAAGAAACACTGGCCATAAATTTTATTTGGCTGCTTTTCAATTCTGCATATTCAATTAAAAAAGAAAAAGTTACAAAAATGCACAATACCTTGCTCTCCATTCAGTCAGATTAACAGTGGCATAGAAACTGAAGGCAATTACCTGATCTGGAACTGGTGGACAATTTTATCATTTGTGGTCATAAAGTTTCCTCGTCATGAAAGTGCATTAAATGTTTAATAGAATTACATAAACTTTTTTAATATCTGATGTTCAGTGTACGTGTGAAAAAAACCCAATATACAGTGCATTCCCAGGATATTTTTTCATGAAGTATTTCCTAAAATCAACTCAACAGAACATGGATAAATCTGCACCTTCCAATACACTAATGTATTCTTGTTTCCTCCTTCCATTGCCTAGAGTGCATTTTTGCAGTGGATTGTGATGTTTTTGTTTTCACTGATTGTAATCTCTCCCTGGAGAAATCCCAGTTTACCTGTATGCTCAATATTTCCCCAGATGCAGCATAAATGTGCTCCTGCAGACAAATTGCATGCATATATCAGAGGCCAAAAAAGGACCTTCTCCTAAGACCCAATCCCTAGCCTTTAATTTAGGTGAGCATTTGATTCAGGACTTGTCTTTGCAGCTGAAATAGAAAACCAGCAAAGCAGTCTCTCAGGCTTTTGGAAAAGAGACAGAAATAATCTTATCTTTGTACAGTCCCTGCTGGTCTTTTTAGCAAAAGTCTCCCAAGAATCAGCTAGGACACACTTCAAGGAAATTACACCCTTTATCATCACACTGAAATGTAAAACATTTGGGAAGTTTGGTGATATTTTCATCAAGAATGTTATTGTAGGAAATTCTTCCATTAAGGGTTTGTGAATTAGCTTGTTTTCCCTGCTCAGATGCTGAAGTTTCATTTATTTGAACACTGCTTTTAAAGCAGCTATTAGGAAAACAATAGGGCCACTCATCTAAAATAAAATAATTAAAAAGTAAATCACTGCTGACACCAAAGTGTATTTAAAAGCAGCTGCAGTCAATAAGATGGTTGGATTTTAGTTCACAAAAATGAAAGGCATGCACCCACATGGGAGCAATAATGCTGGCTGATTTATTGTAGAAGACTTGTGCAGAACAAAGCAGGAGAAATGTGGACCCGAAAGTAGAAAAAGAAACTGTAAATGTTTAAGGCTTTTCGTAATTTCTTTTGGAGCTATAGGAAGCAGTGATTAAGAGAAGTCTTTGAGAAGGGTTGATAGAATTGGGACTGGTCAGGAAGAGAGAGGCATTCTGAGCAGTTTAGAGATCCCTGCCCCTGAAAAATGTACAAAGAACTGCATGTAAAATGGGTGGAAAGTAAAAAAATCCTAATTACCTCAGAAGTCTGATCATATCTTATAAAGTGTTAAATTCAGATTCACCCAGTCATGCTTATCTAGTAGTACCTTCTTCAAAAAGAGTCTTAACTTTTGTATAATCTAGTTATTTCAGAGCTAAACTAACACTATTCATGAACAATATCTGGCTTTTCAAATGTTCTTGCCTGTTGTACAGAGCAATTCTGACTCAGAAAATGAATAATTGATAAGGTGTAAGCCTGGGAGCAATTGGTATCTTTTCAGATCTCTGAGTGAGAAGGAGATTTGCTTTCATTTCTAAAATGAGCAGAACATTTTGGAGAAATTGAAGCTGGGTGGTTCAGAGCATTAAACCTTGGCTCCGTGGCAGTGGGTTTTGTTCCCAGAGTTTTCACAAATGTTTGTCTGATGTGAGGAAAGTCTACAGGAAGAGATAACGCTTAAAATTTCAGGTAATTCTAAAGTTTGAATGCTGACTGTGTTTAATTAATCAATCAGCTGGGTGGTGAAGGAGAAAGACCACGTGAGACTGCAGGAACTGTTCACCAGCAGATACTGGGTCTAAGCTCCCAGACTTTGCAGATTTTTTATAGATTTTCCTGACCATCAGAGTAGATCCTACTTGAGACTGGATTTTTTTTTTCCCTGACTGTAAGATTTCTTTCTAGATCATATTCTATCTTTTATTTCATTTGCAGAGTTCATGGGAAATGTTTTGTCCTCTGTTTGGGTTTTATAACAGCAAATAGCACTGTAGGAAGTCTAGTGGTGTGCAGAAAACTTCATTTTGATGTTATAACTGTCAAGACTGAATGGAGTGGCAAAAGGTCACTTGTTTTCTGACTGGAGTAGAGATGGATGAGGGTGAATTAATAGTTGGAAAGAATTTTTTTTGAAGGCTGATTTTTTTTTTTCAGGCATAGATAATAATGCAATGGATCAAGAACAGGGTGAGAGACAGCAGGTGTCCAGCTTTTTGGGTTGGGGGAAAGGAATTGTTTAAAATCTTGTTTAAAAAGGAATTGTTTAAAGCACTTGTCCCTTCCTTAGACAAGTGTCCTAGTCTATAAGCCAGTTCTAGGCAGGTGCATATCAAAGGAAATCCACTTGCTCTTCAAAGCTCTGCCTGCTCAGGGTCTTTTAGTGTGCCTTTTAGGTTGCTTTTACATGGATTTTGGCTTTGTGAAAAGTGTGGTTTGAGCCATAAATTACCCTTATTTGTTTGTTAGTTTGCACAAAATCAGTGTAGTTAATGGGTTTCTCAGACAACTTGATTGTGCTCGCTGGATTAGTCAATGTTTTAACAACAAATTCAAATTGATTGTGGATGCTGCCATGTTTGCATGTAGCTGATTTAGTTTTCAGAAAGTGGAGCAACAAGTCATTCAGTGCAGGAGAGAAAGTTTGGTGTCCCTACTTTACCTGTGGATTACCTGGTGTCACTTCAGATTTTTTATATCAGGACAGGGACAGTGGCATTGTCAGGCTTGTTCTGGCAAGCCCTGTAGTGTCAGCATGGTGTGAGGGCAGTGCTGGAGTCTTGGCAGTCAGACAGACAAACATTTGTCAGGCTGCTTGGAAAAAATACTTCCTGAACTCTAAGTGGTGCATTTGTCCTGCCAGCTTTTCTGTAGTTTGTGTGCACGATGGTGCAAACAGGAGAGCTCCAGAACTCTGCCATTTAAAAGCATTTCCACATTTTTTGAGGCAAGGTGCCATGAAAATACAAAGTGCTGTTAATTGGCTGGTAAGACTTGAGAGAATGCAGCAGTAATTACATATTTGATAGACTCCCACCATCTACTGTGGAGCAACAACTCAGCAATTCTGTTGTGAGTGAGCATTTCCATCAGTTTATTTCAGTGTGCCACTGCAGTGTCAGGAGAAGGCAGGAAGGGACAACTCTGTGATTTTTGGGTGCTTTTGCATTAGAAACATGAAAGCTGAAAACATTTATTCTGATTAGCCACAGGGTGACTTGTTCTTAAAGTCACTCCAGTGGACAGAGTCCAAGCACTGCCTTGGAAATAAGATGTGGCATTTACCAGATTTTGCTGCTGCAATTATTAACCCTTTGGAAGTTTGCCCTTCAATAACATGGCTGTTGTAATCTCTTCAGAGATTAATTAAAAGAAAACAAGCTAATTTTATTTCAAGGGATAGCAAAGGATTTTAATAAAGTGGCCTAACACCTGGAACTAGGACTTCAGTGGGGACCAGTGCTTGGTGCTTTTTTGTACAAATAAAATAGTGAATGATGGTGGTGTTCAGTGTTCTTCTAGAAATCCCTCAGCAGGAGCCTGGTGTGAGAGAGGATTTGAGGGAGAGAAAGTAAAAGACGAAGGAAAATAAATGTCTGCACACAGTACCCCTGATTTAACCCCTGAGCACAGTTCTAACACTGGACAGTCCTGATCACAGATTGACTAGAAAAGAGTTTATTAGAGACCTAAAGGAATACAAATGAGATGATCACAACGGAACTATGTTCTTTAGGATGGCAATGAGAACTATCAGGGTTTATTAAACATGCAATTATTGTGGCTTTTTTGGGACTGAACATGCCATGGAATATTTAAAATGCCTGTTCAGTGGCTTAAGGATGCATTGTGTCATTTCATGATGACATGGATAACAGCTAAGCTCTGAAATTTATACCTAATTTCAGAACATCAGCTTTAGAAATAAGCATATAAACAGGTCAGTGTACACAAGATTTCAAAAGAACCATGTGAAATAACAGAGAGTGCACCTCACAATAAGCATTTTTAGCAGTTCACTGAGGTAACAGCCTTAGGGCAGTTACCAGTCTTTGATATCTCACAGCTAAAACTGAAATACTTATGTTTATCCTGACCTCACTGCAGTGATTGTTTCTCACTAATTTCTTACAGTTAACATTGTGAGTGCAGTGCAAATGGCAAATACCTGCTTTTAGAGTGCAGGCCTCTGTTCCTGGTCTTTAACTTAGAGCTATTCTAATAAAAAAATAACTACATGAGTGCTGCACCCAGCAATTTGGTGTCCATGGCCTTTTTCCAGAGCACTTTAGGGATGCTCCTTATGACAAACACCTTTTTCTTCATGTCTGGCTTCCAACAGAGACAACATCAACCATTTGTATCTGGTTACTACAGGGTGACACTCAGCATTGTGGCTCCAGGGTTTAACTCTTAGTTTCCTCTTCTGTTTTTTTTGCATTTCTAAATAAGCAAATAGGAAGCCAAACAGTACTTTGTACAGTGGAATTAACAGTTCTTCCCTAGTATGTATATTATATCGAGTGCAGATGTCACTCCAGCAGCATCTCCTCCAGTATTTATTGCTGTATTATGTAATTCCTCTTTTAATATGGATTCTACTCAGTGGCACATGGAAAGGGCAGGCATATTAACTGATGTAAAGATACTTGGAGCTCTTTAAGCAACAAGCCTTGTGGGCAGCAGGGAGGGAGACAACCTTCATCTCACTTCCCACACTGCTCTGGGGGAACAGTCAGAGCTAAATAGCTTACAAAAACAAGCAAAGAAACCAACAAACACCCAAACCCCAAACAAATCCACAACAAAATGCCATTTTCCTGCTGTTTAACTGCTGGAAAGCAAGAGTGAGCCCCCACAGATGGATGACAACGTTACCCACGCCCAGACCACTGAAATTTCCAAGTAGCAAGGAAATTTTCAGGGCCAGTCTCAGTTTCTGGATTTGCCCCTGTTGTTGTGGATGGGGAGAAGAAAGAAAAAAGTAACAATATTAACAAGGTTTGATGATGAATTGCTCCAGTGGTTTAACAAGGTCCAGCTGAGCATTTACTGCACCAGGATGGGGTCAGACAAATCTGTCAGGGAGAGGCTCCCACTGAGGCACGGGCTCCAGAAAAGACCCCTTGTAAATCTCTGCTGGGAAACAGGACAGGAGAGTTCCTTGTCAGAGAAAAACAAAAACTCCCCACTGCCCCAAAAGCCAGTCTGGGCAGTGCAGTCAGTCTCTGTCTGTCTGTCTGTCTGTCCTCACTTGCAGGGTGCAGGAGCAAAGCTGAGGCAGGATTAAAGTCCACCAGCAAAATCAGGGCTGCCAGACTGGAGCTGCTGTCTGTGCAGGAATGCAGAGACACTCCTTGGAGTCACACAGGGCAGACAGAGCTGCCTCTCCAGGGGAAAGGAGCTGCAGGGAAAGGAGAAGGTAAAGGCAGCCCCTGACAGGAAAAATGACATCTCCATTTCTTGGAGAAATCCCTGATATTCCTCTTCAACCCTGCTCTCCTGAGTCCTGGCAGAGATGTAGGTGACTTTATCCCAAATCCCAGACCCAGGAGTTTTGGCCATTAAACCCTGGAGCGGGTTAATGTCAAAGGATGAACCTGAGGCTGGGCTGTGCCACAGGAAGGGCTCACAGTGCTGCTGAACATCTCAGGGGATGGGAAGGGATGGAAAGGGATTTCCCTAAAAGAATATTGATTTCCAGACTACAGAAAATAGAATTCACAGAAGGATCCTCAATTCCTTAATTTGCTAAAAAATGCTACATTTATTTTGGGCTTTTTGTTGAGTTTTGGTTTGGTTTGTTTGGGTTTTTTTTGAGATATGGTAAAGGGTGGCTTAGGCATGTTGTCTTTCCTGGAGGGAAATTAAGCTGTTGTTGCCTCTGTACAGCAGCTAAAGCACATTTAGAAAATTTTATTGTACATCCTGAATGGAATAAAACCCCTACATCAATTTGTCAAAGTGCTATCAAGGGTCAGGAAAGCTCACCTCCTGAGCTAATTTGCTGGTCTTATTTAAAACCCCTTGCTATTATCCAAATAATTATTTCTCCTCTGCTAAAGCTCCTACATTTGGCTAATGTTTGAGCAAAGCACCAAGAAGAATAATTGTGACACCTGGAGTCTCAGTGCCAGCATTTAGCAGAGGACAGAATTGTTCTGTGCCTCTGTTCCCTGGGTGCTTCTCAGGGCAGACCCAGCCTTCTCCTGAGCTTTCCTGCTGATATTTAAGCAGTTGAATTTCACTTATTCCTAGCATGCCCAAGAGCCTGTCTCAGTGCTTTCACCCCTGACTGTTGTGAAACTATTTCAAGGAGCCTGAGCAAAAAAAATGCTGTAGTTACCTGAATATGAATCTGATGAGTGAACCTAGTGGTTTAAACCAGTTTTATCATTATGTCCAGAGAATGCAGGTTTTGTCTTGCCACTCGGTTGCATACAGCTGCTTTATTGCACACAGAATGTGTTGGATTGGTGTCAAGGGCTTTTTTTCCTCCCATTTCTTTTCTGGTGTCCAATCTTTTGAGAGTTTAAAACAGCAGTAGCTTTGTAGCACTTAGGTTTGAAGGCTGGGTTAGCCTAGAGGATGGAATTGGGAAAGTTCAGACAGGAGGAGGTCAAAAGGGTGTGTGCTGGATAAACCTATTAAGCAGAGGGTGGGAGTTGTACCACCTAGGGTCAGCTCCAAAATTTAGTTTGATCCCCTGCTTTAAAATGTAGACATTGTGAACCATAGTAAAAAGATTTTCCCTTGGGTTTGGCAAGGTAATTTAGGATCCCAGAATGTTTCTGTAGTCCTAGAGACAGCAAAGCATTCGATGTAGAATGGAGCAAAGTGTGCAGTAGAAAATCAACGTGCAATCAAGAACTGGATTCCTGAGGGAGACTCTTTTCTAAGGAATCTGCTCAGGCAGGGAAAATGAGAGCTCAGATGCTCAGAGCATACCTAGGGCTCATTAACACACACAGCTAAGCATTATACTGTGCAAAACATGAATTATTGCTTTGTTGGGAGCAGCCCAGATGATGTAACTGCACCTTCACAGAAATGAAGCAGCACATCTGGTTTTCAATGCTGCCATTAGCAACAGCTCTGCTATCAATTTCAGCCCACATTCACCTCCTGAAACCTCCACCCCAGTGAAGGGAAACCCTGGGCACAGCTAATGCAGAAGTTGCTAATGCAAAGTGAGTCTGTGCTTTTGGGATGTAAACTTAGGTTAACAATGAGCACACTTCTTTTTGCACCCATCCTGGTAATTTTTTTAAAAGCCAGGAGTTATAATTCCTGTAATACCCTTAGAAAGCTTATTTTAGCACACAATGTCAGCTGACTGTGCAATCACCATCCTGAAATGGTGAAGCTTTGACACATATTTCCATATTTTCTGTGAAATATGGACAGTAGCCACACTTGGGGGAAATTCTCAGCCTGATTATCTGACAGAGAGGTTTTTCTTTGTAAAAGTGAATACAAAATTGCCAAGTGTCCAGTTCAGGAAAGCTTTCCTGTACAGCACAGCAGTTAAGCTGGGACTGTCTGAGTGCTGGGTTATTTGCTCTCCTGAAGCAGGGAGGTTTTCAGGCAGCAACAGAAATAGATTTAAATTCTCAGCTTCCTTCTGTTTTTATTCAGTTTAACCCCAGCAGTATTTCTTTACCTATCTCAAGCCCAAAATTGTGTTATTAGTAATTGACTGGCTATTATTAAAAGCCTGGAAATTCCCCCAGACTTTTATAATTGGCAAACTGAAAAACTCAGGTTTTGTATTCCATGAAATGACCTTACCTATTTTTCAAAGAAAATGAACAAGACTTTTTAATTAAAGAAACAGCTATTTGTACAGGGAAATATTGAATTTGTAGGTACTATGATCAAAAAATGAATTCCTTTCAGGCATGTTTATATATCTTATAATATGTGTGCTTTTCTCAGCTGCCACAAAATTGCCATCATAAACATAGACAAGTCAAAGTAAAATGGGCAAATACAATCCTGGTGTAATTCCACTGGCTGAAATGCATTTTTGCTCTTGCTTATGACAATTCCAAACCTGTGCTACTGGCTTTAAGTGTAATCTGCCTGAATCTAAGTCAGTGATAGATTTAAACATAATTTAGTCATCATCAAATGATAAAAGTAAGTCTTTGTCTTTAATTATGGGTATTTTTCCCTCTCAAATGAAACAGTTTGTGACTAAAAGCTTAACCTTTTCAAAAATGCTCTTTTTTAAGAGCTGGAAAAAGCCAGTAGTTGTACATATTTTACTAGAAACATCTCTGCATCTTGAACTGCATCTCAGCACTGCTTTTATCACAGAAATATTTTGTTATCACACACCTACTTCCTTTTCTTTTGAAGTTTTTACAAATTTCAGAAATGTCCAATGTTACATCAGTGTCCCTTCTCATTCAAATGCATCTGCAAAACTGAGGTAGGACAGTTTTCTACAGATTTTATCAACAAGAGAAAACATGCTATACATTAAGTAATATGCCATGGAAGTCCTTAATTTGTTAGGCATTAATTAACCAGGTATTTTACATTAGGTAATACTTTAAAGGCAAGACTGGATTTTTAACTTCTCTGTGATTTCTGTGTGTTTGCACCCAGTGGAGGTGGAATAAGAACAATTTATACCAATCACAGAAGACTGATCAGATTTTAAGAGCACCCAACAGTGCCTCCAAAGCACTACATTATTCTAATTTTTACAGCATTTGGTTCCCCACAGAACTGTGCAATACACTTTTTCATGCTCACTTTATCTCTTTCTCCTTTAATAACAAATTATTTTTGAGGGGAAGGATGATCCTGCAGGGGAAGATGCTATCTTAGAGCTCAGATATGTAGGTTTGTTTCCAGAAGACATTCAATTCATCATCTGGGGACTGAAGATAGTGTTGCTTTTTCTGCTTTTTGAGAGTCTTGTGAAAATGAATTCACTGTGGATAGAAAGGCATACAGATAGTGTGAGGAGTGTTGTGGAAGGAATTAAATGTTCTCTGTTCTAAAACAGTGGGATGAATGCCAAGCAGCAGCAGTATGAAATGAGTGAAACTGAGCTCTGGCCCAAACCAGGTGTTTCTCATTCCCACAGTTCATTGGCTCTGACTGTGATTCTGATGTCAGATAACACATTAATTTGTTGAGCTGAACCAAATCATTCATTATTGCAAAGTGCTAAGTGATCTGCACAGTGATAGTTTCTAACGTCATTTGGCAGACCTGAAATAAAAACAGGAATAAAACTTATAACAATAGATTGGAAATAGCATAGGGTAGATGCTGATCATGTTGGGTACCAAAAGGTAGCAGGAGCACATGGAATAACCTACAGGGCTTTCTAGATCCTACTAATCTCTCTTTCACTCCAAAGGTATTCAGATCATACTTAAAACTTTTGCTGAAAGCTTTCATTACTTTTTAAATGGATTTTACCCTTCAAACGTGTTGTTTTAAGTCCCCTTGGTTGAGGAAGACTTCAGATCAAGTTCTACCTTTAATGCTGCCTTTTTGAGCCATGTCCCACTTTCTGTTCTTGAGGTGAGGAAATGCTTTTAATCTTTTGTAGGTGCACAATAAAAGCTTTTAACTTAGCAGTGGTTTTACACCACAGGATTCTGTGTGTTGCCATTTAATTACTTTATTCTGCATGAGCATTCATTCATACATTGCAGGAACAAATGGATGTAAAGCAAAGGATTAATTTTTTACCAGCTTCAGAGTAAAAGGCTGTCAGTATCAGAGTGACATTATCAGCCTTTTAAAATCATGCCATTAGGATTTATGGAGAGCAGTGCTTTCATAGGGGACAGATATTGAGTCAAACCCTCAGCCCTAGCTTGAACACCAGTGTAGAAAGTGGATATGGAGAAAAGGAGAATTGTTTGCAGGTTTTTCATGTCTTAATTTAGGCCACAATCCAAATTAAATTGAAGTAATCTGGAAACCACTTTGGCTCCACTGGACTTCTCGAGCAACTTCTAAGCCTGCAGAGAAGGAACCATTCTGTGGAAGCTGGAATCCTATAATTGCACATATTACTGAAATTGCAGAAGCAGCTTCAGGAGAAAAACCGAGTTTTGTTGGTGACTGTGTTCAACCACCCTTCAGGAATTTTCATCAGCTCCAAGCAGGAGCATTGGTGCCCTTCCCTTTAACTTCTGACAGTGTAACATATTGACACTCCATCATTTTGCAAACAACCTCGTTTTCTTTCCCAAAATGTAGGAGTTTCATTACTTTGAATCATTTCTTCCTAGATAAATACAAAATTGATGACAACTTGCGACACACCACGGTGAAAAAAATACCAGTTCTCTTTTCCATATTTTGGTGGAAATTCGAGACTTTGTTTACTTAAATTACTTTAATTAAAGCAAAACTTTGGGGATATGAAGAGGAGAGTAAAACAGGTACAAATGTAGGACAGCAAGCAGTAAGAAAATGCTAGTAAAAATATATTTTTATTATATAAAGAAAAAAAAGTGATGTTTTTGCCTCCACTGTAAAGTCTGTGCAGTTGGTTTTTCAAGGCAGTTGGGTTACATCAGCTGGTTATTTATTACTAATTTGTGGGCTTCTCTTCAGGCATTTCGTATCCCCTCAGCTTCTACCATCTGCCAATAATTATAGCTGAAGAGATTGGCCAGCAAATGCAAGCACAGCCTCTTTTCCAGAGATGTTCTCCATCCATGGGCTGTTCACAAGGCTGTGCATTCCTGGATAACATCAGTTTCCCTGGGCTGTTTAAATGTATCATGCTTGTCCTCAAAACTGTGGGGGTCAGCTGGAGGAAGGTCAGAGCTTTTGGAGGAGCTCCCCAGCCTGGGCATCCCTGCAGGAGTCTGGGGAGATGCAGGGCAGTGGCCACACGTGGGGCAAGTGGGGCTGGCATCCCCAAGGCTGGCAGCCAGACCTCACCAGAAACTTGGGAATGTGCATGGCAGAGACACCTGAGTAATCAGAATATCAGTCTGGAGTAGTAACGACTTAACTCAAGTTGTGTCTTAATCCCATGTAATTGTCAAGGAGCTCTAGGTATGAAAAATGTGTGTTTTCATTATTTCCATTCCAAGCTCAACAGACTACGAGATTCTGCTGTTAGGATGGAATTGGGAAAGTTCTTTTTAGGTTTTTTTGGGTGTTTTTTTTTTTCTTTCTTTCTTTTTTGTTTGTTTGTTTTTGTGTGGTTTTTTTTGTTTGTTTGGGTTTTGGGTTTTTTTTTTTGTTTTTTGAATCAGGTGTCCCTGCATTCAGTCTTTGCATCAGAATTTTCACCTCCCTTAGAATGTCAGGGTTGTCTGGATGCACCATACACTGTTCCTTGTTTCCTTCCCTCTGCACTTACTACTGAGCTGTTAGTCATTGCTTATCTACTCTTGGTGTTAATTTTTAATTCGAATTACATGTGTTGAAATGCTTCCAGACGTGGCTGATTTTGATACTAGTGACATAATTACTGCCTGCTATTAGATAAGCAGTGCATGACTTTAATAAACGAAACCATCTCTGCTCATGACAGACTTTTGTTGGGATGTAAAATGCAGAGTTAATAATTTTGAATGCAAATCTCTTCTCAAGGCAAGTAAAGGAAGATATGCCTGGCTGGAAAGTTTTAGGATATTGAAACAAGGACAATTAAAAATTACGTAAAATTTCATTGTCAGAGACAGACGATGTCTTTTCACTTCAAACCTTGAACTTCATTCATTTAATCAGTTACTTTTTAAACCACTTTGAGTGCAAAACTGTCTCTCTGCTTCTGGAAGCATGGAGGTGAGGAGAAGGCTGCCCTAGATGAACCTGGATGTGGTGAATCTCTCCTGCATGGACCAGGCAGGCTGGGACAGAGTGTTGGGCTGGTGCTGCTCACCCAGGGGGTGCCTGCCCCAGGGGATCTGCCTGCTCTTTGATTGCTCCCTGCCAGCACAAAATTCTCTTTTTTCTACCTCTATCAGTAGTGTGGGAGCTTGGTAAAATATTTTTATACTTACTTGCCTTTGTAGAGCTGGATTTTCAGCTGTCTTAGCTCAGGACACTTCATGTAGTACGGGATTTTTTCCAGGCATCTGCATTTATAAAAGTGATTTCCAAAAAGTGGCTTTTCCATCCACTCAGGCTAAGGGAGAGTTCATGCCACATTTATATTCCTGAGGCTGAAAGCCTCCTGTGTCACAGAGAGGGCCCATCATCTCTGTAATGCCTTTGCTTTGTGTAGTGGTTCTGGTTCAAAAATTTGAAATTTTCACCAATTTTGAGATTTCCTAGCCAATGGACTTACTTCTTGCTGTGACATAGGAGTAGGAGAAAGGCAAAGCAGGCTCAGACTTCAAAAGGGTATAAAGAAAATGTATAAAATGTATTGATAGTAACTGAAAAGGAAAAGGAAAATTAATAAGAATGAAAACAACCCCTTCAGACCCCTTCTCCTCCCCCCACCACCCTTCCCTTGAACACTGACAATGTAAAGAACCAAACCCAAAATTCCACCCAGTTTACCACCTCTGACATAGTCTTTCTACAGTTCACTCAGGGAGAGAAGAGGGACATTCCTCTTAAAACCCTGCTCTCTTGAGTCCTGGCAGAGGTGTAGATGGCTTTATCCCAAATTCCAGAACATAGAGAATATTGAGAGTGGCAGAGACAACCAGTGGAACCTGTTTTCTTTGAGCTGGGGTGTGCATGGCCTAGGGCTACTCTGGGCTGCCAGAACTGCTGCTGTCAAGCAAGAAGTGGCACTGTTACCTCTAAACTGAAAGGTCAGCTCTGCTGGAAGTGCCAATTACTGGTAATATATGAAGTGGGCTTCTTGGTCTAATTGGGAAATATTTTTAAAAGACAGTAGAAATCATGGCAGTGAACTGTGAACTTTGTGTCCCTCCAGGTGAATTACAGGTGTGGATACCTAAGGGAGATGGGGAAAATGCTTCTAAAGAAGTGTGATAAATGTCTTTTGGGCATCTGAGCCTTGTTAGTGGTCTCCTGCCTTTGTCCTGAGTTTATTGTAGCAGTATAAAGTTTAAAAGTGCTGATGCAAGGATTGCAGCAGACTTTAGGAAATTATCTCTGTGCAGTGCTTTGTGGGCTTCCACAGCACTTCTACATTTCATCCTGTGATTTTCACATGCATAAATGGAGAACAAAGAGAACGTGCCGCCAGTGCAGTGCATCCACCATGGAGCCTTTACATCCTTCCACACACCAGGATAACAAATAACACATCATACATGC
Source organism: Irena cyanogastra (assembly GCA_013397155.1). NCBI lineage: Eukaryota > Metazoa > Chordata > Aves > Passeriformes > Irenidae > Irena > Irena cyanogastra. The sequence goes on along the minus strand of VWZV01008995.1, from coordinate 70,074 downwards.
TCAAGGGTGGGCTAGGTTGCCCAGAGCAGCAGCCTCTACTTTTTATCTGTAGATCTGTCCTGTATTAAGAGCAATTTTTCTGTCCTTGCTTTGTATCAAGCTTGTGAATTCCTGCTGGAAGCTTTCCCTCAGCTCCTGGTGCCAAGCCACTGCCGCTGGTGTTTAAAGCTCTTGCTCACAGTTTGATCTCGTGCCTTGCACTTTTTCCTGCTGCAAAACATATTGCTCTCGTTGTAAAAATGTCCTTTGTCTCTTTTCACAGAGTGATGAGGTTCTAACAGTCATCAAGGCCAAGGCACAGTGGCCAGCCTGGCAACCTCTGAATGTGTAAGTAAGTAGGGAATTGTCTGTCTCAAGAGCTTTGTGTTGGGCAGAGAAATAACCTAAAAATTTGTTGATAGATGAGTTTGATGAGTTTTTCAATATTTTTTGTTGTTTTTTTGGTTTTTGTTTTTGGGTTTTTTTGGTTTTTTTTTTTTGTTGTTGTTTTGTTGTTGTTGTTGGTTTGGTTTGGTTTGTTGTTTCTTTTTATTCTGGTAGTGGTGTGTGTTTGATTAATTTGCTGTTTTGTTTTGTTGGGTGTTTTTCCTCCCACATCTGCTTCTCTCTTTCTCTCCTCTTTAGCATCTCTGCATTTTTCACACGCTTTGGTTGGCTGACAGTGGCAGCAGGGCTATCCCATGGAATTTGTGCCTCCCACACATAACAGTGATGCTTTCTCAAACATCTTATACTGTTCTGTGTGTAGCAGCAGCATTTTTGGCATCCTGTCTCACACTCTGTGCAATGCACTGTAGCAGCAAACCCTCATGCACCAACAAAAAACTCTCAAACGACAAATTTTTCAAAATTCCAGTCTGAAACACTCAGTGATTGTTGTCGTTATAATAACAAAAGACACTCACACAAAGGCTGGGTTTTGCAGAATATCTACTTCACTACAATATCTACTTCTTTTATACACTGTTCTGATCCAGATGGATGGGATTGGTCACTTAATCAATACATTCACTTGGTTGGCTGGGCTAGCTCAAAGTCTTAGCACAAGGAGATGGAAAGCAAGAAAGAACAGCACCTGCAGTTTGTTTAGACTGGAAGTTATCATTGTTTGAGCTAGGACATTCAGAGTCTCACAAGAAACTTGGTTTTCTCACTCTCTGACCAAGGTTGTGGGGACCACACGTGATGGCCTCCTGGTCCTGGTGGTGCTGTAGCATAACCAGGGCTGTTTCACCTAGTGAGGCAGGAATTTCCTTCCCAGGATCCTGACTCTGGGCTCTCCAGCACCCAGCAGAAAAGAGGAGAAAACTCCTCTTTGAAGATGCCCTTGAGTTTCCTGGTGGCCCCTCAGGGCAGGTGTCAGAGCAGGGGTGGAGGCTCCTGGATAACTTCTCTACACTTGGCCCAGAGTTCATTCTCACTATCCAAGCCCAAATGAGTGGGACCTACAAGAAGTGACTAAAGATGAGATCGCAGTAAAAGGGATCTGGGTTGACAGTTAATTAAATCCTTGGGGGAGCAGGGCAATTAGTTTACTGCAAGACTGAAAAGAAAAATAGTCCTGTTTCCTATTTCCTGGAAGCAGTTAGTGAAGCACTGTACCTGATTTTGTCACCTGTATTTCAGAAAGTATATGAAAACTTGAAGGTTAAATAACAAAAACCCCTAACCTGCAAAAGAGTTCAGTTTTCAGAAAACATCCCCTACCCTGAAGGGGCTTAGAAACTCTTAAGCAGCTTAGGACTTAAGCTATTCACTTTATCCTTTTCCCCTCTGCAAGGAAAAAAAAAAAAGAAAATAAGAAGAAGAAAAAAAAAGAGGTTAGGAGGTGAATGCAGCTTAAATAGTGAAGAGATTTCTGATAGCTGATCCCTCTTTAATCTAGAAAAAACCACAACCCAACAGACAAATGAAAAAAGAAAGCCAACACCAAAGTATCAAAGTATGAAATCCCTCCTAGCATGGAAGCAAAGGAAAGTCATGACAAGAAAATGGCTGGGAAAAGACTTTACCATTGTGACTTAACCTTGAGAGCAGCTTACCTGAGCATAAGATGGATTTCCCATCACTGGGATGTATTTTAACCCTGAGACAGGGCTGTAGGCTCTGCACAGGAACTGCAGGTCAGGTTTTCTGGCCTGTGTAATGCAAGAGGTGACAGTAGTGGCATTCCTTACTTATGCTAAGGAATTAAGTCCAGGATTTGGATTTGGGAGTGTTTGCCACGTAGCAGCTGTGGATAGCACTTTCTTCCTTGCTGCCTCTATTCTATTCCCTCCAAATTAAGACTTTAAAATGAAAACTTTTCCATCGTTCTGCTCCGGTGAGTTGTCGATCTGAAAATCTGAAACAAGGCATTTATTCTTTCACTCCACCTTTAGTCCTGAAGCAGCACCCCTGTCTGATCTTTCTGTTATCAGAGTGAGAAATACCACCTAGAGCTGGCTGCTGTGGCTGCAGGGCAGGCTTTGGCACAGAGCAGATTTCTGTTTTGTTCGCAGAAAGGTGGAGAGAGGATCTCCGGCTCCAAAGTCCCAACACATCATCTTGAATATATTACATCACAAAAATTAATGCTAATTAAAGTGTGTTGCCCTGATCATAATCCCTAATTTTATACAGCCCCAAGAAACCACAAAAAGCTGAGTGTGAACAGCTTCAGGAGATTTCTAAGGCAGATTCTTTCACAGAGATGCCCGCGAGTGTTTTTGCAACATCCTCCACATGTTTTTCCAGTCAATTCTTACCTTTCCTCTATGGCAGCTCTCACCTTTCAGTAACATCAAAAAGAATAAATCTTGGTATTTTTGCTTTCAAATGCTCTGCAGGGTTTCCCCTAACCCTTCACTTTACAGGTAGTATTTGATTTTTGGCTTTTTAAACAACATTTTTTTAATCATATTTTGACATGGTGTCCTGCTTTTTGATTCCACTTAAAAATATGATATAAGCTTCACAAGAAGACAAAAATTTTAATATCTTTTAACTGTGGTTAATTTCACATTTTCCATAGTGGCTTGCCCTTCTTAGAATATAAATTAGAGCTGTGCAAGTATTGGATAATGACTCCTCGGGTAAACATTTTTTTCTATTATTATTATGTGCAACACAACCCTCCTACTAATCAAGAATCGACTAAAAGTCGTGAATATTTTAGTTTTTGCATAGTCCTTGGTTATGTATGTAGTGGATAATAGGGTGTGATAGCAGTGCCAAAGTGGCATTACAATGTGCCATGATAAGCACAGCATAAAACCCTCCTGACTGTGCTAAACTGAAATTATAAAATGCATAATGGTATTTTTTTAATGGAGGTCTGCATGCCAAAAGTTGGAAAATTCAGCCTGCTCTCACTTCAAAGTTTACCCCATGGTTCCATGTCATCTCCCAGTGTGATATAATGTGGAAAAAACATCCTGCCAAACTTCACTGTCTGTTTTTTGTGGATCTTCTCCTCAATATATGCCTGCACTTTGTTACTGTTTTCCATTTTTATTTTTCTTCCTATCACTATCCTTAATTCAGTTCCCTAATTCAGGGCACCAGCGTGCAGAAAACTTCTCTGTGGAGTTTTTCCATACAGGGGACAGCTTTGGGTGATATTTGTGAGCCAGTTTTATGGTTGCCTAACTGAGAGAGCATCACTGGTAGCACGAGCAGGATGAGTGCCAGAGCGAGTAATAAAACATTTTGCTGTTGCTTGTACTTGAATCACCAAGTCAAGGGTCTGAAATTCTGATTTAAAGTTGCTCAGGGGGGTGCATTCTTCCTTGAGCACTCTGGTATCAGTCTCCAGCACGCTGTCAAATCAAAGTGGTTTTTCTTATCTCTCTTGTATAAACAAGTGCACAGCTGATTGCTCCCCTTCCTCAGGGCCTGAGTCAAATGTTGTTTTCATACCCAGCTGCAAATCGTTGGCCTTTGGCAGCATGGGGGTAAAATACATCAAAACCAGATAGCACCACTGCTATCCAAATCTGCATATCTGGCACCTGTAAAATAAACAAGCCATGACAGAAAAATGTGGGATAAAGAAGGCAAGACTTTAAAAGTTAATATGCATCAAATTCACTGGGAGCGAGTATCTTTAAATTTTGACTCAAATTCCCTTTCCCAAAATATATGCCATCTTTTTTTTTTCTGGTTGTACTTGTTACTCCTGTATTCCTTTTATTTCAAATCTGGACATCACAATTGAGACACAAAAGGAGAAGTATTTGAATTGTAATTCTTGGGTCTAATCACTCTTTTGTATTCCCTGTAAACCAGGGGAGCACGTAGCCCTGTGCAACACTGTGAAATCTGAAATTCCATGTTCAGCCTGCCACTGATAAATACAAACATGGATCCCATACAGAATGGAAATTATTCTCCAGTATGTAAATGTAAAGCTTAGTAGGTCAACCTACAGAGAACATAATTTAATGCAAAAATTCACAATATTTCATCTTGGTAAACAGCATGGTGAGAGCACCTGACATAGAAAGAAGTCAGCATTTATGAAGTGTAAACAAGAATTTTCTTACTTCTCTCTCACTTTATTTTTTTTTCCTTTGCTGCAAAACTTCTTTTTCTTTCCAGCCTTTTTATTGCCTCAGTCTCTTCTTAGTCACAGCCAATGCACCTTGAAGTGAAAGGTGCATTTCTTTACTGTCACTCTGAACTATCTGAAGTTTAGTTTACCTGAAGGAAGTTTCCTTCCTTATTGTCCCTCCTGTTTCCCTTTCACCTCTCCATGCTGTTTGTGTGAGTAGTCCTGATCCTGTGGTTTCCCATTGCCTCAGGCTGTGCCCAGATCTGACTCTTTTCCTCACCCATTTAAGCAGCTCTTTTCCATTTATCTTGAGATTTCCATTTATTTTGACTTGAGAATGCTCCAGTAAGCACTTGTGGAGCCTAGCAGAAAAGGAAGCCAAGTCCTTTATAACTCCAATAGATGGAAGAACTTATATATATATATATGTATATATATATATATATATGGAAGTACTTCTTTATATATTTGTATATAAATATATTTGTATATTTAAGTATTTATTTATTTAAGTATCTAAGTATTTACATATATTTATAAGTTAGTACGGTTACCTCATTATCCCCTAAAATTATCCCATCCATCTCTTTCCATTTCAAGTTTTGCAGACCTGTGGTGTCTTTTCTCTGACTCCAAAGATGCTGGGTCTGTTTTTCCTGGCTTGCATGGAGGATATCAGGAAATGGGACAGCATATTCCTAAGTATGGGTATTTAGCATTGTTATAGGAAATGTGACTTAAACTGTTCCAGAAATCAAAGAGTAATCTATAGAAAGCTGATGGAAAAAAGAAAAACTGTTCTGATCCAAAATAAGTTTGAGCTGATAGATTATACAAGGTAGAGGGGAAAATGCTGACATTCTCGGTTGCATTTTCCTTCCTTTATTGAATAAAAGCTCTTTCAATCTTCCAGAATTCTTCTGTCACCATCTGACAAAAAATGTTCAGCCTACGTTTTGATCCTGCAGTGGATTTGCTCTGATCAATAAATTTCAATTGCAGCATTTGGCAATTGGAAGCCGAGCCACAGATGTGAATATTTGGGCCTTCTGTGTTGGTTTGCTTCTCACTTTACTTTTATTTTACATAAATTTTTAACTTTTGCTGGTTTTTTTTCTTACTTCACTGTAATTTGCTGCTGGTCCTGTGCCCACAAAACTTTTCTTCCTTAAAACAGCCTCCACACTGAGATCACTGAATGATGTGACTTTTTTAGATGTTGTTAGATAGAGAACATCCTACGTCAGAGTTGGAACCCCTTACTGTCTTCTGAAATAAAATAAAATAACTCCTTCTCATCTTATCCTTCTTTGTTAAAAAGCTCAATTTATTGTCCTGTAAACTCCTAATTAAATTCCTAAAATAGCTATTAGTAAAATTACCATATGCATAAAAAACACAACCAACAACCCCACATCCTGCTCCTGGAGAACAGAAATGTCTTCCTCTGTTTCCACTTTCTTTTTTCTTCTAAACTCCTTTGCAGTACTTAAAACAGAGTGCATGAATTAGGTAAATTTTAGAAGAAAATACTTAGATTTGTCTCCTTTTTTTGTCTGTTATTTACTGAATTCAACTTACAAACCACAAGGTTGCTGTTCAACCAAAGATGCACTTTTAAAGTAAGTAATAATTTACTCACATCTAGTTGAAATTGATTTTCTATTACTTGCTTCATTTTTCTCCACTGAAAACAGGAGAAAATTACAACATTTACATTAAATTCAAAATAATGGAGTAGTTCTTTGAATCAAAGTTTCAAGTAGACATTTCTTTTTCTGATGTCCTATAAAATATGTGATTTGAGGAATCTTTTTAAGATTTTCAAAAAATCTGATAGAATTAATCTTATTTTTCAGGATTTAGGTAATTGATTTGTATATCTGTCTATCTGCAGAATCTGAGAAATTAATTTACCAATTCATCTATGTGAATTATCTATTTATCTCTAAGCTGCATATGTGGATAAAATATAAGCATATAAACCACAACTAAAACTGGCATTTTTCTTTTAACAAGACCTATATTTAAAAAGTGTTTGTAGGTTGAATTCAAAATCAGTACCTTGTTGTTCTACCAACATTGGGAGTGATTTGTTTTGGAGAGATTAATGTGGACACTGTTGGAGGAAAAAGAAACAGATGTACAGAGTGGATTTGTGGCCTTGATCAGTGATTTTACTGGAGGGAAAAAAAAAGATTTCTCTATCCCCCTGTTTAACTCTTGCCTCAGATTTTGGTAAAAGCAAGCTGCTTATTGACTTATATCATATTTTAATTTTGAGACAGTCCACTGCAGTTAGTTATTATATATGCCCAGGGTCAAATAATTAAGCAGTTTATGCTAGTTACATTTTTTAAGGCATGTCAGATAGTACTGAAATGTGCTGAAATGTACCTTAAAGGACCTTCCCACAGAGCTGCTTTCACTTTCTGCAGGGAATGCTGCACTTTTTGCAGGGCCAGAAGGTGTTTGTTCAGAGCTTTTACCCTAAACAAAGATCATACAACTGCCAAATTACTCTCAACATATCATACAATAATTAATATCCTTAGACATTCTACTAAATCCTTCACTTTCTCAACTATATCCACTCCACCCCCCAACTCCCAAACTAATTCCCCAAAACCTCCCTCACCTTCTACCATAACCCAAACCCAGGTGGCTTCTAATTGTGATGGCATGAATTACCACATCCCACCCTTCACAGGAGACTGAAAATGGAATAAAGGTTTTTAAAACACCTCTGAAATTGCCCCATTTCTGGGTCAGAAAAGGGCTTAATCCCACAGTGGTGTTTGTCTGGGTTTTGGGGTTTTTTGGAAATCCCCACATTCCTGAGAGGGAACACTTGGCACTGTCTGTAGGACACGGACCCACCCAGGGATGCTCTGGGCAGCTCCTGTCTCGTTCACTGCCTTGGTGTGGACACACCAAACCCAAATAAAAATCCTCCCTCTGCTTTCCCCTGGAGCCAGATGTTTGCTGTGTCTCCCTCAGGACCCCAGGGGCAGGGCCAAGAGCTGGTCTCTACCAAATTTTAATCAGCACTGAGAGGGGAAGATTCAAACCAAGGCACCTCTCAGCTTTGATAACAGAGAGGCTTTAGATGAAAAATAATGAAACACCCAGAGCCCTGCAGACTGGAGACCTGGCAATGTCTGTAAGTTAATTCTGGGAATTAGTCTTCCTAGAACATCTTATTTAGGATTGATAGAACTATTCTCCAAGTGCCACACCAAATTCCTCAGTGCTTGCAAACTAAAATTCATTGGAAAATTTCTACCAGCTCCTATCCATCCACTTGAAATATTTGAAACTGTGCCTCTAATTATTTTAAAATACTATGAAGTCACCAAAGTTTAGTTTTGCATGAGGGGAGTAAATTCTGAGGTTGGTTGCTGGTTTTCAGTTGATGTGACCCTTGTGCTGTCCCATTAAGAGTGATGAAATTTATTCATGGTTTGCCATGCAATAAATAAATAGCTGCCCATAAATAGGTGATATTGGTATCAGGATGTAATTTGTAAAATGTACAATAGCAATGAGTAAATTATTCAGTTGCTCAATTAATCAGGTCCTCAGACTACCCAACTGAGATTAAAGAAACCAGCAAAACCCCACATTTGAACATGCACACTTGCATTGGGGTTTAAATGGCATTCAGAAAGGCAAAATACAGATGAACTGCAATTAACCAGCTGTAACAGGCATTGTCTAAATTGTCTAAATAATTATATTTGTTGTTGTCTCCAAAGGGATGAGAAAAGCTCATATCATAGTCCTTTAATCATCTCTGCACTGGATGTCATTAATGTGTGGTTATAGAAATTGATTATAAACATTGTCCCACCTAATGATTTGAAAAATAAATCACATGTGGATAAATTTTTCTTGTGTGACTAAGAGTCAACAGAGGGTTATATAAAAATAAGGAAGGTTATTATTTATTGCTCCTTATATTCCTTCTGGTTTTTTTTCATGCTACTTATTAAACATTTTCTCCTAGGTGAATACTGCATTAATCTGGTTTCCACTTCCTCTGTACTTTTAAAATAGTAAAGCTGCTGCATTTTGTTGCCTTCCAAGTTTTTACATTTTTTCGTGGCTGCATTTAAGCCATTGAACACCTTATGTGTGCCTGTGGTTGAATTACCTTTAAGTTTTTTAAATGAAAAAAGTGAGTGCTAATTCTCATTATAGGAGTAGCAGCAAAACTCAGATATAAACACAGCACTAAGGTAGACTCCATCTATTGCCTGAAGTGAACTTCAACGAACTTTTAGGGACTCTTGGAGGCGAAAATATCTGATGTTCTTAATTGCAGTTAACAGCTTGCAGCAGCAAAAGGTCTCTGACCCCAGTGGTGTGAGCATTACTTGGCACATGGTTGGGAAGTCAGCCAAAAATCCCAGACCAATCACTGCCATGAGAGCAGCATCATCCCTGTGCCTGAGCTGCTCTGAATAATTCACAGTAACATCCTCCCCATCAACAGCAGCTGCATCCAGGGAAGCAAAACTTCCAGCAGAGAAATAATGACATTTGCACAAGCCCATCTCGTTGGTAACAAGCCATCAGGAGCAACAAAAAATAAAAGGAAATAAAACTGCTGGCAGCTAAGGCATGAAGAATTGAAAGGAGGAATAGGCTGATGAATTGTCTGAGCTGCAAATTCATTCTCAGTGGCTGGCCATTGGAATGAGTGAAATGTGGTTGTATTTGACACCTCATTGGATTTATGTTATCCTAAAAGAAAATACCTTTTTTTTTTCCTGAAGAGTTATGATGTGCTTTTCTCTTGACAGATGAGTTGATTTAGATTTTGAGATGCTTGAAAGTATTTTTTAAATTCCCTAAGTGGCTCTCTCCAGCTCCAGCTACGCTGTTATAAGAGTAAAAGTTGTAATGCTGGATTCTATGGGCCATATTTTCCCTTCAACAGGCACTCTGGGAATATTAGAAAAAGATTTTGTGTGAGGTATGTCTTGTCTAAACTTAAACCTCTGCATGCTAACTATGCAGATTGAAGTTTTCATGCCAAGCTGGCAGAAAATATGTTTTATTTGTGTTTAGAATATTCTAATAGCCATTTATTGATCGAGGTTTTGTGTTGCCATCCTTGGAAAAATGACTTGGCAATCAATGAGCTGAAAAACTCCTTCAAATCTGACCAAGTTTAATGAATGCACAGAAATCTCAGTGTTCCTGTGATTGCTTGGTAACTTCTGGTAGCTCATTATTCCTTCAGAAACTGACCTTATCTGAGATGCCATGAATGGATGGACACAAACTCTGCAGAGGCCACAGTGAAATCCAGAAAAATGCAGTGAGAACTAAATCAGAATAAAGAGCTCATTTTTGGATTGAAGCTTTCAAGAACGAAAACCAATTTCTAATAGTTTAAAGTGAGCTGCTTTGGTGAAACTGCAGGAAGAAGTGGAGGAAATGAGCACATGTGAATTGGCATTTGGACCCTGTATCACAGCTGGCAGAGTTACTCATGTAAGATATAACCAGGACCTGAATTTATGTAATACATAAACAGATGTAAATGTGAAAACCTCATTCTTTATCACAATAATGATGTTTTTCTTACATCAATTACAAGTAAAAAAAATCCTGAGGCCCTAAAACTAAAAAAAAAAATGTTAGATTCAAGCTGATTTCCTTAGAAACAAACTTCTTTGAAGTAAAAGCATTTTCAGGAAATATAACAAAGGCATAAAGAAGCCATTTATCAGAGGAAAAATACATTCTGTATAAAAGAAAAAGAAAGTACTTCAACTAAAGTTAAAATCTTGCTCAGGTTTGTCTACTCAATTTTTGGATGAGATCTTTGTCGTGGCTGTGGGGCAAAAATGCTTCCTCACTGGGTGTTATGCAGTGATTATGGAAATGCTTTGTCTTTCAAAAACTCAGGTTTTATAGTCACTCCTCAGAAGGGAACAGGAGTGCAATCTTTAAAAAATATTTCTGGCTTTGGACTTTCAATAGATCTAGTTAGACATAAGCTTTGGAAACAACAATTAACACTCCCAGAACTTTCTTGTCATTCTATGGTACCCACTCCTATAAAAAGATATGTCAAGAAAAAATGAAAATATGATGTTCTGGTAGCTCTGATCTTTCTAATGTAATCCTGTATGAACGTGGCTGTACAATTGCAGCATTAGAAGTCATATTAACTTTCATTGTTTCGTGATATGCATCCCAGAAATTTAATATAATGAGGGCCTGCAAAGATTTCTGTTGCTTTCCCCCAGATATGTTGTCCTATAAAGCAGATATTTTTATTCTTGCAAGGAGAAATTTTGTTTCAATGGTGCCACTACAGGCTGTGTCTTTACTTTTTATTTCTGTAAATCTCTGGAGGGTTTTTCCCCCAGGAATCCTCATCTCTCTTGTCATCCCCCACTGCCACATTGTGCTCTCTACCCTAAAATGGGGTAAGAGCCCATATCTGTCAATCCTGCTGGAAATTAAGTTTCCTTCCCCAAAATGACAGTAGGGTGCCAGGAAACATTTGGAAAGTTTGGAGGTTTTGTGTACAAAACGACAGGAATGAGGAGGCCAGACAGAGTCTCTTGTTTCCATGGCAACACAATGATGTCTCTGGCTCAGCTATTTTCTCCTTTTATGATTTTACAGATAACTGGGATTCATCCAGTGAAGTTTAATATTGTCAAAAATAGAATCCTAACCCCCAATCTAATCAGAAACAGTAATGCAGAAAGGACAATCCAATATAAGAAAAAAACAAGATACAGGGGAAAAGTCAGCTGTGACTTTAGATAACATGAAGAAAAATACATAAATTTCTCTGGAACTGTGAAATAGTTTGAGTGCTCCAGCTCTGCATTTGGCTAATGGTTAAACTGTATTTTATGCCAGAAAATTTCCTGTGCCACATCCTTCCTTCCTGCTGCATCTTATTCCTTCACACTGCTGGTGTCCTGTCCTGCAGACCCCAAAACCTCAGGTGATCCCCACCTGTCTGACTTTGGGAGGTTCAGTTGAGTCCCTGAGCTCCTGACAGCTGGATGCAGGAGAGGTTTTTTTTGGATGAACAGATTATCCATCAGCAAACCTAATCAAAGCACTTTGGTTAAAAGGCTTTGACTTCAAAATGGAAGCTCTCATGTAAGAATTGGAACTAAATGAAATTTTTTTTCTTTCTTGAAAAAATAAATACTATTTAGTGTTTTAGAGTTTCTTTAAATATAAATTCTATTTTTTTCCCCGCAAAGTAGATGTATTTGTCCCACCAAAAGTCTCAGAAGATACATCTCAGCAGTAATACATCTTCTAAAAATCCATGTTGAATAACAGGCATTTTTATTTGAGATGGGGTGACATTGGGCTCAAAGTGCATGTGTATATTTGGATAATTATTGTAACATAAAATCTTCAATCATATGAATTTCCATTTTACTGATGCTTCAGGAACTTAACAGGAATGAGTGAACCCAACAACACACACTGGCCTCACAACTTGGTTGCTCTGTTTTAGTGCTCTCTACAGAGCTCCATTTAAATGAGAAAATAACTCAATCTCTTATTTTTTTCCCAGACATAAGGACAAAACACTGCTGAGTTGTGTTTTAGCAGCTCAAGGCAACAAATTTCTGCCTCTCTTGGCACCCATGCTGTTGTGAAGTTACCTGAATCCATGTCAACTGAGTGTCATTTAGAGTTATATACATTTATATAACTTATATACATCTATATAACTTTATATACTTTTGTTGACTAAAAAAAATCCAAAAACTACATCACACTTATAAAAAATAATTGTCTTAAGTGTCAAGGGTAGAAGTGAGACCTAGAGAAACTTCATTGTCTGACAGATGGTCTGACACCCACATTAAGAAATTCATAATCCAATCTCAAGGAAAAAAAAGAGTTTTAGGTAAAAACATATGTGTTTGTTGAAAAGAAAAAAAAAATTGTATCGATCATTTTTTTGTCAGAGCAAGCACATATGGCAGCTCCATTTTCTGTCACCATTTAGTTTCTACTTAAAATTCAAATGTAACTAGGCAAGGAAAAAAGTTGAGTATTAAAACATAGAAAAGAATTAACTAAGAGCAATCCCTGCAAGAACTTTGTACTCATTGTTCGTGGAAATTAAAGGCCACCCAGTTGAATCAAACTTCCTCATCCCATTCTGCAAACACCTCATCCCTTGCATTTTTTCTTTATCTACACATTCCTCCCATTGGTAGTTACAGTTTTATGGTTATTTCCCAACCATCTGCTGCCTTTCCTTGAGCCAAATAATTTCCCTTTATAATGTGGTGAGTAACCACGTCAGCATCATTTCCATGCAATTACACATGTACTCACCAATCCTGCCTCCTCATTCTTGTGGAAATACTCACTGAGTAACTGGGATGATTTGCCATTTCAGTTTCTAGTGAGCACAACTCTATTTGCAAAATTTCAACCCGCTAATTGTATCTGCAAAATTTCAACCTGCTAATTTCAACCTTTGCATTTTGTTATTAATGAAATGGTGATTAAACATTGACTCTAGTTCCCATCTCCAGACACCAAAAGGTGTGCATACTGAATGGAGAGGGATGCAGGATGAACAGGAATGTGCATTTATTAATTCAGGTTTTGGGCATCTTCAGAGGTTACACTGGGACTGGAGAAATGCAAAATGCCATTCTCCTCTTAGGATATTTGCAAATTAAATGGTTTCGAGAAGTAGGACAGTATTACTTTAAAATTCTTTAAATGATTTTGAAGGAGTAGCCACAATTTTTAGGGTTTGTTAAACTCACCACCAATACTATTGATTGGAAAGGTAATTTGTTAAAGCCACCATCAATATTATTGATTGGAATGGAATCTTCTGTTCAAAGGAGCTGTTTGCTGTAACCTAACACTCAGAATGAGTTAAGCTGGCATCAAACCAGAGTTCACTGCTAACCAGATCATAAACAGGTCTGTGCTGCTCATCTGACACTGCTAATGGGGGGGAGAGGACCAGAGCTCAGGCTGGGGTGGCTCTCAGGCTCTGCCTCTGCTGCTTCTGCGGACCAGCCAGGTGAAAAAGGAGGCAGATAGAAAGCAGCAGTGCTCTTACAACACCCCGTGGGATTTCCTGTGTAAATACAGCTGTAATTACTCCAGGTAGACAATTTGTAGCCCCAAAGCTCCTGGGAGATGAAGAGAAATTTCTTGAATCTGTCCAGTGGCTCCTGAAACATGGTTTGATTGTAAATGCACAGTAAATAATCTAAGAAGGGGTACAAAGCTCTTCTGAGCAGGAGTAAATATTGCCAGCACCATAACCACACCTTGTTTGTGACAAGCTGCAAAGAGCACACAAAAAAAAATCCTCAGTTTCAGGAGCTGCAGACCTGACTTGAGGCACCTGAGGTTTTCCTGCGGTGTAGAAAACCTGCTCACATTTGTTAATCACATCATCAAGGCATGCCCATCGATGAATGAAAGTATTAAATCAAATAGCTGATGTATTAATGAATAAATACATTATTATTATCATTATTATCTACAGTAGGAATCCAGCCATGCTTATAGGACAATATGAAAATGCCTGAAATGTGTGCACAAAGTCCCTTCCTTTTGTTATGCTTTCTAAAAACACTCAGATAATGATATTTTAGAGCAGCATTTGTGCTGATGAGTGGTTTAAATGCCGGTGGTAATGATAAAATCCCCTAGTTCAATATGTAATACCATATCCACCCCTTTTAACTGGCTATAGCAACATTCTCAGTTTAGGAGCTGACACACAGCAAGGTAAGAGGTTGTTGTGTAGGGGGTTTTGTGGTCCAAATGCTAAATGTATAAGAAGTTTTCTGTCTTTATTCATTCTTTCCCTATGAAATACAATGGCCAAACTCCTCCTCTCACCTCCTCTGTTTTGGTGCTCAGAGAAACCAACAGCTTGACATTAACTTTTCAACTTTTTATATGGATGTCCATCAAATTTCATTGATTCCGGCCTCGTGTCATTGTAGCTTTCCCTTCCCTAGCCCTTTTGGAACATGCACATGTTTAAATTACTCATTAGCTGAAGTGCTAATTAGGCTAATCAGAACTAAAGATTCTCCTCCTCCTTCTGTGCAGTCTGGAACTCTGGGTTTATGTTCAGGTGTTGATCCCTGTGCATAGAACTTTGTTGTCCATGCAGTGATAGCAATTTCCACCAGCTCATAAATGGTTTTCTCAGTAACACAACATCTAAATATGTCATCTAATTTGCTCTTTGTTAGTTGCAGACTCCTAAGGGTATTTTCCATTCAGTTTGAGATCTTAATTCTTAATTCTCTTACTTTCTTTTCTTTGAATCTACTTCACTTTTCAAGATGTTCTGAGTTTAAAGTGTATTCAATAAAGGAGGTGTTGTGTAAGTGCTGCTGGTAGGAAGTTCAAGGGTGTGAAGTTTGTTTCCATGCTCACAGTGTTATTTGTATCAATAGCAAAAGGTTCCAAAGATGAGTAAATAGGAATGTTCATCCTGGAAATTGTAGATGTGATGCAGTGCAAGCCTCTATAAAAAAAGAAGGATGCTACTTTTGCTTACTAGAGGTAGAATGGAAAGTTCATTTAGTATTTCTGAAAATATTCTGTTTTCCTGTAATCAGCTAAGCTCTTAATTAAAAAAAAAAAAAAAAAGAGACTATTTTCTGATCATCAGGACCACTAAGACAAAAGCAGTGGCAATGTGGTCCACAGTGCTTTCAACCCTCTCTCTCTGATCAGACTTAGAACAGTTTCTGTGTTTCCACTTTTTCTTCCTGTTTGAAAAGGGTACTGCATCCTCCTGGGCACAAGTGAAATCAGATCCTGGCACACTCAAATAAATCCAGGATCCAGACTCTAAGAATGAGGTTAGGGTGATTATACCTTAACACAGCTCTGTGAAGAATCTGGAGAGGTGTAAGCTATTTCCAACCACCTTTCTCTCCATATAGTTATTTAGTCCATGGTAGGTATCAGATTTCCCCTCCTGCATAAAATCTATAATACTGCCTGAATTAGAATTTAATGTCAAAAGGGGGTAAAATCTCAACCCTGTAAATGGTCTTATTACCCCCAAAAAAGAGTGTATGCTTAGGCTGCCTTTTGCTTCTTCTTTTACTTGCTAATAATTTCTTTTACCTTGCTAATCAAAAATCAAACCAAAAGTAACCACAAAGTTCTATTCTGCCAAATATTATTTTTGCTATTTTTATTCAACAACTCTACACAACCACCTTCCTTATGCGTGCTCTCTTTCCTTTCTCATGGACCTCAGCAGAACACAACAACATTGATCCAACACTCAAAAATGTGTCTTGCAGCAAGCTGAGTTTTCTGATGGTTTGTCAAAGACTGCCTTAACCCCCACCCCCAGCAGTGATGGCAACTAGGTTGTCACTTAGGGAGAAAACTTGTGAAGCAAGATCATGTTTGTGCTCTTTCAGCCTTAAAAAGGGGAAGAAAAAAAAGAAACCAATAAAAACCCACAGTCCAAAACACAAACACACAAAAATGGGGAGGAAAAAAAAAGACCATTTTCCTACACTGCTCAGTATATGGCATCCCTGCAGCTGGAGATGCCAATCCTGCTAAGGAAAATAAAATTGGATAGAAATAAAGGAAATGGAAAACATTAGGATGCAGGATGCTGCCTGGGACTTGCCTCACTCAGTGCTGTGTGACAGGAATTGCCAGCAGGCTGCTCAGGCTCACAGTGGAAAAGTACTGCCTGCTTCAGCCAAGGAAAGCAGGGCTCCCCTGCCCCGTGGGGCTCTCAGGGCTCTCACCTGGCACTTCCCTAATTGCCAGGATTTGCTCTGCAGCTCCCATTTGCCACTGGTTTTAGGCATTTGTTTGTGCAGGGGAAGGAAAAGGGACACTTCTGCCTCTTGAAGAAAATTGACAAGTTATTTACACTTCATGCCTTCCTGTGGGCTTTACCAGACATGCTCAACCTGCTGCAGAAGAACACCACCTAAAATTTTTAAAGAGAAAAAAGATGATCCAAATTCCTATTTTATCCAAAGTGTTGACAATACAAAAATGAAAAAAGTNGAAGAGAAGAGAAGAGAAGAGAAGAGAAGAGAAGAGAAGAGAAGAGAGAAGGCTCCATTTATCTTCTATGAATTTTCACTTTACTTTCTTAACCTGTTACAGGATAAAATACAGTAAAATGGCCATGACATTATCTACCTGCCCTAACAAAGGGGCAGAAGATAGGTGATTTTGGGAAAGTGCTCTGAGTTGGAAAATTATGGCAGGCTTGAGTTTACTGGTATTTAACACATCCAAAGTCTTGGAGGTAGGGTGAATCTCACACCGAAGTGTTCCTTAGCAGGGTTTCAACACTGATATCATTGTAATTTAAATACAGATATAATTTAAATACAAACATATTCTTATTTAAATTAATGCCATGATGAATATTATGTTCTGCCATGCCCATGTGAGACGTATTCTCCATCTAAAGATCAGCTACACAAACACACATCTCTGTGATATTTTTACAGTGGGCTGCTTACCCTGTTTGAAATACAGAGTTCCTATAGGGAATTCTTAGAAACCCTTATAATGCAGTAAATCCTTTAGCTACTTGAAGTCAGTTAATAGGCTTTTAAAGACTAATCACAGCTCTGTGCTTGACAAATATATCAGGATACTGCATTCACTGAGGGAAGTTGATACTGCCATTCATTATTTTATGACTTTGCAGTAGACAAACTGAAATCAGACTTCTATCTCTAATGAAAAAAAAAAAAGTCATTTGCATTTCTTTCTGGGAAAGGCAGGATTAATGACATCAAATACTTAGCAACTCTTCTACTCAGAGTCTTTAATTCAATGTGAGATAATTTGCACAGTAAGAAACAACTTCTAAAGACTCTGGAATAGAAGTGACCAGAACATTTTACACATTAGAGAATTCTTCTTAACTTGCCTTTTAAAGGGGAACTAAACATGCCAACTTTTAGATATCTTACTTTTGAAATTTCATGAGAGCTACTGAAAAATCATTGTCTTTGAGCTGTTCTGGTTTTCTTAATGTTCTGAGAGTGCTTTGAGCCAGAAAAAACGCCACAAATAAATACCACATTTTTATAAGCATTTATAGGAAGAATGAACTCCTTATGACTACAGTAGAACAGTGTCTGTGCACTATTAAACATGTATGGGCATTATTATTGGTTACCTAACCAAAAAAGGAAGGACAAATAAGACTGTAAAAACGTCTCACATTTAAAATAAATGTGGTCTTTAGATATTCTGAACCAGTGTATTTTGGCATAAAATTGAAAAGAAAAAAACCCAACAAAACCTCGACTTGACTCTATTAACCCAAGTGCTGCAGCTGTACAAAATTTGCGTTGACACCAGAGCAGAATTTAGAACAGAATTACCAAAATAGTATTTTAAATAATTCTGTATTTGTCGTTGCTCGTGAGAAAAATGCCACGAGGGGTTCCAGCTCTTCATCTGTGAGCAGGAGCCTCCAGTCAGGGCTGGTTTTGTTCCATTTGCACTGGAACAGCAGTGGGAGCTGCTGTCAGCATGGCAGAGCCCAGGGTGATTGAGCAGATCCTTCCCCAGGGAGCTCCTGACAAAGGGGGGTGAGCAGAGGCGTTCTCACACCCACTGCAGGATCTGCCAAACCTTGGCTGAGCCCTCCAGAGCTGGCAGTGACCACTCAGCTCTCGTTCACAGGAGCAATAAAACTCTATTAATGAGTTCTTTTCTGCACAGACAGAAGCACTTCCAAGAACTTTTGGCCTTAAAACTCACATTAGCTTTGGGGGAGGGGGTAAAAAGTAACCCAGCAATCAAATTATTTCTCTGCCATTTTAGGCCTAATTTTTGCAAGTGTTTTGAGAGATGTTTTTATTATCATTATTGTACCACTTATGTATAACAGCCTGCTGCAGCTCTGTATTTCTATATTGTCAGATTAAGTTCTTTTTTGACCCAGAGATGGGGGCAACTGAGAGACACTTCAAAAGCTTTTATTCTATTTTTAGTCTCATGTGAAGGGAAAGACAATACAAGTATTATAGTTCACATTATCACAATCAAAAACTATTTCCTAATCACAATACATTATAAACGTTTCTTAACCTATCAACTTTCAGCACACCATACTATGAATACCTTAAAACCAATCATCTAAAATTACCCCTTACAAATCCTACTACAATATATCTTTCTTAATTCTATTTCTCTAAAGTATCTAATCTCGTTTACAAAACCAACCTTTAAAATTTCTCTCTCAACAGTGTCTATCCTATTCCATAACATTTCTAAATCAACATTTCTTCTCTCGAAGTTTACATAGAGATACACACTATGTAAACCTTCTATAAAACTTTAAAAACTCTCTACAAAATTTTCTACACTATATCTCTTTTACCCATTGAAGCACAAACCTCCTTGGATGGTGATGCTGCAGCTCTCTGGGTTCAGCTCTCTCTGGCAGCAAGCCTGGCTCGGTTATTCACGCTCTTCCCCGCATTTGCAGGAGAGCTGCTCCCTCTGCTGAGTTTTCCGTGGACCGCCACCGGCACCTGATGTCCTTCCTGACCATGCTGGGCCCCAGCCCCGACTGGAACGTGGGGCTCTCAGCCGAGGATCTCTGCACCAAGGACTGCGGCTGGGTCCAGAAAGTCGTGCAGGATTTGATCCCCTGGGACGCCGGCACTGACAGTGGCGTCACCTACGAGGTACGGGCACTGTCTGTAATTTATTCAGATATATCCCCTCAGAGCAGTGAAACAGGGAAGCAGTTTGATCCGTGGTGGTGCCATCCATGTCTTTATACTTTTACTAAAATTTTTCTTGAAGTGAAATACAATTCACTTAAACAGACGTTAACTACGCTTCACTGTCGGCGGTTTTGCCTGGGTTCCTCCAGCATCAGCATCAGCACTGGCGGGATTTATTCAGATATATCCCCCTAGAGCAGTGAAACAGGGAAGCAGTTTGATCCGTGGTGGTGCCGTCCATGCCTTTATACTTTTTACTCTACTAAAATTTTTCTTGAAATGAAATACAATTCACTTAAACAGACGTTAACTACGCTTCACTGTCGGCGGTTTTGCCTGGGTTCCTTCAGCATCAGCATCAGCACTGGTGGGATGATGTGACTCCACCTGGGGTGTTTTTACCACAGAGGGACAGGATGGGTAAGGTTGGAAGGAAGCACAGCGAGTCATCTGGTCCAGCCTCCCTATTTAAGCAGGGTCATCCTAGAGCAGGTTATAGGGTTCTGTACAGCTCCTGAATACCTCCAGTAAGGGAGGCTCTGCACTCACTCTGGGCAATCATTTCCAGGGCTTGGTCACAGCACAGTAAAGAATTTCTCATTTATGTTCACCTGTTAAATTCACCTATTGAATAAACAGAGGGTTTTGGTCACAGCCAAGCCTTGGGGTGCCCACTTCCTTTGCAAAGACCAAAGCAGTGCCATCAGCAGCTACATCAACTCCAGTTTGGGGCTGTTTCAACCTGATGCCAACTGCTCTGTTTGACACAGGAAACTTCAACTATTTCTTACAGCAAAGCAGAGCAAAACCAACAACAACAAAATCCCCTAGACAGACAAAAAACCCCACAAAAACAAAACAAAAAAATCCCCATACCACTAAGTATGTGTACCGAGTTCACCTCACACTGGAATTTTGCATTTTAGCATTTCAGATAAGTTTTAATTTCTGCAGATTAACTACTAGTTTCTTTTATAACTTTTTTTTCTTTTTGATTGCAGTCTTCTAACAAACCTACAGTGCCTCAGGAGAAGATCAGGCCTCTCACAAGCTTGGATCATCCTCAAAGCCCATTTTATGATCCAGAAGGAGGATCTATCAAGCTGGTGGCCAGAGTTGTCATTGAGAGAATTGCACGAAAGGTAGAATACATGCAAGCAAAATTCTCAAGCAAGCAGAAATACACTTTGTAAACCAAAAAACCAATCAATTCTTTCTCCACCTTCCCTCCAAATCTACACTCCTTAACCTACCCACAGCAAAGATAATGGCAGAAAAAATTTAAACTGTCTAAAGGTATCAGTTCTCCTAATTCTGGCAATTATTGCATCTGCTTAATTGGGGATTTTCTTTATGTCTGCCTAAGAATTCAAAGAGAAAAAGGTTGCTTGCAGAATCAGTAGTGCCTCACAATTTACTGGTTTAACCC
Source organism: Irena cyanogastra (assembly GCA_013397155.1). Classification (NCBI taxonomy): domain Eukaryota; kingdom Metazoa; phylum Chordata; class Aves; order Passeriformes; family Irenidae; genus Irena; species Irena cyanogastra. The sequence continues at coordinate 49,355 of VWZV01008995.1, read as the reverse complement.
CTCATGGATGAGTTTCCTCTCTTCAGTGTTCACAATCATTTTTTGCAGGGGGAGCAGTGCAATATCGTTCCTGATAACATAGATGATATTGTGGCAGATCTAGCACCAGAGGAAAAAGAAGAAGGTACATTTGAAATTAGTTTGTGTGCTACTAATAGTTTGTATTTAGTTTCATTCCCTGCTGTCACTTGCAGATAAGGTACAAAACTGACTTAGAAGCAAATATTCCACTCAGTGTCAAACAGTGATTTAGCTTTTCATCTCTTCTGGTCTCTTCTATCAGCCTTCCTTTGTACAGAAAAGAAATTGCATGTATACCTAGGAGATGACAATAACAATACAGGCAATAAAAAAGACTTTTGGGGTTCAAATAATTAATTTTTTTTAAGTAAGAGGAAATTGGAAATTCTTATTTCTTCTGGGCTAAAATAGGGAGGATAGAATGCAGAAGGAAATAATGTATTCTATTGGAATTTAAATTAATCATTGGCCAAGAAAAAGGAGGAAACTGGAAGACCATTTTTAACATTCAATGCCTTTCCTCACTTTCCAGATGACACTCCTGAGACTTGCATATACTCAAACTGGTCCCCATGGTCGGCCTGCAGCTCCTCTACCTGTGAAAAGGGCAAGAGGATGAGGCAGAGAATGCTCAAAGCTCAGCTGGACCTCAGTGTGCCCTGCCCAGACACCCAAGACTTTCAGCCCTGCATGGGTCCGGGCTGCAGTGATGAAGGTAACCAGGAATGGAAGGTGGAGGAGAAAAATGCCTTGTGGAGTTTGCTTTTCCTTTAAAGTTCTCAAGGATGTCAGTTGCTGTAGGATGGTTTGAGTTGTGGCCACGAGAAAATTGCTGAAGAATGTGAACGGCAGCTGTCTGTGGTGAATTCTGCACCTCAGCCTGTCAGGGTGTGAAGTGCACAGAAGTATAAAGGGGAGGAGTGAGGGATGCTGTCGAGGTTTCGTGGGTCTTGGGTCTTCAAAGAGGCAAGAGCAGTTGTTGGTTGTAGTAAAGTTGTTGCATGAATACATCAGTCTCAAAGGCAAGGAGTTCAGAGTGTTAAATTCCCTGCTAAAACCTTCTGGCATAAAGTCCCAACCAGAAACAGCAACAACAGCAGCTCCCACCTTTTTTCTTCTTCCTTCCTTTCATCTTCCCTCTTTGCACCCCAATACAGGGGTTTTATTCATAAATCATCCAATCAGCTAAAAACATGATTCTAAAACATTCTTTTTACACGAATCTGAGCTCAATTCTAATGTGTGGAAGTATGTCAGTTCTTACCCAAAATATACGTATATAATTTTATCTATTTACTTGAATAGTTCTATCTATTCTATCTAGAAACACAAGTAATGTTCTGCTGTGTTTTTGTGATGTCTGGAGCTAATGCTACTGAACTTTAAGCTTTAGGGCCTCTTACTAGCTAACACAGCCTCTTAAGGCACTTAAGATACATTTCTACTTACTTTCAACTGAAACTTACACTTCTATCTTCTGTCTGTGTGGATTAATATATTTCAGCTTCTCTCAAGAGGTTCTGATTCAAACCCTGCATTTCTTTTTCTCTCTGAGGGACTCAGAGGCTTCTATCTCATGCATTCCAACAGGGTGGAGGAGAGGATAGTGGGCAAGGCAGCATAAAAGGGATGCTGCACACAAATGGGCAGCAGCTCTGTGGATCCCTGTTGCTCTTTAGCTAAAAATGAAGAGAAGGACTCTGAGATCCCAAAGAATCAGAAGGTGTTTATTCTAACAATTTATTCTCTTTTATAGGGTCTTTTGCTAACAGTTATTTGGTTGGTTAAATGATACAACACCTCTTTACCACCATTGGATGAGATAGAGCATGTTTTGAAAACGCACACAAGAATAGAACAAACTAAAGTGAAAAACAGCACTGTTATTTTGAGAACAGGAGATGCTTACAAAACTTCTATCAATCTTTTCCTGAGAACGTGAAATTCTACACAGAGCTGTTCTCTAGGAAGGCAAACTGTTTTCCCTTGGGAAAATTCAGGCTTGGTGCTGGATCCCTCTAAGATTCACTGCATGCCAGCCCCACAGATCCCCACCCCTGAACACTCTCTGTGTTTCAGATGGCTCCACCTGCATGATGTCTGACTGGATTACGTGGTCCCCCTGCAGCGTCTCCTGCGGGATGGGGACGAGATCCAGGGAGAGATACGTGAAGCAGTTCCCCGAGGATGGCTCCATGTGCAAAGTGCCTACTGAAGAGACTGAGAAGTGTGTTGTAAATGAGGAATGCTGTAAGTGTTTTGTTCAGCTTCACAAAATCCAGCCAATAGCAGGAGCAGCGCCCAAATCATTTTTTATATGAGTCTTGCTGTGTCACTGTTATCGTAACAAAAGACACAGATTCCAAAGGCTGGGTTTGCAGAGATTCTACCTTTACTACAAATTCTTCTTCTTTTATACACTGTTCCAATCCAATTGGTCCAGATTGGTCAATTAATCAATACATTTCACCTGGTTGGCTGGCCAGCTCAATGTCTTAGAACAAGAAGATAGAAAGTAAGAAAAAACAGCACCTGCAGGTTGTTTAGACTAAAGCTATCATTGTTTATATTAAAAACTGCTCAGAGTTTCACAAGCCAATCCTGGGAAAACTTAGTTTTCTCACTCTCTGACCAGGCTGTGGTAACCACATTACTGGGGCTCCACAGAGCTCCATCTTAAGCCCTGTAATCTTCAGTACCTTAATAAATGACTTGGATGCAACACTGGAAGAGATACTAAGCAAATTCCCAGATGATCCAAAACTGGGAGGAGCTGCTGACTCCCTCAAAAGCAGGGAGGCTCTGCAGAGAGACCTCAACAAATTAAAGAACTGTGCAATCATCAACCACATGAAGTTCAAGTGCTGAATTCTGCAGCAAGGGTGAGGCAGCCCTGGATGTACAGACAGACTGGGGAATGGGAGGCTGGAAAGCAGTGCCAGGGAAAGGGACCTGGGGTCCTGGTCAGTGGAAAGCTGAATGTGAGCCAGCAGTGCCCTGCAGCCAGGAGGGCCAGCCCTGGCCTGGGGGCACCAGGCACAGCATCACCAGCTGGGAAAGGGAGGGATTGTCCCACTCTGCCCTGGGCTGGGGCAGCCCCAACTCAAGTGCTGGGACAGTTTTGGGTGCCACAATATAAAAAAAAAACTTATTAAGCCATTAGAGAATGTCCAAAGGAGGCCACTAGGATGGTGAAGGTTCCAGAGGAGAAGCCGTGTGAGGAGTGGCTGAGGCACTGGCTCTGTTCAGCCTGGAGAAGAGGAGACTGAGGGGAGAGCTCACTGCAGTTACAAATTCCTAGTGAAGGGAAGAGGAGGGGCAAGCACTGATGTCTTCTCTGTGTGACAGTGACAGGACTCAAGGGCATGGCCTGAAGTTGTGTCAGGGGAGGTTTAGTTTGGATATCAGAAAAGATTTGGGCACTGAAACAGAGTCCCCAGGGAAGTGGTCACAACACCAAGCCTCACGGAGTTCAGGAAGGGTTTGGACAACACTCAGGGACACGGTGTGACTCTTGGGGATGACCCTGTGCAGGGCCAGGAGCTGGACTCCGTTATCCTCAGGGGTCCCTTCCAACTCATCTGATGCTGTGGCACTGATGAACAACTTTCCCTGTCCTCTCTGAACAGCTCCCAGCAGCTGCCTTGTCACTGAGTGGGGCGAGTGGGACGAGTGCAGCGCCAGCTGTGGCACGGGGATGAGGAGGAGGCACAGGATGATCAAGATGACTCCTGCTGATGGATCCATGTGCAAGGCAGAGACCACCGAGGCGGAGAAATGCATGATGCCCGAATGCCGTGAGTGGCCGGGGGCTCCTCTCCCCTGCTCTAAAGAGAAACATCATTTCTGACACACTGCACACAAAGGACACAGCCAAAGCAGAAGCAGTGCTGCTTTTCCTTGTCCTTCAGATTAGGAGAAAAATCTTAGGGATTGTGCATTAAGTAGCACATTCACTATCAGGATGGGAGCCTCAATAAAAAATGTTCTGTGGTATCCTGCTCGCTGTGTGACCCACACAGTGGTGTGTGTATCAGCAAGCCATACCTAAACAACTCTAAGTTATGCAATATGAGGTATGTTTGACCATAAGGCTAGAATAAAACACATAAAACAGCTCCCTCCCCTTTTAACCCCTGAAAATTTCAGAAATTGAGGTGTTTCGTTTGTGCGATCAGCCAGCCACACCCTTACTGTAGCTATTAATTTCTTATGAAATGTTAAATTTTCATCAGAGATAATTTTAAAAATATTTTTTTTGGCAGATTAAATATGAAGGTTTCACTTGTTAGGCTAAATTAAGTTGACTCCCAGTTCTGTTCACTGCAACCATCCTTTCTTTTTATTTTTACAAGAGTTATGATTGAAACACAGCTCCTCAAACTATTTATTCCCCAGATGCACAGATACCCAGCAGATATGACTTAGACACAGAAAAAGATAGCAAAGCTATTTAAATCAAGCAAACCTTTCAACTGAAGATGAAGTTTTCTGAGCTTTTTCAGCAGCACCATTCATCCTGTGACAAGAAAGTATAATTGGCTGATGACAGCTAAAAAATAGCACACTCTCCACCTGTATTATTTTCAAAATGTCTACCTTCATAATTTATTTATAGTAAGAAATCGTTAATAATAATAAGAATTCATTATCTTTTTGTTTCCTGCCAGATACCATCCCCTGCCTGCTGTCTCCCTGGTCTGAGTGGAGTGACTGCAGTGTGACCTGTGGGAAGGGAATGAGGACCCGGCAGAGGATGCTGAAATCTGCTGCTGAGCTGGGAGACTGCAACGAGGAGCTGGAGCAAGCAGAGAAATGCATGCTGCCAGAATGCCGTGAGTTTGGAGCATTCCCTGGGAAGAGGAGGCTAATTATGTGTCAAAATCTACGGATCAAACCTCTATCACCACTTCTTAGCATCATTCCTTAGATAGGCGGGGTATCAAGTGTGCATTGTTAAAAAAATAATTATTATCATCATTATCATACTCTTTCAGCAACTGAGAGCTGAAATGACTGTGCCTTAAATTCAGCTTGCCCTACTTCCCCCCATGCTAATTCCCAACATTTCCATGGGAATACAGCTCTCCATGCTTAACACACTACAGCTCCAGGCGACTCCCCAGTAGGAAATAAGTCAGAATTATAAAACATGATTTATCACTCAAATGCAGACTGTGTGCCAGGAAAGAAAGAAAGAAGAGTTGAAATCACCTGTGTGATTCCTTTAGCTAAGAAAGAACACAAAAGAGGCTTTCTCCACCTTTGATATACCTCTGAATGGTATCACTTTGCAACCTGCTACTGGATGGTGTGGAGGCAGCTGCAGAGATTTTTTTTTACCTTTCTCCATTAAAATCCACCACTTCTTGGGTAGAGCAAATTTCTAGTTGCTTTTCAGTCTTTGTGAAGTGTGATAGCCTAAGGCACTGCTGAATGAATGAGATATGATTGCTTTTAGCATCCTGTTTCCAGCTGGTTTATGAGGTATTATCACAAATTACATTATTTTTCACAGAAATCATTGGTTAAAAAGGCTTTTACACTGTAATTGCTCATGCAGCTTTTCTTAAATAATGTGAAATATAATTTTGATTTTTATTCACTGGGTCTGTAAGTGTTAAACAGTGCTGAAAGATGAAAACTTTTAAGATATAATGGCATGAGTGAATATGGATTATTGCATAACACTGCCAGCAAAGTAAGGCTCAGATCTCAGAGGTATCAAATTATTTTTAAATATAACTCAATTTTCAGCAGCTTTTCATTACAAAATAAACAGATGGGTAGAAAAATTGAAGAAGGCACAGGAGAATTATTTATATGTTCTTTGTAATTTTAGTGATCTGCCAGCATCGCTCTTGAAGAGGAAATCGAAGAGCGCGTCAAATAAAACCTCTGCTAGAAAACTCTGACATGCAGCCTCCAAACAATTGCTGAGAAGATTGTAGGCTTAAGTAGAGTTCGTGTAATTGGGGTGTAAAGATTCACCAAGCATTTCTGCATGTCTCTGTGTTTAGATCTCACGGATTTTGTGTCATTTTTTTGGGTTTCTTATTCCCTGCAGCCATCCACTGCGAGCTGACGGAGTGGTCCCAGTGGTCCGAGTGCAACACCTCCTGTGGCAAGGGCCACATGATCAGGACGAGGATGATCAAAATAGAGCCCCAGTTTGGGGGAACAGCCTGCCCTGAGACCGTGCAGCGTACGAAGTGCAGAGTGAGGAAGTGCCTGAGGGGAGCAGGGATGGAGAAAAGGCGCTGGAAGGAAGCCCGGGAGAAAAGGAGAAGCGAACAAGCAAAGAGGAATTTAGATAGTGACCAATATCCAGGTGAGTGTGGCACCACTTATAGTGAAAACTTGTGAAAGCTGTCTAGAATAGAGACTGAGCTAAAGAATAAAGCAGGGATTATTATTTATTATTTATCTAAGAGGCCTCAATAGATCCACCTTGGGCAACTCAACCCAAAATAGCCAGAAAAATGGACGACCGGGCACGGGGTCTGTCACTTTTATAAGTTCTGCTCCATTTGCATATTGGAGTTAATTGTCTAATTACAGCTTTAGGTTATGAAGTCCCATCCTGCTTGTTTTTCTCTCTTTAGTCCACGTCATTTGTGCTCTTGGGCCTGAGATTTGGATCATTTGTCCTTGGTCCCCAGCTAGAGAAGGAATTTTTTCATCTCTCTACTCTTTGAAGAGACCTTGCTACCTCCTAATATGAAGCCTAGACTTACACACTAAAGGAATAAAAAATCTGAAAAATATAAAAGCCAAAACCTGAGGCACCAACAGGAGTTTGTGAGCAGCTCCACCACATTCTGTGACAGCACCTTCAGCGCTTCAGTCAAGGGAAAGTTTTAGCCATGCAACAAAACACAGCCACTTGCAGTGCTTGCCCACCACTAAAATCACCCAGCCTAAGCTTAGGGCACTGTGGAGAAAGGCCCACGTCTGTCTGTGTCCCAGCACAAAAAAAAATTTAGCTACTCCCCACAAAAGTGTGAAAAGGTTTAAACTTTACACCTGGCAAAGGACTGATTGCAGTTTCTGCAGACCTGGGGGGTAATCTTTACATCCCATTAGCTTCAAGCATTTAAAATATTTGTTCCTGGGTCCGATGTTAAATTTCTACCAGCTGATTTCCACCTCAGTAGTCTGACTCAGACTCAGGAGAGAGAGAGATCTGCTCAAACTGCTTTTCCAGTGGGGGCAGAATCACCAAGTACTGATTCCTCAAATCAACAGAACATATCTTGTGGCATAATTAACATTACCTGGGTAGGAATTACTGCTAAGTTGTGTCTCATACTTGTCTGACATTTAACCATTTCATCATTTTATCTGTCTCTTGTAATGTAAATATTAAATTTCTTTTTACTTTTTCCACTGCTTGACAAATGCAACTTGGTTATACTATAGCAAGGGTTTCTACTACTAAGAACTTAACCAAATAACTTATTTTTTTCAGTTTGTAGGATGAAACCATGGACTGCTTGGACAGAATGTTCTACACTCTGTGGAGGTGGAATTCAGGAGCGCTACATGATGGTAAAGAAGAGGTCCAAAAGCACTCAGTTCACCAGCTGCAAAGACAAAAAGGAGCTAAGAGCATGTAATGTCCATCCTTGTTAACAAAACACAAGGTTCCAAGTGATGCACTCTGAGCTAAATGGAAAGTCAACCTTGGTTTGTTTTTTTAGAACAACAACAACAACAAAATATAAAGTGTGTATTAGTTTTCATTTTTGCAGCGTGGTTTGCTTTTTAGTCTTGCTGGTGCAAGAAAAATATTTTATAAATATTTCCTCATGGATTTATGCTGAGAGTAAGTCTTTGGTACTCCAGCCAGCCCTTAATGCATAAAAATAGTGAAGTCATGGTGAGTTATTTAACTAAAATACAGACACATCCGTGGACATGGAATAGCCATATAGAAATATCACTTGTAAAGACATGGGATGCATGCATATTAACAAAACTAGGTTAAAGTGACAGAAAGTTTCATCTGTGGGAGGATTTCACTCTAGATTTGATTTTGAAAATCCAAAGCAGTGCCTCTGTGATTACACAACTATGCCAAGGAGTAATTTCAGTAATGCTGGTTCAATAACATTAAAGGTGCATGTTTATCTTACACTATTGGGTTAAGCTGACAGCTATTGTTGTTACAATAATCCTAAACACTTTTCTTCATGTGGATGCTGTGGTCCATGCAAGAAGGTCTTTTCTGTCTTCAAAACTTAAAAAGAAAATGATTTTTGTGGCTCGACAGTGATGTTTGACCACCATGCAATCACGGTCAAGACAGCACATAAAGAAAAGATGCAAATATCATAATACGTGTACAGTCCATGCTGGGTGGATCCATTGCCTTTCAAAATGGACACAGAGCAAGCAGAAATTGGTCCAGAGTGTTGCAACAGCTGTGCCACAGGATGTCTTCCACATGAGAGACACTAAAAACTTAGATTCAGTTTCACAAGGATCTTATTCACAGGTGAAGAGGGAGACAGGTTTATAATAAAACAAGAATGGTAGAGAAAAGGAGAGCCAGGCTCTCATGCATCCCTTAAAACTGAAATGAGCCTCTGAAAGGAAATAACAGTCTTTTAAAAAAACTGATTATAGACTGGCACAAGAATACATTTATAGCAGTGTCATTTATGTCTTTTTTTTACTCAGAGTATAGGGTAATCTAAAAATTACTAAATCTGTGAGAATTACTCATTTGTGGATATCCTAGTCAGGTTAAATGCCCTCCCTGACTACTTAAGTGATTAAAGAACTGCCTGAGGTTAGAAAATACCTCCTCACTCTTCTATTTGCTATTTTACCCCATCTCCTGCAGAGTTTAGCTCTCACCCCTACATAGTCAGGTGTAATCAGGGGGACCCTTGAGCCACACTTGCCATTGGAACACAACATTTTCCTGTAATTCTATTTTCCTGTAATAATCTAACAATAAGAGGAGAAGGTGATGGGTTACCTTTTGGTCCAGGCAAGGCAGCACACCCCTATGTCTCTTCAGAAGTAAGAACAATGCACTGAAAATAAAGATTGTTGATGCTGACACTTAAGCTTGAGAGAAATGAATGGAGAAAAATTTTTTTTACTGGTCTCTAAACCAGTCTTAAGTAATTTACTCACTTCCTTAGCACTTGGTCACTACTCTGAGGATCTGACAGTTGGGTTTTAAATATTGCTGTGCACCACAGCCCTCTGAGCTGTTCATCTTCCCCACCACCACCACCCTGGGGATCCCCTGGACCTGAACAGGCTCGTTGGGCTGGTGGCATTAATTGTGGGGCTGTTCATCAGCATTTCTCCACTGAACACTGCAAGGGCTGCTCAGGACTTCCACAGCCACCACATCCCACGCCCTCTCAAGATATTTCACTGCTTTCTGCAGATTTGGAGTGAAGGAAAGGCCAGGGGAATAATGGAACCGAGGGCAGTGTGAACCCTCTCCTGCTGCTGCTAAATGGAACGGGTGCACACCCACAGCCAACCAAACCAGGAGAAAAAGTAATACAACAGGGTTTAATGCCAAAACCAAACATTTTACTTTTTGCACAGCTTGGCTCACCTAATAATATTAATTCAGATAGTTTGCCTCCTTGTGCCTGTTCAAAAACTGTGCAGTTTATGTCTCTACAGCACTGCCATTACAGCATAGCAGCAGGACTGCCCCTCAGTAGTGCATTTAGGACCTTGCATTTCACTTTTATGACCAAAAGTAAAGAAAACCCAATGAAAAAAACAGTGGAACGACATAGGTACTGGAGGAGTGAGCAGCTGAACGTATTTTAGGTGAAGAAATGCAAAGAAGGGCCACAATGATCAATGCCAGGGGCTCGGCCAGGGCAGAGGCACATCTCTGGCTGAGCTGACAGAGGGTGTCCCAGCTGAGGCCATTCACTCAGAAAAGTAATCTTTGGCCATAAAATGTGTGGCAGAGTGCTTCTAAAGGCTTTGAAGGATCTGTGAGCCTGGGTCAGCAGGAGCAGAAGAAGTTTCTCCTGAATGGAAAAAATTTGCTGAGTTCAGGAACCAGATGTATCTCATCAACCCGTGCCACTTGTTCAAGCTTATCTTGCAAAACCATGCCTGTTTCAGCAAATAACCAATGAAACCCAGCGCTGTATTTTCATTTTCACATCTGTTCCAGTTCATCAAGCTGTTTTGTCTGCTAAATACTCCCTTTGCCAACAGCCACATAGTCCAAATACACTTATGAAAAACATACAACACCTTTCTGAACATGACCACAAAATTGTCCATTAAAACAATCTGGCATTCCTGTCTCTCTGCTTCTTACTAATTTGATTCTCTGGGTCCTTTTTGTTTTTTCTCTCTCTTAGAAGGCTGTTCAGTGTGATTTCCAGTCATTTCTCTTAGGCTCATTAAAGTTCTGAATGTTGCAAATCACTTTTTTCCCCACCTTGTTAATAGATGAAAAGACAAAGTAATTGCACCGGGTCAGAAATGTGTGACCACTCCTGCTTATGTTCAGCTCTTCACACTTGTTTTTCTGTTGAAACCTTTTACAGATCTCTTGTCTTTCTTCTAACTTGATACATGAGAAACATTTAGGCTTGTTGCATTTTGTAAAAAAAAAAAAAAAAAGAAACACACAAAAACGAACAAAGAAAAAAAGAGGTTGATTTTCTATTCAGAACAAAAAAGAAAAAGCTCTGCTATACAATATGTAGAAGTCTTGCATTGTTACTGTAAATTTTCTAGTAGTGTAATAGGCACTGTTATCAGTCAATAAAAATAAGAACTGTTATTGTTCTGATGTCCTGAATAATCCTGCTGAACTCAAAGCACAGATGTCACACCAGTTTTGTAGACCTCAACTACCAGATTTAGCATTGTGCATACCTTTTTTTTCTAATATACCAATGATAGAATCTTTACACATAATAAAAAAGGAAAATTAGGGGCTTAACAAATGTACAGTAGGACTCTGTTTGTGGGACATATGAGTCAAACAAAATTTTGTTTGATTGCATTTTTAGGTTTCCTTTGTTGTTTTTGTTTGCTGTGGAATTATGAAAAAGCTACCATGAACATTTCTTACCAAAGTCTTGTGTAGATGTTTTGTAGCTGTCTGCCTAACACATTATTATTATTATTATTATTATTATTATTATTATTTTGGAATAAAGACATCTTTACTATGAGTTTTACACTTGTATGAGATTCTGTTCAGCTAACATGATTATGTACACCAAAAAAACATTTATTGATATGAGCCATGTTCTCATTTACATTTTACTCCTGTTCAAGGCAACAGGATATCAGGAGGGAGTGGATTTTATTAGAACCAGTCGTTCTTTCTACTTGGAAGTTGTTTGCATCAAGGTCTTTGTCAAATAGTTTGTTGTTCTTTTGAAATCACAGGGCAACTTAGGAACATCACATAATGTATTTGTGTGTAACTCTCACAAGGATTTTGTTGGTGTTTTTCGGTTTTTAATAAAAGAGAAACTATTTAAAAGAACACATTTTAAAGCCTGGTGGTACATGAAAGGAAAAATCGTTAAAAATATGCTCTCAAAAAGTCTGAGATTTTGTGAAACTTTCAACTGGTCTTTTGTGCTACTGGAAAACTGTTTGGGACACTGTGGGTCTGAGTGTGCCACTGATAATCAGAAATCATGGAGGTGAGGGGGCCACACAGCAGTGCTGCTGCTGCTCTAGAAATCCAATTGTCTGCAACATTTGCAGCCAGCTAAAAGTTACCAGTGTGTCTACAAAAAACACCTCTAGCCTAGAACTGAAGTCTAACCAGGCTGAGGGGAAGCTGGAGTTAGTAACTGAAATAGGCTAAAAACCCTAAACTTCTCAGTAGCACGTTTAAGGCACTTTACTGCTCTTTGCACCACGTGCAAACCCATTTAACATTTTTATTGCAGCACTTCCAACCCTGGGACCCAGCCTCTTCACGTGAGGTTGTGCAAAACAAAAACTCCACTTCTGTGGAGCTGAATGATGCTGGGTTCTGTCTCCCCTGCTTTCCAAAATTTCCAAAAGCCAGAACAGTTTTTGTTCATTAACTGCTCAGCAGGCAAGGACACTTCTCACACGTGGTCTGGGTGTCTTAATGCACCTAAAATGTTAATGCTGGGAGCTCTGCATTCTCATCTTCCTCACTGAAGCCTCAGGAGCCTCAGTTGCTCTGCCATCAGTAATAAACTTGCAAACCTCCCTGTCTGTGTAAGCGCCACATTTGCAGAAATCAAACCTCTCATAACTCACAGTTTGCTTCCTTTTCATGGCAGGGTATGTTGAGATAGATCTTTTAAATTATATGATTTATATACTTTTCAAAGAATGACCAAGAGCCTTAAATCCTCACCCACCATGGCCCAAGTGCAAAAAGCACCCAAAGCAGCTTGATGTGTACCAGCTGCACCTTTTTACCTGAAAAACAGAGAGAGAGAGCACATAAAAATAAGGGAAAAGAGCAAAGATGTCTCTGTCACAGAACCTTTCCAAGCAACACTCTCCTTCCCACTGATGCTGCCAAAAATATTGTGATATTACAAGGAGAATACACAGGAGTAGCCAGTGGCACTTCAATAAAATCTCCTTAGTGACCTTTCCAGGTAGAACTAATGAGGCTGGGGTTAGGATTTATACTTCATGAGCCTTGAGCTGGGCCAACAGCTGCTAAAAATATAAATAACAGATCCCACCCTTTGTACGGTATCACATATTACTTCATCCACATAAGTCAGAATTTAAAAGGAAAAAAAAAGAAGTTTTTTTACTTAGAGCATCCTTAAAACCACTTTGACAGTGAGGGAACCAAAGCTGTGTCTAGAAAACACAGAGTTAGATTATAAGTAAAAAAATTTGAAAATGGTCTATGTCGTGATTTCAAAGTGCATAAAAGGTTATGAATGGTAAAATATAATTTTATAGTACTTGCATAAAAAGATACACAGAATACAAGGTGCATAAGTATAAAAACAGTGCTCCCAGAGCAAACAAGCAGCTGTACTATTTAAAAATCAAAATATTTGCACTCATTCTCAAATATTTTCACTGAAGGAAAAGAAACTTTTATCAATCAACTTGCAAACATATCATACTATACTTTTTTGCTACATTTATATATATGTACACTATAATTTTTTTTGCTACGTTTCAACTTCCAGTCTACACACCTTAAACGCCAGAAATGAGGATAAATATCCGTGAATGGTTCATTCCTGGAGGACACAGCAGTGTACAGAGAGGAATCAATACATTCACACACAAAAAGGCTTGAAATGTCTTTCCTGGAGAAATAAAACGACATCCCACTAGATGGCACTGGAAGCCAACACAGACAGCTGAGTGTGGGTTAAAAAAAAATAAATAAAAAAATAAATGTAAAGAACCCCAAAAACAAATATAACAAATATAAACCCCAAGTAAGCAGAGTTTCACCTCGGGAAGGGACTGCCAGGCCCTAAATCTGCATTTTTCTCTCCATAGCTGCACTAACGCCAAGGGAATCACTGGAATCTTGTCCCAGCCTCCCTTAATTGGCTCAGGAACGCAAATCAGCTGGGAAGGGGCAAGAGGGGGCAGGAGAGGGGCCACAGTAACACTCTGGAATTCTCTGCCCTGAAGCTACACCTGTCCCCTGCTCTTCCAGAGAGGAATCCTTACCTTCCCCTCCAGGAAAAAAAGTGGTTTTCTCCACCTTTAGAAGCAGAAATCCTTCAGCCCAGGCAGAGGGAGAGAAGAGGGCCAGGATTTCAAACACTCCTGTGAGGGAGGTCAGGGAGAGGAGGTTTGAAGGCAGTATCCCTGAGCTTTTGTGCCAGGGTGAAGGTGATGCCTCAGGTTTTAGCTTTCATGTTGTTCAGATTCTTTGCTGCTTCAGTGTGTATTTCAGAGCTTCCTATTAGGGGATGGTGAGCTCTCTGCACAGAGCAGGGAGACAAAACAATTCCTGCTCCAGCTGGGGACCAAGGACAAATGATCCAAATCTCAGCCCAAGAGCACAAACAACGTGGGCTGCAGAGAGAAAAACAAGCAGGATGGGAGTGCAGAAGCTAAAGCTGGAATTGGACAATGAACTCCAAGGTGCAAATGGAGCAGAACTGATCCCAGTGACAGAGCCCGTGCCCGGGCTGCATTTTGGGACCATTTTGGTTCATCTTGGGTGCAGCCCTGGCTGGGCTCTTGTGCTGCCCAAGGCGGATCCATTGAGGCCTCCTAACAAATCCCTGCTTTATACTTTAGCTCTGCCTAGTCTCTGTTCTAGGGCAGCCTGCACAAGGCATCAAAGGCACGGGTGACCCAGGGGAGCTGAGGGCTGGAGCCAGGATTCCTGAGGGCTGGAAAGGAGGAAAACACCTTGGCTGAAGCCAGGGTTAAAATTATAGATGGGATTTTGGGACCGCTGTGACTCAGAAGCCACTTTGGTGCTTGGTTTCTTCTCGAGCAAGGTTTGCAGTACTGAGAGAGTAAAGCAGCTGTTACAGTTGTAGTGATGTTATTTTACTCTCTGATATTGTCTGAAGGTAAGCATTTTTGAGGTGAAAACTGTTTAGAACTGCTAAGAATGCTGAGCAACTTGCACAGAACACCTTGCACTTGCCTGTGCACAGAAATGCAGCCCCAGCCTTCTCCTGCTTGATCTGAGTGCAATGGGCAGCTCCATCACACAGTTCTACCTACACAAAATCTCTGCTGTGCCCAGATAAAGCAGAGCTTACAGGTCTGGAAAGTTGGTTTGGTTTTGTTTTTTTTTTCTTCTAAAAAGCCTGTGGGAAGCATTGTCTTTGTGGAGAGCCACCCAAGAAGAATTACTGTGTCACGTGTAGTGATCCCCACACCACTAACAAATGGCAAAGTACCGTTTGCCATTTCTGATAAATAATGCAAAAATAAGAAAATCTGCAGTACTTACCTCATCCAGCTCATGTCCAGAGCCATTTCCCACGTGATACAGGCAGCAGCAATTCCCTGCCCTCCTGTGGGCAGGACTTGCAGCTTGTGCTGGGATGCACTCCATCAAAAAAACCATCCCAGCTGGAACCAAACCACGATGGCTGGGCTGAGTCCCAGCAAGGATTTCAGGCTTAGGACAGCTACTTGTTCAGTGTTCCTTGAAAGTTTTGTAGCTCTGAATCAGAGAAGGGAAAAATCAACCTTAAAAAATTAATCTTTTTAGAGGTTAAACAAAACTTTAAAAAAAATTCATATGGGAGTACCAATTTAGAAACATTTTTGCTGCAGCTGAAATTAAAAAGTTTAAGTGTATTATTGAATTTCACATGTTTCAAAACAGCTTTTTCTCCTTATTCACACTAAAGTGCATTTTAAAATTTGAACCATCTTACAAGTCAAGAAGACAACAGCCTTGTCTATTCTGATGTAATTTGAAAAAGGGTTTCAGCATGAGTCACCGAACAAAGCAGAACATTTCAAACTCTTTATCAAAAAAGACCAATTATTAAATATTATTTTTTCTATTTTTGTCAATCAGGAAAAAAAAAATCACGATTTCAATTTTCAATAAGAGCAACAGGTGCTCATATTATTCCAAGTACCTGTTGACAAACTAATTCTAATTTGTAAAAGACACTGCTCTGCTAATTAAGATACAAATTTTCACTGGTGATTACAACACCAGTACTCAAAGAATACTCCTAACATTTTTATTTTAAGAACTATTTAAAAAGCTGATTTTCTTATTTTAGAGTTTGAAATGTAAAATATAACTTCCAGCCAACTCAATATTCCTTTAAAATAGTAGATTTCCCACCAAGATTTATTTTTTCAGTTTATGTTTAGACCATTAGATGAAAATTTATGCATGCACTGACTTGCAGAGAGCATCCTGCCTTCCACATTTCAAGAAGGGCAAAGTTGTTGAAGCAGTAATTTGTGAGCAGAGCTGTACTTCCATATATTTTTTGTGGCCCTAGGGATGACAGGACGCCTGGAAAATTGGTTTGAAGCACAGAATTTGCTTCCTTTTCTATTGCTAGGAAATAAAGTGCTGCATTTATTCTAAAGTACTATTAAAAAAAAAAAACAACACAAAAAAACAAAAAAAAGAAAAAAAAAAACAAAAAACAAAACAAAAAGAAAAAACCTCAAAAAAACATAACAACCAAAAAACCCAAAACAAACAAACAAACAAAACAACAACAACAAAAAATCCAAACCGATTTGGAGCTTGGTATTTCTATTTTCTATAATTTTAAATCCATTCCTAATTAATAGTTTGCCTTCCTGAAGAAGCTTGCTCTCAGATGAATTTTTTAGAGATGAATCGTTTTGCATTTCTGGAGTGACCAAAGCCAGAACACCTTCTCTAAGTGGAGGCAACTCAGGCGTATCCGTCAAGATGCACCATTTGTGAGCTTAATTCATTCCAGGAAAAATTAATTGCAATTAACACCTGGAATTCCTTCAAGTGCCAGCTGGGAGCTGTTTCCAGAAGAGAGATGGAGACAAACTCCATCCCTGAGTGCCCGGGCCAGGCTCGGAGCTGCGGCAGCGCGGCTGCAGGCGGCAGCACCGGAGCAGCTTCCCAGGGAAGGATGCTCTGCTCTTCCCCAGCCTCCCACGCTCCTCCAGAGCCCAGGCAGTGCTGGGAGATGAACAGCAGCAGGCAGAGCTCCCCAGGAAACAGCAGAGCCCTCTTGGCATCGATGTTTTTGGGCTCAGCCGCACAGAGCCGGGCACAGCGAGCGGATGGGACGGGGCCAAAGCTGATGGGGCTGGAGGCAGGGCAGCCCTTCAGACTCCTGCTGATCACAGCTCTGCCTTGGAGCTGACTCCTTACACATTCTCAAGTGTGATGCTCTGTTTCTGAGTTTATTTGATTATTCTATTATATTGAGGCATTTCTATGTTAGTCAGTTACAAAATGCTCTGTTCCTGTGTACCTCTATTCATCCCCCTCAGAGTGGATTCTCCCCTGAGTCCTTTGTCCCAAAGTTTCCCACCACTGACCCTGTCAGTCAGAGATGTCAGTCACCCTTCTCCCCACCACTTTCCCAAATATATCCCTGTCAATCACACCTTCCCCTTTGTCTATCACCCCAGCCCTGCCCAAGTGCTTCAGGAACCTTCTCTATCAATCACCCAAGCTTTCATAGGTGATTCGTCCCTTAACCCTCTTTCCAATCCTAAATTCCCCCATTTGCCCCTCATCCCTCCCCTGTAACCCCTCCATTGGCTAATCCCCCAGGTAATTGCCCTGCTTATAACCTCTTCCCAAGCTTGGCTCAGGGCCATTTTGCCATTGCTCCCATTTGGGGGAATAAAGACAACTCCTGAACAGCAAGAATCTGACCCTTCTCTTGCTCTTGCCCCGGTTTTGGCGAGAACCCCCAAAAGACAACACTGAAGTGCCACCATCCCTCGAGAGAGAGCTTTCTCTTTTAAAAAGTCGCTTTGGTGTAGATCTGAGAAAGAGCCTGAACTTTAAAACCGTCAGGATTGTCACGCTGGAGCTGCGGGTCTGGGGCCCACAGAGCATCCCTGCAACGACAGCTCAGGCATCTCAAACCTCCTGCTGAGTGTTTTGGGAGAGCCAGGCCTCCCGGGACCGATCCCATAAATAACAGCAGGAAATTGGTTGCTCAGCCCTCGGTTTTCAAACTGCTCCTTTAGGTCTATTGTCTGCCCTGAGCTACTCCTGCTACTCCTATGGTGGAGCAATTGGAACCGGGTGACAGAACTACAGAAAAGCCAGAGCAAAGCACAGTGTCAGCAGAGTAAACTTTGCTTGTGATACAACAAAAGCTCTTCCCTCTTCCCTGCCCTCAAATCCAGTAAAACCAGAATGCTACAAAAGCAAGAACTAGGTTGCTATGACTACTATAAATTAATATTAACAGTTTCTCCTAAACACTTTCCTTCTTCAAAATCTAGTTTCTGATCGTAGGAGCATTAATCTAAAATTTTATGTCATGGTACCAATTCAAAACGTGTGTAGGATTGTTCAGGCACTTCAATAATTAATTTAAGAGAACATAGAAACATAGAATTGTTTACGTTGGAAAAGGTCTCCCAGATCATCAGGTATTGCTTTGCTCACAATTAATTTTTACACCCCACCATGCATTGTAGCAGGGAGAATATATTTGTAAAGGATTGTCAGCAATTTATTTTCCCACTTTTTTTGCCTGTCAGGGAGTCGGTTGGATCAGGCATTTTTCTCTGGTATGTAGATTATGTAATAGGTCTTTAAACCTTTCTTGTTCACTATGTATTTCTTCAGTGTACAAATAATAATAATAATAATAATAATAATAATAATAATTTTTTAAAACCTCTGCAGAAAAGGATCCTTCCCTGTAGAAAAGAGAACTGACAAAGTGAATTGGTCATAGTTTCTTCCCAAAACAGGGTTAAGGTTATGCACATTTGGAATCCTGTTAGTAAATTGCATTACATTATCTCTGTTTGGTACAGTGAAATTGCAAATTAACCCCCTTTAGAAGTGGGTCAGCTCCCATCACCTAGAAGATCAGCACTGTGTGATCAATCTTAATATGGTTATCAAGTAATCTGCAGGAAAGGGCTTGGCAGGCTCTGCACTCTGACTCCTGCCCAGGGCTCCTGCTCTGTGATTAATGCTTGTGCTATTCCCCATGAGCCCTGAGAAGTTACACCTGTCCACCACTCAGGCAGGCTTCGTCTGGAATTCATGGAAGCACTAAAAATCACCAAAAGCCAAGGGGAAAAAAAAAAGAGGAAAAATGTTCTCAGTACTTACAGGAAAAGTTGCTGGAAGTTCAAATTTCAGACTCACTCTCTGCAATTCATATCCTTCCAGTGCTTCTAGAGTAATGCTTTTCAGATACCTTTTACATGTCCAAATCCGAATTTATTTTACTATGTATCATTAAAGGTGATTTTTGCTATTATATTATTATCCAATTTGCCAAAAGAGCAGAAGTCTATTGCCTAAAGATCAGGCTAAGTTAGGCTGCAGCCACCCAAGTGCTGGCTGGTACATCTGTGTGATGCAAGGACAGTGGGTATTTGTGTGATACTATTTACCTAAACCATGGATTTTTGCCCCATGGTATTTTCTGGAGAGGTTGCTGGCTGAATCATTGTTGATTTACTGCCATATGTGAGCCATCTCTTTTGAGTGCTGCAGTTCCTCTTGACACAGAAGGCCAGCAGCAGGCTCTCAGCTGCTCAGCATCTCAGCCTGCCCTTTAAGTGGGGTTTATACAAGCCAGTGGCTTCATTTTGGATTAAATGCAGCTGTGAATATCACTGATGATCAATATAATTGTGAAATAGTTCCTTCAGCTTGTTGTTTCACATTATGAAATGGTGGGTGGATAAAAACCTAATGGCCTTGACACCTCCTTGTTTTTGACTGACTACCAGTCTACCCCACCTGGTGCAGCATTTTTGGGGGTTAAACTGGGTTCTGGGCACCACTCTGGCTTAAAATGGAACCAGATTTGAGGGGCTGCAAGTTACTGCCCTGGAGCAGAGACAAACTGGGCAGTACCAGTAGTCTTGAGCTGATATTGCCACAGAACACCTGGCTGTGGCTCCAACCACACATGGTAGACAGCAACCATCATGCAGAGGAAGAATCATAAAAATGAAAAACATAACTTCCATATAGAATAGAAAATATATGAATATATAAAACTTCCAAATGAAATATAACTTCCATATAAACAAAAACCCAAAGCTGTTTGCTCCATCTACTCCAGCATTTGCAATAACAATGGCAATTACCAGTGCAAGGACAGGAACAGGGAGGAGTTTTACCACATAATTAAATTCTGAGGCATTATATTGTTATGTACAGCTGCAATTTGTTTTATTTTCCTGACAGAGATTATTTCCTGGTAGCTTTTTTCCAAACAGCTCGCTGGCTGGTGGTGCCACATGCTGGCATTTTACAGCTATAGCCACACAGAGGGGAGAAGAGCCTACACATTCCCTGCCCTCCAAAAAGCCCTTTTAGAATAAAGAACGCGATGGTTCAACACCGGAAAAATATTTCTTCCAAAATCTTACCAAGCAAAATAATGGCTGGGTGCTTTCAAGATAATTTTGGTGTTTTCTCAGGCCACACTTGGGTTAATTCCCATCTCCATGAGTCAGTGGCAGCCAAACTGCTCACTGACTTCAACCAGATTACAGTGTCTAAGGGTAAATAAAGACCATTTCTTGTGCTTTCTTTGCTCTTTCAGGAAGTTTTCAGGGTCCTCTCTTGTTGTTTTTGGTTTTAAGATTTAAAGAAATGTTAATCAATCTCTCTGGAAGCCCTATAAAACTGAGTGTATGTCTGGCTGCAAAAAAAAAAAGTCAGCAGAAATTGTCTAAAAACATAACATTCACATGGCTGATACTTAACTTTTCAACAATTTCATAATTCCTTATCTCTCCAAGTTACACATTTCCCGCAGCCAAGAGATGACTAAAACGATTTAACTGAATTTCACAACTTTGCAGATAATAACTGAGAACAGCAGGCAAAATTGCAGCACAAAAACCCCCAAAAATTCATCCTCCCCTCCTCAACAGGACTTTATCTCAGCAGCTTGCCACACAAAATAAACAAACCTTCCCAGTACAAAAAAAACAGCGTGAATCTCATGATTTTTAAACTAAGGCATGTGAGGGGCTTGTTTTGCTTATCTAAATCCCCTTCCAAGGTTTTTATGAAACACGAGTGCCCCGTGAAAAGTTCTCCCTGGCCATGGTTTTTATGAAACACGAGTGCCCTGTGAAAAGTTCTCCCTGGAACACTGAAAGGACGTGGGAAAGGGGGCTCTGAATGCAGACAGCTGGTCCTGCAGGATTGATTCACAAGGATTTGGAGGCAGAACACACAGAGACACAGAGAGCAAACAGGAGCCACCATCAGGTGGTGGCTGCCACCAGAGCCAGCAAGTTCTTGGGAAGGAGGAAGGGGAGAAGTGCAGGTTGTGCTGGCAGAAGGGAGGAGGCAGGACATCCCAGGGGGAAGCCCGTGGAGGAGGCACAGCTTCCCAAGCTGCTCTCCCCAGGACAGAGAGAAAGGGCTGGGGTTGCAGATGCCCAGATGGAGGAGGGAGAAGCTCCCTTGCAAAGAGCAAGGCTTCCTCATCCCAGCCCTCTGCTGAGCCCAGGATTTGAACCATCTGTGCTAGATCCCCACAGCAATAATCTAATATTTTAGTTGGCCATAAAGTTGGAAACATACAGCGAAAAAGGGATAAAGTGTAACAAAAGCCAAAGAAGTGACAAAACAAATTTAAATGGCTGGGGAAAACAGAGCAAATACATAATAAATATCATTTTAATATCCCCTTGCACCAGTGATTTGACAGGCAAAGCCAAGGATGACTCAGATATTTTTCAAAAATTTTTAAAAACCAAGCTGTTACTCACAAATCAGTTGATTTTATTTTTCTAGAGATCCTTTGGTTTTCTGTTATGCTGTGCACACACTTCATACAGGGATGGCTTTATTTTATAAAGAAGCACCACAAAGTACTGAGCCTTCCCATCATCTGCTTCTAGACCATGACCAGTTTTGGTGGCTACAAAAAGAGTTTTTATACTACACCCTTTAATTTGTAACCACTAAGGTTTTTTTTGGGGGGGAGAAGGGTTATTTCTTTAACATTTCTCCAAGAGAAGGTAGGCCAGGAGATCTTTCTGATCTTCTATATTCCCATCCTCCTCCCAGCCCAAAACATTTCATTGTCAGTGTTGGACACGATTTTTTTTTTGTTGTTCTTGGAGTTTTGCCTTGTTTGTTTGTTTTTGATTTCATTGTTTGTTTGTTTGGTTTTGTTTGACAGTTTAAAGGCTCCTCAACTTTAACATCACAATGAGGTAAAAGAAAGTTTTGGCCTCATGGCATAACTTCACTGACTCCAGTGGAAGATCAGCAAAAATCAATCAGTGTTCTGATCTACAGCATTCTTTATAAAAAAAACCAATCACATAACTTTCATATGAGTTGTCCAATCAACAACAATTGGATCCCACAAAAACCAAGGTGAATTTTAAGGTCCCTTCTAATCCAAGCCATTCTACTGAGTGATCCTACCAAGAATTAGAGAACTGATACCTAGCATCCATTTCTGTCTTTTGCCAGCTCTGCTCAGTCTATATTTTGACCCAGTATATTTTGTAAGCATGTTAAATTGTGAGCAATTTAGGATGAAGGATTTAATGGCCCAATACTACAAAATCAGGCATTCCAAAGAAAATGGGAAGTGGAAAGAGGAAGGAAGCACTGGAGAGGTAAGAGTCTGCAGAAGGAGCTGGTGGAGATGTTCTGTTTTAGATGATGGAACCACAACAAAAAGTCAACATTTCAGGCCACCCACTCCCTGGCTCTGCCCTCCCCTGTCTGACATCAACCTACATCTGTGGCAGGATGTATTTTTAATAGAATGATATCATGCAATAACAAAACCCCTGTAAATATGGTTCTTGTCATCACCAATGAAACAAAATTAGCTTTTATACCAGACAAGAGCTTTTAACCCAGCCAGTGATGTGATCAGAGGGGAAAGGAGAGAATAAATCTTGGGCTCTTCAAAAGCAACACAGGTTTAAGTATAAATCTTGAGTGCCTTAAAAGC
Organism: Irena cyanogastra; assembly: GCA_013397155.1. Taxonomy (NCBI): domain Eukaryota; kingdom Metazoa; phylum Chordata; class Aves; order Passeriformes; family Irenidae; genus Irena; species Irena cyanogastra. Next base: position 26,742 of record VWZV01008995.1, on the reverse strand, counting down.
AGAACTACAATTTATACTTTACTAGAAAAAGAGTTGGGAGAAGGGAGAATTCTTTTCAGAAAACAATATCAGCATGGAGACAGTACAGTCCTGGAAAAGGTAATGGGGCTCATAGATCTACCACAAAAAAAGGCAGGTAAGTTATTCTTCTTCTTAAATCCTAGACAAAAATCGATTCTATCCATTTGTCTCCTGGCATATTCAAGCAGCAGTGGGTTCATCTACTTCAGTTTCCATCACTTATAGCAAAATTTTCTCCTCTAGCAAAGAATTCAGGTGCTGTGAGGGCAGGGGAAGAGAAGGGAAGGATTATGCTAAAGGGAATACACAAAGCTGTAAAGATTTTATTTTCATATCCATATAAGAGCATAAAACAAGCACTAGAAAATAACAGAATCTGAACCACAGCTGCTTTATGTACATCCTGGTGTTGTTTCTCCTGCGAGAGCGGTCCTGATGTATTCCTCATCTGCTCCACAGATCATTTTAATTAAAGCATTAATAGATTTCAGACTGTCAAAGCCAGAGTATCTATATCCAGCCTCTGTCAAAGTCTGTATCTTCACACACACAGGCTCCCACATGTTTTGTTCAGCCTGTTACTGAATTAATCCAACACTTCTGCTGATGGCTTGTGTTAATCAGTGCTGAGCCCTGCCACAGCCAGCTGTGAGCTCAGCTGGGCCGTGTCCCCCTGGCCCCACGTGCAGCCCACATCCATCCTCTGCTGCCACAAGCCACCAACTCCTCTCTGTCACCAGCAGGAGATACAGCTGCAAGGCTAAGGCACCGAGCTGCCAGCTTTGGTGCAATCATGGCAGAAATTTCACCTTTGCCAAATCCAGAAAAGTGGATTTTGTGGCTGTCAAGAAGTACCCAACTACTCTGTCGTGCTTCCCCAGCTGTTGTTCCAAGGAAGTTGTGTTTTCTCTCTAACCCTGAAATGTCTCTTGCAGTGCTGCAGAAAAACATGCTCAGATGATTATTTTCATATTTTTAAGTACATGGGAATCCTCACATTCTGCACATTTCCCCCATTTCCAATGCAATTGGATTTTGGTGGATGATTCGTAGAACAGTGGCTTCAGCTTAACCCCTTTAAGGGCCTCCATCATTTTGGGCAGGATCATGAGGAATGGTGCCTCTGAAAAGCTAAATAACACACTTGAGTGGAACACTCATCTGTTATGTAGATGTTTTCCATCCAAATAGCTTCACCTAATAACTCATGAAAGCCTTTAGTAGAGGAAAATGATGAGATTAAACATGATGCTTTTTGATATACTTGCTCCCTTCCATCTCAGAAGAACAATATTAGCTAAAGCCATTCATTTTGTCTAAAGGGATCTCTATAATGCTTCATCTGCTAAACAATTTCATTAAATTCTCCATCCCAGGGAGAAATGAGGTGCAATTTAAAGCAGCCAGGGATTCGAGCTGCCGTTATCACTACAGGGGTGCAGCAAATCCATATTTATTCAGTCTAACTTCTGTGAGGTGATCTGTAAGACCTCCCTGGATGTGACATGAGGCTGAACTCGTGAAGAGCAAGGTGCTGTCCTCTCACCACTGCCATTTGTCACAGCATTTGCAAAAGGCTGGTACCAGACAAGTACTGGCCAACAATAATTACAGCTGCATAAATGAAAAACCATTTCAAACCAGGAGGCCCATGCCACCACCAAATCTCAAGCCCCATAACATGGTTTACTCTTTTACAGACACTGGTTTCAGAAGGCTGCAGAAGAGATGAGGCAGCTTTCATCACACCAAGCAAATTAGGGAATACTTTTCCTGCCAAACTGAGAACGTGGAGGTGGAAATCTCTCTGCTGTGGTAGGAACATCCAGAATTCTGGCATTGCCAGCATTTTCAGGGGTTGATTTGCTTTGAAAAAGCAGGTTATAATGTTGTGTGAGGAAGGTTCAGGAAGTACTTGCTGATGGTTTTGAAGACAGTGTTAAATATTTTGACTTCCAGAGACGATATAGGAGTACACAGTAACCCTACCTCCAAAAATCATGGTGTGCTGTGCGTACATCACAAGTCAAATCATACTTGACTATGAAGATACTGCATCCTTCAGCTCAGAAACCAGCAGGATACAATGAGTTCTGGGAAAAAAAAATGTTTGTTGGAAACCCAACTGTCTGCCTTGCATAGAATGGGTTCAACAGGCACAGGTGTTGGCCTTACCAGTGCCATGGGCAGGACTGCACCAACCTGAGGCATTTTTGGAGTCAAGACAGTTCACGCTCCCCTGGTAACCCCCAGTCACTCATCCAGCCCTTTTGCTCAGCTTTTTCTCCTGGTGCTTTGCATGCAGCACTTTGGGAGGCAGCAGAGGGATCAGCTCCCCACGAGGAGGCTGCTGGATGGAAAACCTCTGCTGCAGCAGAGCAGCTGTGGATCAGAGGAGGGAAAAAAACCCTCTGCTCCCGAGTTGTAATCCCCTGCAGGGTCTAAGGCTGTTCAAATATTCTCATACCATTGCTGCAGGGCCTGTTTTGGGGTTTGTTTGTGGCTTTTTTCCCTTTCTCTCTGTAAATCAAATGCATGGTTTTGTCTCTGCTTTCAGTTTGAAGTGCGCAGGAAGTTTTCATGATGCCCACGCAAACGTTTCCACACTGAATATTTAAATACAGGAGCGCCATCCACATCAGTCATTAGAGCAAATCATGGCCTCATGAGGATGCACAGCACTTCAGAATGCAGCACACAAAGTTTCAGCCAAGTTTTATAAAGGATGGAAATGGCACACCGGAACAAACCGCGGTTTTATCGTAATGAGTGCCCTTGGCAGCAGGATTTAACCAAATCCTGTATCAGCCAGAGCTGCCTCAAGGAGAGCACCCACATCTTCAGCAGCACCCTGACTGAAGCACCCCTCTCCCCTGCACCCAGGGACAAAGGGCTCTTTGATTTGAAATGCAGTGTGGCTACACAACTGAGCATTAACGACCCCAGAAAGCTTTTGAAGGGGCTAAAGATAAAAAATTCCAAACAGGGATGAGCAGTGGAAGTTTCTGTATGTTTCTCAGTAGCTGGTAAAAATTAGCTTTGGGGGAGGGGTTATTCTGAAATAACAGAATAACGAAGTCTTTAGAAAAGCTGAAGACACAACGACTGAAAAATATTCTGAAAATACTGAAAATTACAGAGTTAAAGGAAAGGGGAACAACAAGAGAGGTGCTATGCATTTGCACACATATTTTCTTTTTTGAAACCCTCAATCTGGGGAGAAAAAACTATTCTCAAAGAATAGTGTTCACCACTCCCCTGCCCTGATTTTTACAGTGCTGGCTGGAGGCCAGCATTAAGCAGGGCACTGTGACTCCCAGAGCTCCAGCCAAGGGACATTCCCACTGCAACTCAGTGGAATCCATTTTTTAGGTTTCATGTGCAATACACTGTGATATAATTTTCTGTCTGCAGCACCTCTGAAACATGATTTGACAGACTTCTGTGTTTATTGTCTGCCTAGGATCTCTCTCTCTTTCCTCACACACACCATCCTGCAGAATGAGTTTCAGAATCAAATTCTGCTCTCGGTATGGGTGTATTATTATTCTGTGTAGAACAGAGGTGCTGTTTGAGGGTACAGAGAGGCTCATACTGTCATTGCACAAGCTCCTTTGACCAGAAAAATAACAGAACCTTTTTATCCAGGTGCTCTTCAGCTGCTGCCATCCTGACAAACATGAAACAGCACACCTATTTCCCTCAGATCCCACATCCTGAACCTGTACCTGAGGTCTGACACTGCTGACACACACAAGGATGAGCCCCAAACCCCAGGAAATCTCAAAGCCAGGTACACATTCCTGGTCCTACATCAGGCAATAAAGGCCACACAAAGCTCCTTCACTCAGCAGCACTTTCTCTCTTGTTTCTGAAAGCTTTCAGACCCAAATTCATCCTCCCCCCCCACAAACCAGGCACCACAAGTTACCTACCTTGGCAGACCCAGCTGTGTGAGCAGGGAGCATAGGACTGTCCAGGCATGAAACAGAGCCCGTTCTGGAACCAGCTAATTCACATCCCAGATCCCCAGCCACAGCTGGAGCAGCCCTGCAACGAGAAATGCTCTGCCAAAGGTCACAGAGCCACCAGAGATGCCCTTTTGCACCAGCCTCTGTGCCTGCATCCCTGTGCCCAGCTCCTCACTGGATCTTATTTCTGCTCTCCTTGTTTTTAACCTCTTCCTGCCTTCGACCATTTTCTGCTTTGTTCCATCAGCCACCCTGTCCCATTCCCCGTGGAAGCACCCCTAAAACATCAGGATCTTACACTGTGAATCAGGACAACCTGTTCTTCTGTCTTCCAAGCTGTGTTGTGTATTTTCCTGTGGCAGATTTAGTTACATACATAAAATTGTCACACATGTCTAGTGTAGTACACTAATGAAACTCCTGTCTCCTTTAGCAGTGTCCCTTCCACTCAGATTTCCTGCTTTGCTTCCCACTCTGTGTTCCCTCTAGGCGGAGGAAGGAAACAGTTTTGGGGATTGTTTTTCCTCCTGCATAATGTTTCTGTCATTTTTTGACAGGTACTTAAGACAGCAGAATTTATATCAGTCAAAATTTAACAAGAATTCAAACTTTCTCACATAAAAGAACCCTCATAAATGGGAACCTAAATCTTCAGTGCATCAGGATTCCCACATTTTAAACACTGAATATTTCCTGAAGAGGAAAAAGCTTTCCTGTCCATGACCAGAACTCACAGAAATTGTTGAATCTACAGAAATGAAGCACAGAGCCACTAAAACGCTTCATTATTCCTTCTGAGCACTGTTCAAACACCAGTATTTACCTCCGAGGCTGTAACCAAATTGCATGTTTCTGCCCTGGCAGGAGGAGCCTTCCAGAGTCAATATTCATATTGCTGTGGGGAAACACATTTAATCTCCACACAAGCTCTCTGTAATTTTATTATTATTATTTATAAGACAATATGTTGGGTAAATAGCAGCAGCTCCATCTATGTGCAGTGTTAGCTGGAAGCTGCTTTCAGAGAGCAGCAATTTGCAAATCAGCCTTTTGAAAACGAAGGCAGGAGCTCAGCAGCATCTCACTGCACCGAGCAGAGCTGCAGAGCCCCTGAGAATCAGCCCTTGGAGCTCTTCCCTGAGCTCCACACGAGCCTGTGGGCTCAGCACCCAGTCCACAGACAGAATTTTTACTGAATTAAATATTTTCTCCAAGCAAGGACTGGAGGATTTTTAATTTAGGCACCGCACAAGCACAGAGCTGGAAGGAAAGACACTTTTCAGAGGAGTGTAATTATCTAGACCAACAAACCTGGGAAGGAACTGGAGGGAAGAGTGGTGCCACCCAAATCATCCACAGAGATGTACAAAGGTGAAGCATGCCAATGGCTTTATAGGCTTCTTGGGAGGAAAACTCTGATTTATTGGCTATTCCTGATGGTGACATCATATTAATCATATCCTTTTCCTCCTATTAAAAGTTTTATATTGCAATAAAACTGTAATCACAAGTAAAAAAAGAAAAATAAAGGGATAGAAAATTAAGGCCAGCCTGCTTGGAATGTACAAGAAGATAAGCACTCATTATAGCAATTTTATATAGTGGGAGTTATTAATTTGCCAATTCAATTGCCCAGGGGCTGTGTTGTTAATAATCAGGTGATTATAATGAAACAAATACTCTCACTTGGGAAGTTAGACAAGGAAACAGTCCTAAAGTGGAAAACCAGAATTATAATATTTATATTTTCTTCAAATTTCTACAATAAAGTCAGTGCATGGACTAAATTTTGGTAGGAATTTCTCCTTTTATATCTGTATCACGTGTGCCTGTCTTCCCTTTTTATTATTACTGTTAAAACTACATTATAAAAAGGACAGAGGAGAAATAAAGCTGGAAAATTTGATGAAGTACAAATTATATATTTCTGCTTTCAATCTCTTATCCTCTTTAAAATTAAGCTCTCCCATTAAGCTAGCATTGCCCTGTCACTGCAGTGCCTTAGAATAATAAAAACATGCAAAGGAGCCATATCTGCTTAATTACCCCACTTCCCAAAAAGCAGCCAGGCTGAATTTAAAGAGCAGTAAAACTTCAGCAGGCTCAGTCCTGTACTTAGATGGATGTGGGATTTTTTCTTGCTGTGGTGTCTCAGCCTCTCTGCTTTGGAGACTCTGCTTCCTTTTCAGATGTGACCAAAAAAAAGTTAGAAAGCCCCAGAGCTTCAATGCACTTTCTAAATATGCCAGGTGGTGTAATAAAATAAAGAACCTGTTGTAAAATCACTTAGGATGGAAAAGATCCTCAAATCCCCAAGTCAAACCATAAATGTGACCCTACAGCCTTCCCTGCTCCTGGATCCTTTGACAACATCTGCAACAGAAACAGGCTCAAGTTTTGATACCACCCCACAGTTTTATTCTCTGCTGATACAGTGAAGGAACAGGAAATTCACTTTTAAATTCCAGGTTAAACTGGAAGAAATCTTAAACAAACAGTTGTTTTTTCTCACATATACAAGGGATTAAAAAAACCCCCAAAACCTAATGAAGAAGCTGAAAGAGCAGTGCCCTGGGAAAAAGGCAACAACTGGATGTGAAATTCTGAGAAAGAAAGATCTCAATACAGGTATTGTTTCATGGGTCTCTCCTTAAAATGTTACAGGAACTGAGAAGATTTCTGCTGGACAGAACAATTCATTCTTCTAGCAGCAGGCCATTATTTAAATTCATTGTGTTATTCCATTACCATACAGCAGGCAACTGAGGATATAGTGTAAAAATAGCTAAAATAAAAAGAGGAGTTTCCCATGAAAATTTGAAAGATAATATCAGATCATATAACCAATGTCAAAACCCATTATATTTTAAATTAATGATACATTTTATAAAAATTATAACCTTAATCTAGCTAAGATTTGAACAAAACTGACATAAAAAGCAAATATATTTATGAGCCTTTACAATCACTATTGTCTGCTTCTTTTTTTTTTTTTTAATGGAACAGGGACATATTAACCCAGTTTACAGAAGCAAAACTTCAAGGAAAACCACTTTAAGAGCAAAGAGTAAAACTCCCGGATTCGTGACTTAATTCAGCCCATGTCTACTGGGAAAAAAGCAGAAAGAGGGTGTCCCTGTAATAAAATAACAACACTACTGTACAGCAGCAGCCTCTGCTTTGGTTGTTACCTCTCTTTATGAATAAATCTAGCATAAACTGAACAGCTCAGCAGAAATTAAAACCTTGTACAAACAAAAAGGATTTGGATCACACCTCCAGACTTCTGCCAAACGACAAGTGAAGCAGTTTCTGAACCTGGAAGAGCAGAGGGAAACACGTATCCTGAACAATTCCTGAGACAAAGGAAGCTGAGCTCAGATTACTTCAGTCTGCTGAAAGGTTTCAGCAAAGGTTACACAGGATTTCAAATGCAGAAGGTAAATAGGACAAGAACTGGCATTATTGCTGGCATTTCTAGCATTTACTAATTTGGGTGTGTAAACACTGGGAAATCTCTGCGTTTTTTCACTATTTAAATTGATGGGAGGTGAACTGGCATTTTTGGTCAGTCAATTTGGTTTTAGTTCACAAATAAGATTTATTGAAATTCTGCTAAGAACTGCAAGGGAAAAAATGGAGGAAGAACAGATGATTTGTGATTCTGCCTTCTGTTGAAGATGGGAGATTTTTTTTTCCTACTTTGTCGAAGAAAAGAGAAGAAGATAATGCTTTGAGCACACAGCAGTGACACAGTGCTGAGATTCTTTTTCTACTTCTTTTTTGTTTGGTTGTTTCTGGGTGTTTATTTGTGGGGTTTTAGTTTGTTTTGTTTTTTTTTTTGTTAGGTTGGTTTGATCTTTTTGGTTTTTTGTTTGTTTGGTTTTGGGTTTTTTTGGGGTGTTTTCTTCGTTTGTTTGCTTGTCTGGTTTTGGGCTTTGATTTTTGGGGTTTTTTTTTGGTTTGGGGCCTTGAATAGGTCACCATTGTGGTATAGTTCAGACACTCTTAATTTCCTTCATTTGGGAGATCCTCAGTAGGACACCCAAATATAAGAGAACTCTTGGAATAAGAGCTCCAAACCCCCAAAATATATTTGTTTGTTACAATGTTTGTAAAGGCAATCGCTCCCAATGCATGAAAACACAGTGGAACTAAAATTCCTTTGATGCTAAGGAAAAACAGGCAATGTTCTACTCATTTATCTAAAAAAAATAAAGCAAAAAAAAAAACCCAACAAAACCAAAATTCTGCCAAAACCTATTACTTATACAGAATGAGGGCAAATTTTGTAAAGTTTGGAGATCAGTTGTGTCAGTAATGCAGAGTTCATTGTCTTTCCAACTCATAGTTTAAAAAAGATAATTTTTTTATGATTTTCTTTGATCTCTGTAGATTGTCCTTCTTTGTGTCAGAGTGTATTGGAAATTTTGCTGATGAGATAATTGTAGAATTAATAGATTCAGCATGAAGCTTGATTAAAAGCTGCCCACTGGATTTCAAGAGCAGAAACACAAGAAATACTCAATTGTCTTGCTGGAATTAATCTAATTTGAGGGGGAATACTTTGTATAAAGACTGTATCAACTGGACTCGGGAAATTCTGCTAGGTTCACACAAGGAAATTTCCACTTAAGGAACCCATGAGAGTCTGGACTGGAGGAAAAGCTCAAAAGAGACAGGGCATCTGGAAAAATACCATTTTCAGGCTTTTTGTTACCACCCACACCACCCTGTATATGTGCATTTTCAGGGCATGGAAGAGATTGTGCATTTTTGTTCCTGGAAAGAAAAAAAAAATCTAAAAATTGAAGTAAACCCCAACACTCTCAGTTCTAATTTGTCAGATCATCTTGGCACAAAGTGGATAATAAATCACGACCCAGAAGTTCTTTTTCACTTCAGATGCCTCTTCTGAAGGGTTCTTTCCTCCTGATTAAAGATCTGAGTCCTTCAGCTGCCTTGATTATGAAGTGCCGAACAACTCGGGGCACCGAGCATCCCAAAGAAGTTTGTGAGCAGAGCCACAGAGCCTGCAGGGACTGCAGGATGTGACAAAGGCATGGGCAGGGGTGGCTGCCACCCAAACCCAGCCAGGCCAATGCCCATTTTCCCTGCCCCAGGCAGCACCCTCAGCTAAAAGAACATTTGAGTTCATTCACCTTTAGCTTTAAATCACACAAGCTCTGCTTTTCCCAGGGCAGCCCATCCTATGTGCTCTGTGCAAGCTGTGTTTTGTGAGGCAGCTCCGACACAGCAAAGACAATAAATCCATCTTTCTCCAAAAAGCATTTTTGGGAAAGTTAAGAGAGGCTGTCTCTGCTGGCTGAAGCCTCCTGTCCACGAGCCTGAGTTCTTCCCTCTGCTGGCTCTTCAGCAGCAGGAATCATGTTGTGAGCAGCCTGGCTGCTGCAAGTCTGCTCTGTGTGTTTATAAAAAAAAAAAACCAAATTAGCATGCGATTCTTCTGTATATAATGGAAGCAAATTGCCTGGAAGAAATCCTGCAGCTACCCACTTTACAATTTACTTAAGACAAACATTAATTTCTAGTCAGAAACAACACAGCCATTTTTTGACAAAGGTGACTGTGGAACTGCTGGGGTCTGTACAAGGAAAACAAACACACATTTACAGAAGGAAACCTTAATTTAAGGTTCCTTAAAATATAAATTATGAAGTCTCACTATCTGGGCTGAACTGCTGTAATACTTTTGACATCACTGTAACAGTGGAAGAAGCCCTCTTTTATTAAGGAAAGAACCAAAATCATTTTAGTCCCTGAAACAAAATTAAAAACCTTTTCCAAGCAAAGTTTCCTTTGAACAAAAAGGAGAATAAAAGACTCCATAAGCCCTCTCAAAGATTCTGTTTCTGCCAGCCTGACTTACAGGAAAGGCCTTCAGACACATCAGGCAGGCACAGACAGCAGAGGGGAAGCTAAGCAAGGATTAAGGAGTTCCTGGTGAGTTTGCCTCCAGATCCCAGCAGGAAAAGCTCAGCACAGTCAGGGCATTGTGTGTGCACAGCCACAAAACCTTGCACATCTGGGTTTTGATCAAGTAAGTTTGCTCTGACTTTAGACCATTTGAGCCACACATACAAGACTAGGAAGAAAATAAGCAAAATATATTTTAAAAAACCAATAAAAAACCCAGAAAACAAACCAGCAAATCCCCAGACCCTAAAAAACCCCACTCAAGCTCATCTCATATTTTCACATATGACTCTCCTACTAATAAATACATTTTTAAAGGGTCAGTTAAGAGTAAATATTACCAACTTTCATCTCTCTATGTGCTGAATCATATATTCTATTTTTTACATTTTAGTGCAGATCTATAAGGGAAAATTGGTAAACACAATTTATTATAGAGAAGAAAAGAGAAAAAGGGATTACAGTTTACTGTCACATTAGCAACCATCTGAGCACAAGCACATTAGAATAACTCTATTCCATTAGATCCTAAACCCATCTCCTCCTGTCTCCTGCCCCCAGGAGTGGGAAAAACATTCAGGCTGTGCTACTTTCTCCAGCAACAAGGAAAAGAATAATGACATAACTGTGCTTTCTCTGCACTGACAAGTGACATCTTTTGTTTAAAACGCTGCAGAATATTATCCCCAGGCTTTAACAGTCCCTGGCTTTTGCATTTCACACACCTAACTTCCCACACATGCACTTGGAGCAGGAACCCAGGGAGATGTGAGCTGTGAGCTGTTAGAACAGAACCTGATTTTTGGATGAAGGTCAGTATCTCCTGACAGGGTGTGCTTCAGCTGGAGATACAAAGGTGTTTAAAATAAAGAGCTGACCACCTTGTGTCAGTCTCAGGGTTCATCCACGTGAAGTTTGGGGTGCTAACAGAGCCCAGTGACAGCACAGTAAGGATGAAATCCCCCCTGCCCAAAAAAAAGCAACATCAGTTTCACTAAACCAGGAGGAAACCCTGACTTTTCCATTTGCCTGGTTCTCTTTGGTTTCTTTTTAGTTTTAAGACACTGTTGCTGAAGTTTATACATCATGTCACATCACCTCAGGGAACCTGAGAGGAAGAGTGAACATTGGGAAGTTTATGCTTTTACTCATGCATCTGTAAAGCACTGGGAAACTGCACAATTATTTAGATGCACACAGGCAGAGGGGTTAATTTTTACCTTTTTTCTCCTGCGCATTAATCCCGTGGAAGTCTCCAGCAAGTTACAGGCATGGGCATGGGCACACAGCAGCAGGCAAAAGGCTGAAACTTCAAAAATTGCTGTAAACTAGAAGGTTCTGAACACAACAGGTCAGTGTTGGAACTCTGACAACTGAAAACTTGGAGCTTTCTGAATTTCAGGGGGCCAGCCCTCAAGTAAACACCTCGTTTGACCTGAGACCTTTGAAAAGGCTTCAGGAATTGAGTGATAGCACAGAAACAGTGTGTGTGTGTAGTTTGGATAGTATTGCAGGATCTCACAGGGTGAAAAACTCAGATTTGGGATTTTAGTATATGGTGATATATGGGAGCCAAGCTGGAGAATTTTGGATGTGGGTTAGTTGTCTTTTTGCACCTTCTTCTTTCTTCTTCACCAATCTGGGTGGTTTTCTCTAATTGGATGAAAGATTTCCATGTTGCAAGTTTGGGGTGATCATAATTGGGTTAGAATCATAAATAACATAGATGCCAACTGTTCATTGCATAATTGGGACTTAAATAGCCTTGAACAGACACCATTTTACCTCACTTTCACTTGTTAGAGAGAGCCCACATCTGGTGCGTTTGTAATAGACAAGGATAATAAACTTCAGAGTGAGACTTCAAAAACAACATCTCCTGAGTTTTATTCACCCTGATCTTGGAGCAAGAAGGAGCCTGGCATTCCAACAGTCAGCACCAAGAGCCAGAGGCGTGGGCCAGCTGCAGGCTCGTGGCTTTGGAGAGAGCAGACGGTTTTGCACAGGCTGAAAGGCTTTCTGCCTTTCTGCCTGCTGAACCAGCCTGGCTGGGGCTGCTAACATCAATTCTCAGCAGTAAAAGTAAAATTCTCAGCAGTAAAAGTAGCTGTTAAATCCTGAACTAGTTTGAAGTCGGGCTCATTAAATTCGGAAATGAGCAACAAAGATGTTTTCAAAGAGGATGAGCAAGTGAGTCAATTTTTAATTACTTACCAAGGAGGGGTTTTCAGCAGAGGTCGTCTTTGCAACCATGCAAAGCAATAAATAGAACAGATTTACAGCTGATTTTGTTTTCAGACAAACATCCAAGATTTGATGGGAGTACAGAGATCAAAAATGTCTTGCTTTGACCAATATTTATGTAATAGTCTGTCTTCCAGCACATAGACAGAGAAAACCACAAACATAACATTCTCTTCTTCTTAAATGAAATAATCCATGTATTTACACTCAAACAAAAATAATGAGACCCTCTGTTCAAGCCATCTCAAAACTTCCCTACACTCCAATCACACAAAGACAGGATTTGATCCAGTTCTGGCACTGGTACAGTGATTCAGCTGCTGGGAGACTCTGCAGGTCACTGCTTGTAGCTCTGCTCGTCCATTCTCACATTTAATCTGCCTGCATCGACCCAACCCGCGATCAATAGGGACAAAGTGATGGGCTGGAATTGTCATTCAGGCCACTGTGCTTCATGGCACTCAGTTCTGTGGGTTCTGCCTTGCCTTGGACCCGGAGTTTGCCCTGCTGTGATCTCTGAGCAGAGGGCATCACTGCCTGGCAGGAGCAGCAGTGCTCCTGCAGAAGCCCACACCACCTGCAGTGAATTTTGGGTTGTGATTTCCTTCCCCCACCACCAGGCAATTCCTCATTTTATTCCTTGGGTAATCCAGAAATCCTTTACCCAGTGCCTGCCACCAGTTGTCTCTGTGATCAGCAGACTTTAATGCACCCTGAAATGTAAATAATGCACATCACACAAACATCCCCTCCCAAATCTTGGGTCTGGCTTTATCAAGGGCCTCCACAGCACCACAAATAGCTTTTAATGCATTTTAGTGTGGCCACAGGACATCCTTGCAGCTACTAAGCCCTTCACTCAGCCATCAGCACAGGACCAGATGGATCTTCACCTCCACCACACCACCAGCACCAAACCTGGGCTGCCCCAACCTGCCAGCACCAGAGTGCTCTGCACAAGGCAGCAGAATAAGCCAGAGCCACCACAGAGCACTGGGTGGGTGCTTTCAGCAAATGACAGGGTATTTTTATTTCCAGAATAACAGAAAATGGAGATTTTGAGGCTAAGAGAAAGCATGTCAGAACGAGAATCTTTTGCTTCTGAAAAACTCCATTTGCTAAAGCTAAATCAGCTTCAATAACAAATAACTGGGGAAAAGAGACTTCCAGCAAACCCAGGAAAGATGTGACATGACACTCCAGCAGAGAAGAAGCAGTGATCTGTGAGAGAATGGAGAAGGAAACATTTTACATCATTGCATGTTATTATATTACACATATTCCACACAATTCTTATTCTATTACACAGCTGAGCTCCCTGATTATGCCAAAGTGGAGTTTAACCCTGACTTTCAATCCTCCCCTCCTGTGAACATGCAAAGGATTGGTATCCTTACTCCAGAGCATAAATCTGGCTGTAAGTGCTCGTACTCAGAGAGATTGCAGAACATGTCAGCACCAACAACGCTGTCTGCCACCTTGGTGAAACATCCCCACCGAGTTTGAAATGCACTTCCACGACAGACTGGCTTTGCAAGGCCAAATCCAGTTTAGTTGATTATTTTCAGCACATATTCCCCCAGCACTCAAAAGCTTTCAAAACCTGACAACCTATTGCTGAGAAGTATATCCTTTCTGATGAGAAGATCTAAGACTCTGAATTTGGGTTTTTTTCTGCATTACTAAAATTAAAAGCATTGAGAATAAAACATTTCAATTAAGTCAATCCTCAGTTTAACATTTCATTGTCAGTTTTTATACTCTGAATCAAAAAATATGACAAAATCAGTGGAAAGAAAATAAGAAATAGTTAACTAGCAGAACTTAGCTGTAAATACCACAACAACATGCAATGTTCCTGTGGTTTGGCAAATATAATCTGTTGATAAAACTCTCCCTTATGAAGCAGTCTGTCTGAAAAAAAATCATGGGGTGGTTAATTAAAAAACATATCAATAAATAACTTTAAAAATATTCTAATTTGAAAACTAAGTACTGATCATATTGCTTCTCACTGCAGAAGATGCCAGAAATCAAATACACTTTTACCCTTTTGAGGGTGAGCTCTGGCATAAAGAAAAGCCATCAGGAGGAGCAGTTTTTAATTTTACTTAAGTATTTTTAATAGAAAGCCTCAAACTTGGAGTATTTAATATTTCATTCTAAATGCTTACAGGAACTCTGAGATTTTTGAGTTCAAAGACCAGCACCAGCTTTTAAAGCTTTTTAAAGCACCACGAAGCAGGAAGCTGCATGATTTGGGTGGGTGAGTGAAGGTCCCAGTAAAAAACCATCAGCTTTGAGTAACACTGGGAGGAATCAACTCTGAGTTTGAATTTCAAATTCTCCAGGTGTCTAAATTCACAGACTCTCAACATCCTCAGCACTGCTTTTTGCTTTTTTGGGGAAACCAACTTGGCTATTCTTAGGGAAGCACAGAAACAGGGAGCTGGAGACTGCTGGGGCACAGGGCTCACGCGGTCCCCAGGGATGCCTTGAGCAAAACTCTCTCTCTGTAGGATCTATTTCCCCACCTGATGCCTTTTGATCCTGCCTTGCCATGAGGACACAGCCCCGAGAGCCCTCCCCAGCCCCTTCATCCCTGTCTGCTCACACTCCTGAGTGCTGGAGGGAGGGTGAATTCCCTCCAGAGGGACCTGCTGCTGTTCCACTGCCTGAGCCGAGGCTCAAACCACATCAAAGATCATCCCACTGCCTCCACTTTCAGTCAATTTGTGAGGAGTGCACTCTGTGCACTTTTTTAACTCAGACCAAAAGTACCAAGCCTCAGCAGATGGCACAGAAATACCTGCACTCCTGGTGCACAGAGCCAGGCTCCTGGGGCTCGGGTTCCATGGCAATGAGTTAATTTTCATTCCTGCTCTCTCTCAACTCATTCAAAGAAGGTGTTCACAGGCTGGTCTGCACTCCTGCTGCCTTGAAATGCTCTTCAGATGTGCCCAGCCTTATTCTGATGTGCCTAACCTTATCCTGCAGCACCTCTTCCACCACAATTTCAGTTCATGCAGAAACTATCTTATAGTCTGTGTTCTGGGTTCTGGATTCTGTGCTTCTACAGTCAATACCAAAAAGTGTTGCAACACTTAAATTCAAGATAATCTGGATTTTTATTTTAGCCTCATTTGCAGTCAGCTACTAATACATTTAATTATTTATGTTTCAATATAAAATTCTTAATTCAAAGTACAAAAAAAAGCACCTCAGTTAAGAAGAAAATATCTTACCTATGTTTATTAAGTAATTAAAAAAATAACTAATAAATAGCTAATCTATGTTGACTAAACAAATAAACAAACAGTTAATGTTGATGTATTTTTTCAAAACATATCCAGGAATCTGGCAATTCAATTTCTAGTCCCAAATCCACCAAGATATTTAAAGAATTGCACTCCAGTGTTACAGACCACCCTGGATACAGGAGCATTTGAGCAGAGACCATTTCTTAAGTCCTGGCTTGGAAGATTTAGGACGAGGAAAGCAAAGTCATGCCAGGATGTGGTTGGTTTGATAAATAATGGAAGGAGATTTCATAATACAGAGCTCTATTATTCCTTCAGCACAAAGGGCAACAGAGGAGGAAAGATAAAAACACAGGGGCAGAAGTTTGTCCTGATGGAGACACAGGGAGACAAAGGGGGCAGCAGTGGGGTTTGTTCAGGGCTCAGAGTCCCTCAGGCAGCCCTGCACTGCCAACGAGTGATGGTATACAACTTGTCATGATTTCATCTGAAAAACAAACCAATAAATGGAATTGCATTGCTCTTCTCTTCTGAAGGGCTGAGAAACACCCCAAGGTTTAGCTGCTTTCAGAACACCACGCTGCCAGGCAAGGGGCTGGAAAAAATATGGGAATCTTTGATGGAAATGAAGTGCATGTAAGATCTTTAAAAACTTTCCTTTGTTCGGTCTGCAGTTCTGTTTTTGTAACCTCCCAGGGTTCAGCCACCTTGTGTTTTGTCAATTCTACCTCTCCAGCCATCTAGCACTGTCACCAGCTGCATTTCTGAGGGGACACGAGGGGCTGTGACAGAATCATGCTGCTTGGAGGGTCCAGTGTTGTCTGGGTATCCCTTTGCCATCTATCATCTAGGAATTTATACTGCTTTTCAGATCAATCAAAGGAATTAAAGCTCTTCAGGACATAATTCCCTGCAATTTCTTTTCCTGGCAAAAGACAAAAGAAATTCAATCTGTTTTCGCTGGAAGTCCAAAGAAGTATTACACTGCAAGCTCATGCTCAGACAGCTGAACACAAAGGTGTCTGGCTCTATATATCCTAATTTTCCTCTCCTGGAATCAAGAGCAATCATTGCATGGACATGGTGTAAAAGCACGTTCAAAGCCAGCTGAGGCAGAGATCATTTCCTTCGGATGCAGCACAATGCAATCAACATCTGCAGGAAACAAAAGCCTCTCGTAAGGGCTTACAGAGCACCAACAAAAGAGCGGCCCCAGGGGCAGATAATCACTTTACACCCACTGTACCCGCGTTACCGAGATGGAGAACAGCAGCAGGAATTAGGCTGAAGTGAAATTCCCTGTTAGCATCACTCGGTGTGTGATCCATTGCACCGAGAGCCACTTCCCCGGGCAGGCAAAGGGCTGAGCAGGCACTGCCAGGTCCCTCTCCTGTCCCCGGGGCAGGCAGAGCCNTTAAAACAATACTACTTAAAACATGAATACAGCATAAATTCCAACATAACACATACAGTATTCATTTTAATCTTTGCAAATAGCCAATCATACCACAGGTATTTTTCACAGTCCTTGACCGGCCACAGAATCCCCCAGGAGAATCCAGTGGCAGCTAAAAGCTCCTGGAGGATGAAGCACTTTGGAAAATGCCTGCAAACTGTAATTTGAACATCTCCTGCCACAGCAGCACCTGTGGCTGGCACCAGCAGAAAGCTCTGCTCCATCTGAAATGTAGAATTTCTTTCTGAAATCTCATTTTGTTTAATCAATGCCTCTCTTCACCTTTAGAGCCTAATTTTGGGAGTTCTAAAAGTGAAGTACAACTCAGACGGGGAAAAAATTGCATCTTTGACCCCCATTCATGAATAATTTTGATTTAATAACAGTGGCTTTTTGGCAATGACCTAAGTATACCTTGTTTAGTTAACTATTTATCCAAAATAACTTCCCTAGGTCTAGCCATGGCCTCAGGGCATTTCTGTGCTATGTAAAGCTCTAAAGCACCATCCCCTATCTGTCCCACTAGCATCAAATCATAAAAATACAAAACTTTCTACTATATTTTCAGTTTTTTTAAAACTCTACTGTGCCCTAACATGGAGCATCTATTATTGCACCAGTCATAAAAGACCTCAGAGATTTGTAATAGATCAAATGTTGCTAACCCAGTCTGACATCACAGGGCTGAGGTCTAAAATGTTTCCTCAGAGGAGCAAATGTCTGTAAATAACTATTGTGTTAAAAGGTCTGAGAGCAGCCACTTTATGACCTGTCCAGTGCCTGCTTTGAATGTGTTTCCCTGTAGAAACTCCAACAGCATTTCATATATTTAACAGTTACTATGGAAAGAGATTTTTATCCTGCAGTAACTATGTCTGGAGGCATTTGCTTGGGATATACTAAATTTAAAGAAAAGAAAAAGAAAGAGAGAAAAAAAAAGAAAAAACCCTTAGGAGAAATAGCCCCATTATATCTCAAAACCAATTATTTCTGTCATAATTCTGCTGACACTTTACCACCTGTTGCCATTTCATCAACCCTCACTCTCCACACTCCCTGTTCTCTATTGCTATCACCAAAGTAATGAAGTATCTGAGATGAAAACCAGTGAGAAAATTCAGTACCACCACTATGAATTCTTCTGTTCCAGCTGCTTTGCTTCTCCCTTCAAATTGCTATCCTCTGCATAGCCACAATATCCCAAGCAATTGCATCAGAAGTGATTAAGATATTACACAAAAATGAAGGATCATCAAACTGAGGGAATCCTGGCTGGAGTACAGGGATGAACAGATGAGTAACTCTGATCCTGCATGAAAAATAAAGAAGTAAAATACATGTTCAACAAAATAAACTACCAGCTGTGACACAAATTAGTATTCCTCTCTTGACTTTCCTGGAGCTAGGCTGATTTACATCAGGCAAAGATGGTTCAGCCTTGTCATGCACCATCAGTAACTTCTTTGCAAATTATTAAAATTATTAAGTGTGTTTGGGAGGCTGAGGAGGCCAGTGGTCTGGGGAGAGCATTACCAGCAGGTCAGGGAGTGCCCCTACCCCTCTGCCCAGCCCTGGCAGGCACCTCTGGGCTGCTGCGCCCAGCTCAGGGCTCCTGGGACCAGAGAGATGTTGGAGCTCCTGGAGCAGGTCCAGGAGACAGAGAGGATGCAGGGATGGAGCATCTCCTGTCAGGAAAGGCTGAGGGAGCTGGGCCTGTTCAGCCTGGAGAAGAGACAACAGAGAGGGGACATCATCCCTGCCTGTCCGTGTCTGTCGGAGGGTGGACCGGGCTCTGCTGGGTGGGGCCCAGCAGTGGGACACAAGGCAATGAGCAAAAACTGATCCACGGGTGTGAAAGGCCTCCCTGAGTGGGGAAACCCCTAATAAAAGGTCTGTGCTGGAATTGAAAGATGAACAGGATCTTCTTTGGTCTTCAGGTTGCTGTTCATTTCTTATCTTATCAAAGCTTCTCCACACTGCCTGCACCAGGCTTAGCATGGTGAGGAACACAGCCAAAAGGTCACAAGATGTGCAGTTTCAAGGTCTTTTAGAGCCATCTTGTCCAATTAACTCTAAAAACGTACTTTATTTCTACTTTTCTACCAATAACTACCTGTCTAACATGCAACATCTGCACTGCAACTGTCCCTAACCAATCACCCAGTGCCACCCACACTGCAGAAAACAGAGGAGATGAAGAAGAAGAAGAAGGCAGGACAACGCCCAAAATCCTCAATTTTGTCCTCCATCTACCCCCATACTAAAACCCTAAAATTCTAAATTTTTCACCCGGTGATAACTACACTACAATCTACTCTGCACACTCACAGATTCCACCTCATCCCAAAGCCTGGGAGTCCTCTCCATGGACAGAGGTTAAAGGCAGGGCTCTGAGGAGAATCAGGGCTTGTCAGAACAGACAGAGAAACATTCCCTGTGCCCTGGGCTCCAACACACAGGAAGTTCCACCTAAACCTGAGGAAGAACAGGAAGGTGTGCAGTGACCACACACTGAACAGATTGCCCAGAGAGGCTGTGGAGTCACCTCACTGAGACATTCCAGAGCCACCTGGTGACAATCCTGTGCCACGTGCTCTGGGATGGCCCTGCCTGGGCAGGGAGGCTGCACCAGGTGTCCCCTGAGGGCCCTTCCAGCCTGACCCACCCTGTGATCATTTTCTCTGTTATTTCAGTTTCTCTTCACTGCATCATCAGCAACACTCCTCAACATACACGCAGCCTCCTCCCTGACATCCTCAATTTCAGCCTCATTTCAGTGACTGTCACATCAGACAGTCCTTCTTGAAAAATGAAACACTTCTAAAACAGAAGTTATTTAGAGCTATACAAGTTATTCACTGAGGATCTGACACATTTGCTTTAAATAACTGTTCTCCCTCTTCTAAACCATTTTGGGGTTTATCACATTTAGTAAGCAATACTTTTTCAAAATTCTTAGACTCCAGTTCCAGCTCTTTTACATTCCTGTGTCTGCCAGTTCATGCTTCCATACAATGAGGCTGTGTTTTCACTGGAAATGCTTTGAACAGCCAAAGTGGCTACCAGACTTCAGTTTGCTAGCCAAAAAATGACTGCACACCTCATTTACCACACACATAGCAATGTATGCCTTTGTAGTTTTCTCTCCAGGTTGACTGGAGAAACCACAAGGAAAAGACAGAGGACAGCTGTAAAGTAATAAACTGAAAGGATTTTCTTAAATCGTTGAGAGCAATGTCACGCTTTTTAATTCACATGTTCAATATTCTAATCTCCTAAGTAGCTGCCTGTATGCACGACCTTCTCAGGAGATCATGCTGCTAAAAGTCAGCTTGCACATGCTGGCACAAAGGACTACCTTGAAATTTTGTACATATTTACTGTGAATAGCACAAATTAATTTTGGTCATCTACCAGCTGGAATTACTCCCTGTAAACTTATGAAAACATGCTTCCTATGCTGCACGTTTTAGACTAAATTATTGCCAGAATAAAGAAAACAAATTAAATAAATAAAAGTGAAGAACTGCCCTGCTCCCTCATATGAATCTCTGTATGGAAGGTGTGAGAGGATGAGAAGGAACAACAAGGGCATCACTTGTGTGCAGTCAGACTGACTCAGTTTCTGGAGATTCTGAAAAGTGTGAGATGATGCTTGGATTGGTTTGCCCCTCCTTTCCAGCATGCTGACATATGCTGAGCTTCATTGCTTCTGAAAGCACCCTTGCAGCCATTCCATGAGACTTTTCAGCCTCCCAGGGACTCAATACTCGCTGCGCATCAGCTGCTCTTGCAATCTCTCACAGGTACTTTGGCCTGGCTTGAGCAATGCTAAATACGGCTAAAAAAATGTTGCTGTGCTGATGGTGACATTCTTCCCATCCCAGCTGTATCCAGAGACCCTGCCAGACTGGGCTGGACACTCCTGCCTGGCCCTCAGAGCACACCACACTGATGGGCTGAGCAGAAGAAACAGAAGAGAAAAAAAAAATGAAGTTCCAAAGTCTTGCTAAAATCTCAAAACAAATCTCTTGACTCATGAGCCAAACCTTTTATCTTTTACCACAGCTGGTCCTTCAGCCTGCATGTGCACTGAGCAGAGACACAACACAGGGAAAAGCTGCTTTAAATCACATCTCAAAGATTTCTCCAGTGCTTGAGGGCCCTCAGAGCCATTGTCTTGGTGCTGCATCCACCACTCTTAACCCTCACTAGTGACAGGTTCTGCAGGTGGGAAAAACCTAAGGTGCAACTCATCTCAGAGTGCCTCTGTGACCAGGAGGATGGAGCCTGCTAAATCCTCCCTGCTTGGTGCCTCAGGTTTTAGCTTTTATATTTTCAGATTTTGTGCTGCTTTAGTGTGCAGTTCTGAGCTTCACATCAGGGCATGGTGAGCTCTGTGCACAGAGCAGGGAGACAAAACAATTCCTGCTCCAGCTGGGGACCAAGGACAAATGATCCAAATCTCAGCCCAAGAGCACAAACAATGGGAACTGAAGAGAGAAAAACAAGCAGGGTGGGAGTGCAGAAGCTAAAGCTGGAATTGGACAATGAACTCCAATGTGCAAATGGAGCAGAACTGATAAAAATGACCTGTTGTGCATTTTGGGACCATTTTGGTTCCTCTTGGGTGCAGCCCTGGCTGGGCTCTTGTGCTGCCCAAGGTGGATCCATGGAGAAAATCCTTTTAATAAATCCCTGCTTTATTCTTTAGCTCTGTCTGGTCTCAGTTCTAGGTCAGCCTGCACAAGGCACCAGAGGCTCCCGCTTGTTTCAGACCCAAAGTGGAAAGCTGGGGAAACTGAAGGTCCAGGCTTGTTTTCTTTTTTCATGCCTCAGGACTCGAGGAAGTTAAACCACTTCCACTGGGGTAAAACCACTCACTCTATTGTACCATGTGACATTTTGTCCACATTTCTCTTTTTAAGGGCAGCAAAATCCCACAATGGAAAAAATGGATGAGTACTCCCATCCCACTGGACACAGGGCTGACTGAAACAAATGCAATGTAAATTGCTATGTATTATCAGATAAAGCTGAGTCCCACAACAAACAAGCATTAAATCTGCTTCCTTGCTGCCTAAACCCCAGAACCTCTGAGAAAGAAACAGCAAAAAAATTTAAAGGCATGCTGAATTACAGCCTATTTAGAGGCCTACTGTGCAAGGGGCTGCCACACAAATAAATATGATGAAAGCTACCCAGAAAATATTTTTTTTTCTCTCTTTACAAAATAGGCTGAGGCAAATGAGATAATTTTATCTCACTCTGAGCTGAAATGACCCATCTAACAGTTCCTTCAGAAATGTCTTGCTTTTGTCTGCTACCCTCACCTGTAGCAGAGCTGCCCTCCTACTCACACATGCTTTCAAGGGAATTAGGCATGTTACTGTGGTTAAAAAAATGACACAACTCTGCAACAATATCATCACCTCTGATTCAAGGTTTGAGGAATTTCTGCTTTCCCCACCACTGAGCACGCTGCTCCCATTGTGTGCATGCCAGTGCTGCCATCTCAGACTCTGAATATTTACTGTGCTTTTATATCCCCCTTTGTGTCTCCAACTCCCCACTCGTTCACTTCTCAGCATCTGAGCAGGCAAACACATCACAGCTCCTCTGGATCATCACTTAAGTCTCCAATTCACTGACTAGCTCCTCCTGCTGATTTACAGGCTTAAACCTCAGCAACTACCACTGAGTTTGCAATTCCTGAAGAAATCTAATATCAAAGGGAGTCATTACATTAAAAAAAAAAAAAACTGCTCTTCCTGCAAATAAAACCCAAGGTTATTTTAAAGGTACATAAATACAAACTCGCTCCTGGAGGAGGCAGAAAATTAATTTCTGACACACACATAGTTTACCTAAGCTGCAGGATGACAATTTGCACTGGTACAAGATTGGACATTCACCCTTTATTGCTGCTGCTTCCAGTATCTGATCATTTCCTGCTCAGCTTGTGCTGCTGGTATCCATGGCAGCTGTGCATCCCACTGGGGGCCTGATGAAAACACCCTCCCAGAAGGGACACACACAAAGTACAGACAGCAGGCAGAGCAAAGAAAATAGCACAGGGTTTGGGAGACAAAAGGGCTGCACTTTGATATTTAGTCTGGAAAAAAGCATGTTAATTGTTGGGGAAGATGAAACAGGAAAGCCTTATGAATATGGTTGCCTGGCAAAAGATTTTGAGAATATGGAGACTGTAAGTGAGGTTGAAATGAAAGCAAGCTTTGACGTACCAAGTTTTAGTTACTGAACAGCTAGAAAACAATGGTATGGCCAGCAGAAAGTAATTCCCTGATTGATTTCACAATATCCTCTGCCTGCAGACAGGCCCAAGGGTCAGAGCAGACCCTGCTAGCCTGGCAGGAGGAGCCTAAAAGGCAGTTTTAGGGTTTAAATGTAAACACAGCATGGTAATGTATGGGTTCTTATAGGCTGTATGTAAATGCTATAGGATTTGTAACCTGTATTAGATTGGTTAACGAGAATTAGAATATTCATCACAGAAGAGGATTTATTGCGTTGTAACGGGAACCTCGCTCTCTTTTTGCTCTCTTCTGCTCGCTTTCTTCCTTTGTCTTCTTCCTGCTCTTCCTCCTCTCTTCTTATCTTATCTCTCTCTCCTCTTGGGGCCTGCTCCGAGCTGTGGCTGGCAGCTCCAAGCAGGGCCCCTGCACCCACGCCCTTGGCGATAAACCACAAATTCCAGGACCTGGCTTCAGAGATCTCTGTCTGTCTGTCCTGACTGTCCAACCCTCTCCTGCTCCTACAGTCAATTAGAGATTTCCACAAGTGAAATAAGTCAGAATACACAGACATAAGCGATAATTAATGTAGCACTAAAATAAATGCTAGAAGGCAAAACCAAAGCAGCTCCCCAAACAATAATTCCATCAATAATGAGTAAATTGTGGCTCCTGCTTACTTTTTATGCCCTTTTCCCTGCATTCTCCTCACATACAGGCAATTGCATCACTAAGAGCCAGTCCAAAGGATGTTTTGCCACTGGTACCCAGAGGGCAGTGGAGACGTGAGAAAATTCCAGGTGTTTTTCCCAGGGATTCCTTCCTTTATTCTAGCCACTACCAGCCTTCCCTGGACATAATTCAGTCATACAGAGGGAACACAAAATTTTGCAGAAATGTCACATCAAGGTTCTGCCAGTGAAGACAATAATTTAAAAGTCAATATCTCATGTAGAAGGACCGAAGTGACATGGGGGTCAGGGCTGGCTGGGAGCACAGGGGCAAAGCCAGACTTCAAGCATCACAAATTTGAGGATTTGTCAAGGCCAGGAAAATGCTACTATGCCCAACCAAAACATTTGCCAACAGCATGTAAACCTCCCAGAGGCATTTCTGGTACAAATCAAAGCAAGGCATTCCTCAGTGCTGCACCACCTGAACACCTGAGCTATTTATGTTAAAGGATAAAAATCTTTCCCCAAAACTTTATCAAGGAACCCAAATACTATTCTCCTGAACCTCCTCTTGCAGTATAATCAAGTGGAAGATGTGAAAATATCTGACAAAACAGCCACATAATAAGAGGCCATTTACAACCCTGCCTAGTTCATAGAAAGTGACCTATTAATTAGAGGATGTGATTGATTAATGCCTAAACCAAAGCCTTGTAGGGTTTGCCAGACATTTCTTTTTAAATCTTCCACTAGAATAAACTGCAACAGGAAAATTCAAGTTCTGTATTTTATATATGAGGTGATGGAGGCATTCCAATCAACAAAATCCTTGAAAAACACTGAAAACTTGTCACTAACTGTGAAGTTTTGAGAAAATAAAACTGGGTACAGCAATTACTGGTGCCACTACTGAGACATAAAGCAGGAACTTCATGGAGAGGATTAATAACAAATCAAAGCAAACATGTTATCACAATGTTTGAGGGAGTGAATTTCTCTCTGCTGTATTATTTCTATTAATAAACAAGACTAGAGAGAAAATACACTGTTTGAGAAATTATCCCAATCATCCAGCTACTTTTAAACTATGAAGAAAAATGCCCCTGCAGAACTTCTCATGAATGCTAGTTAATTTTCTGTAGCAAATCTCAACAGATCTGGATCCAGGAGCAGCTTGAACCTTTTGAGCTGGGGCAGACTGTAAACCCCTGGCAAATTCTTGTTCTGGAAACCCCCACATCTGCCCAGGGATGAGATCTGGTGCAGTCCCAAGGTCCAGGAGTCCTTGAGTCATGATCTTCCTTCCAAGGTGCTCATTAGAAAATGCTAATCCTTTTTATGGGGAGGCAGCAAAGTAAAAGGAGAGCCATTACTTTGCTGCTTCCAACAGCTTTACTACTAATTTTTGCATTCCCTTTCCTCCTATTTTATTTTTATCTGTTTTGAATTGCCCATTATTAAAAAAAAAAACCCAAAAACTTACTTGAGTTACAGAAAACAAAACAAAACCCAAAACAAAGAAAAACTCCAAAAAAATTAACAGCTCAAGCAAACAAAAAAAAACCCCAACAAAAACAACAAAACTCTTGCCTGAGAGAAAAATGCAGAACTTTTTTCTTCTGCTTGGCAATTCATGGAGTACAGCAGATGATTAGCCATTAATTATCCATTAAAAACAGAACTTTTTATCATCTTAAATGGCATGGCTGCTTAAACTTGGGAAAAGCCTTTTGGGAACAGTACCTTATCAACAAAAAGTTTGGGTTTGCAATTTATAATCTATCAAACTAAGGCCAGCATTTTCTGCCCTCAAAATAAGTGAAAATAGATTTTCTTTTTTCCCCTTGTTATTTCAGATTCTGAGATTGCACAGCACCTCTTTTATCTGAAGCTCTCCCTTCAATATTCGAATGGGCAGGGCTTTGGCCTGGTTGGAGTATAAACTAATCAATAGCAATGTCTCTGCACCTTAGCTAGAAAAGAAGAAATTCTACAGTGAAGTCCTGAGGGCAAATGTCAGTATAAAGCAAATTTAAAAGCCAGCCCCATCAGGGCTGAATGTACAAGCCAAAAAGTTATTTTTCCATGAGCTTTTCTGACACTGAAATGTTCAATAAGTGCCAACACACTTGAAATATGTTGAAACAAACTTGCTCAGAATTCAACCAGTTGAACCAAACGCTGCATCTTGTGTGGGTTTTTCCTGCTTGCTTTTGTGCCACGAGAAGTTCAAGCCTCTTAGGAATTGTTGTGTTATGTATTAAATACAACACAATTGTTATGTTGTGTTTTAAATCCATGGAAAAATGAGGCTTGCACTTAACTCTCTCATTCAAATGGAAAAAAATGGTAAAAGTCTAAGCCTTACTTTTCAAATCTTCTGGCCTTCCCCTTGAAGCTGGAGGACAGCTGAGATCACCTCCTAAGGGTTCACAGAAGGGAAACCACTTCAGGCTCAGAGAATTTGGGAATCTGCTCCTGACTCCTCCTGGAGCTGCTCCCCAGCCCTTTTGGGCCACCTGCACCTGCTGGGTGAAATCTCTGCTCCCCTTGCTCACCTGCACCTGCTGGGTGAAAT
>VWZV01008991.1:0-30512 GCA_013397155.1 Irena cyanogastra | reverse complement strand
GGATTTTTAAAAATTATAAAAAAAGCCCTTTGAAAAAAAAAAAAAAAAAAAAAAAAAAAAAAAGAATTCAATTGCAAATTAAAGAAAAGTACACGGATGTGCTCCTGCTGTGTTATCTCTTAACTGAACTTTGAACTACAGATGAAAATGAGTAAATAAGAACACAAACAAATTCCATACAAGTCTCATACATTTATTAACAATCACATCCCACTGCAGAAATGGATTACTCTATCATTNAAAATATATAAATAGGTGATATTGTTGTAAAATAATAGGAGGATTTTTTTTATCATAGTGATGAATCTTATGAGCAAGAATGCTATGCTGAACTTGATGCAACAGAAGCTCAGTTATGAACTGAAGCTTTAAATAGACACTAGATAATTCTTTTCAAAGAAGATAAATATTTTTGAGGCTGCATGGATACTGGATTAGCAGATAATTGGTGCTGTAATAATGGCCTGACTTTGCTGTTAGAAAGGAGACATAATTAGTATTTATATTTTGATGAAGGCTAGATCCAAGTTGTCACTGCAGTTTTTGCCAGTGGAGCTGTGCAAGCATTTTCAAAAGATTGAGGGGGAAAGGAGACCATATTTCACTTTTTCAGCTGTTCAGTGTCTATTACACATTCCATCTGTGTGAGCAAGGAAACATATGGGTGTCCTACCATTACCACCTGTAGGACTTTCACTGTATTTAAATAAAACTATAATTTTGTAGATTGGGTGTTGTCCAGACCAAGTGATTGGAAAGAACAAATATTCTTATGAACCCGTGAGGTCATATCCTTCCATTAGTCCAAAACTGGACACTTGTTAAAGCTGGTTCTACTTTGCAGTTGTTGAACGTTCACAGATGAGAATCCAGAGCAAATGTCTAGACCCTTGTGCCCACGTCTGAGTAATGTATGGGAAACTTCCAAATGTAATTTATTTACTTTTAGCAAACCTTTACCAAAATTATTGCTGAAACACAATTTTTCTTACTCTGCAGAGATACCCTGTTTATTAGTTACTCCTTTTAGTTGTCTTCCCCTTTTAAATCAGCTGCTGGAATAAGTAGATCCTACACTAAACTGTGGAGATGAATATTAAATGTAAGTGCCAAGGATTTCCAAACACCTCAAAGGCAAACAAAGTAGGAAAAGACAGTGAAGGGTACAGGGCAGGAAGGAGATTAGGAAGATGCAATGCCACAAGTGTCTATTGATGTTATAAGTTTTACCAGGTGCTTCATTTCTCATGAATGTGAAATGATGTCCTCTGCTACAGGCACATGCCCTTACTAAGGAGATCCATCGGTGAATTGGAAACGATTAAATATGACCTAGAAAATGTAAAGAGCTCAAAACAGAGAACAAATACAGTTAATGACAATATGGGCATTTCAGATTCAGTTGCCTGTTCTGACCTCAGGCTGTGTTTGAAGGAGCTAACACAGGATATCTGTTGGTGTTTGGAAAGTCTCAGAAAGCAAGCACCACTCCTGTTAGGATGCCCAGGCCACACCTTGATGGTTTATTTCAGAAGTGTAATTTAGATTTCTCAGCATCTGACATGCAGAGTCCTGGAACCACAGAGTGCTTCTGAGGGTGTAAACTCAATGCACAGGATCTTTGTATCACAAGCAGAGCATGTTTGGTTCCTCTGAAGAATCATTCATAGTGTACTTGTGAAATGTCTCCTTTCTAATTATTTAGGTAGGAACCTAAGCATTTCTCTTGGTTGACTGAGTTTTCCTACATTACCACAATCATTCCTAGGAGAAACATAGGCTCAGGGACAGTGAAAGACATTGGGAGTTTTAGTCACTGTAATACTTTCAAGATTCAGACCAGTTCAGTTGTTCAGGTTAATTATAGAATTTATACTGGAGGTTATGTCTTACACTGCAACAGCCTCATGCTTGTGGTTTTTCCTAAAATATGAAATACCTCAATTCCTAGGGAGAAGAAAGAATCATGGACGATCTGCTTACATTTCTCAGGAAAATACTTTTACCAAAGCAAATGCTGGGAAGAAGCACTTCCTTTAACTTCTCAAAGAGCTGGATAGGGCTTTGTGCTCTAAAGCAGAGAGCAGCATGATTACACTTAGTGCTGTAAATATGTGGAACAAAACAGGAGATTTTTGTGCTTCCCTTGCAGCGGGAAGTGTCAGCCATCCCACCCCCTAGTGCATCCTTTCACACACATTCATATCCCTTTCTAGAAGATTCAAAACCAGGAGATAGGA
This sequence comes from Irena cyanogastra, assembly GCA_013397155.1. Lineage (NCBI taxonomy): Eukaryota > Metazoa > Chordata > Aves > Passeriformes > Irenidae > Irena > Irena cyanogastra. The sequence continues at coordinate 28,272 of VWZV01008991.1, read as the reverse complement.
AGCAGGTTGGGCAGGAAAACAAGCAATGCTTTCAGAGGCAATTCCTCTCTGTAATGGAGAGTCTCCTGTGCCTTTGCTTAGGCTGTAGGTGCTAAGCTATAAGGGATCTTCTGGGCTATCAATCCAGGGTCAGCTATCTCCAGTTGTCTCATTTTGTGTGCATGCTCATTTTGCATCTACAATTCCATAAGAATATCAAGTATATTGTCACACATATTCAGGGCAGAAAATTTTCACTCTGATGTTTCTTGGGGAAATTGTCTTTCAGGAAAACTGTGTTTTCTGATGTCTTATGGATCTGACAACATTTTTGATTTGAAGGACAGTAACGTATTCTAATTCATCCTGTGAATATCCAGAGTTCAAAACCAGCCTGCTGATTAGGACACTTCTTGGTCTAACTATAGAATAAAAAACATGACAGAAAAAACTGTGGTTGCTGTGGTTTGGTTGTTGGAAAAGGTGTTTACGAAGGCAAAATATCCCAGTGCACAGTCTGGTTTTTCAAAGATCCATTTTTTTTTTTGTCTTTTGTCTGTGCTTTTAGTTTTGATGCATGTTTTGTTATTGGTTTTTTTAGGTTGGTTAGGGGTTTTTTGTGCTGGTGTTTTTTGGTTTTTTTTTTAAGGGAAACCGCTGTCGTCTTTGTGAAATGTGGTTAGCAGCTCTGTTTACTTCAAAAGTAATCACTTTTTGATTCAAACTGCTTCACCAGTAAATAGAATATCTTAGGACATTAATTATATGGGAGAGAAATCTGTGTGAAGGAGCTGTTACAATTCATTACTGTACAAGAACTATTGAGAGAAGAGAGAAAATGTAAGGATAGAGATAATTGTTATTGCCTTAGCTTCTTATGGTATTGGGATAGATGGATTGGAAATGGGTTATCTTTCTCCCTTGTAATAGAGTGGGTACATACACAGAGCACAAAGAGGAAAGTTAAAGCGTAGCCAAAGAGCATTACATCAGCAGAGCTGCAGACTGTCTGGTGGGAGCTCGGGAGAGCAGAGCAATTGCAGGTGTGACACTGTGCTAGGGGATTAACCTGTTAGCAGCTGGTTTTCCCCAACAGGAAGAAAAATGAACGACAAAATCTCGTAGCTGGAGAACGCGGCTAAGGGAAGCTATTCCAAATTCCAGGTGACTATTAAAGATTTCTGCAGCTTTTATTTTATTTCTTATTCAGTGTGGTACCTATCTGTTTATTCCCGTGCACAAGTATAAGGAGTGGGATATTGTTTCCTTTTTCATAGGTTGACTGAATTATTACGTGCCTGTGACTTTATTTTTTTCACCATTAAAAGAAAGATTGATATTCACTACCCTGAGTAAAGCCTTTAAACTAGGGGGTCACAACTGTCACCCAACCCCTGTTTTTTAGACCACTTCTTCTGTGCAATTTGAATAACAAAATAAAAAAACAAAATAAAGGTACAGTTAATACATAATTTACTCTTGTACTCCTTGTGGTTCATATCAGTGTGTGTGTGTGTGTGTGTGCAAAGTTACAACAGGAATAATATTTTTAATAGATTTGTATCCGTGGTTTTGATAGAAAATATTGAGAGTTAAAAGAAGGCAATTTCAACGTTTGTCCTCCTCTTCCCCTGTCACAAGCAAAACTCACTTGCAAACTGCTAGAGGAAAATGGGATCTGCAGCTTAAAACAAGTTCTTCAATTCCAAAATGGAAAATTTAATCTTTTTTCTTTCTTTTACAGTTCTGAGGAAAAAACAAAACCAAAACCAAGCACACAACCCCCCATATATTAAATGGATTTGGTTTTATCACAGAAAAGAAAGTATTTACCAAAACATTGATAGTTATGTCAGTATATCCTGTAACCATATGTTCGCATCCAAGAATGCTGTCTCACCTCTTTTGGACTGTTGAACCTCAGTTTCAGATTGCTAAAGCATTTGTAGGTGTCTCTTTAAATGATAAATGTACTTCCCCATTCAGTGTCTCGTACTTTATTCTGATTAATTTGCAGATCAGGATGAAGTATACTTCAATTACTGTGCTCAGTAGGTTTGTTTGTTTGTTTGTTTGCTTATTATTATAATAATAAAACTAAAATGGTGCTCCACGTTGTAGAATTCTCATTTGCAAACCCATTCATATTTAAAGAACAATGTTTCATTCCAAAGCTGATCAATGATTTTCACTTGGGTCCTACTCTCCCATTTAGGCCAATATTTAGAACATGTTTCTACAGTGAAGTATTCCCAGTAGAAAAGCTGCAAGTCTAGAAGTGTGCAATTTATTTCAGTTTAACTAGGCCATAACAATGTCCTCAAGTGCATACGCGTCTGTAATTTCTAGCTGTTCATCAGAGCACTGTGTTTTCAAACTGAGGGCTGAGTTCTTCTCTAAGTTGTGTAGTAGTGGAGAGCAGAAACGCATCCAAAATTTTGTGCTGTGGCCGTGACACGCTTTGTGAACATCCCGCGGTGTGCTCTAAAGAAGGAGAACAGCTCAGAAAGTGGCTGAAATAACTCACATGGGTTTGAAGACCTCTGGGGAGGAACAGGACAGTGGTCAGGAATGCAACGTGTCACTGGCAAGACCAAGGCTGGAAAAAGGCATCTCTCATCAAAGAATGATGACAGACACTGGAATTTCAAACCTCAATGGTGATGATAGATGTTTCATGATTATAGAAATTGTATTACATGTAAATAATCAAAAGAGTATCACAAAAGGTTTTATGCAGGAATCTATGCAGGTTCCTGGTGCAAATCTTTCCAGTGCTCCAGGCAACACAAACAAAATGCTAAAGAGTTTGAATTTATGCTGGATTTAGAGGCACAATGTTTAGGGAATGATGTCTCAGGAGCAGGTCTGGTGCCAACTAGCTCCTGTCCCATGAATCTCTCTTGAATAAAACTCATTATCTTTTCTTTATGTAGAAATTGACATAGTCTGTTTGACATTTTCAATTTCTCTCTGCCCTTTACAACTGTGCTTTTTGCCCTATGATTTTCACTGAAATACTACCCAGCTTTGCCTGTTATGAACAGTACTCATAACTTCTTAGTCTCTGGATTTTTTTTTTTTTCAGATATTGAGTTCATTCTACTGACATTGTCCACTTCTCCCTCTGTATTTTATAATCCTATTTTCTCTTGGCAGTAAAATGGGCTGCCTAAAACTTTTTTCCATTTTCATAGCTCACTTTGACCTAAATTTTCACATTCTTAACCACTTCTTTTTTCCCCATGATTTCTGCAAATTGCTTAGTAGAAAACGTTGGGTATTTTTCTTTTCCCAGTGAGCATCTATCAATCTTATTCTCATCTCTTCAGACGTAACTGAAGTTAATGCAAAATTTCTCAGACTTTTCACGGAGGTTTAGTGATTTGCCTAGGTAACCAGTCTTCTGACTGGCATGAGAATGCCCCAGTGCATTGCAGCATCCTGCAGTGCTGAACAGACTGGGTACACCCTCATGTTTCAGAGATTTCAAAGGAAACTAATGGCTGGTGGTAACACAGTAGGCAAAGGAACTGCTTGCTCCTTTCTATAAATATTGCAGCGAAGACCCAGGAAAACAGCTGAAGCAGTAACAGCACTGGAAACAAAAAGGTTCTCTAACAGATCCTGAGTCATCCATTATTTCTGCACGTTTTATATTATGGCCCCATGCACCCTACATATCAACAGCAAGATGACCCCATCACAGAGATGGAAGGGAGAGTTTAAGGGCCATTGAACACTCTGATTTTTTTCACTGTATCACAATTACAGAAAACCTGTGCTAAATAACGTGGTCTTGGTTTGCTGTGAAAACACACAGTATTTGTGTGCTAGCCACATTTCTTGCTGTCACTCCATCTTGGTGCTTATGGCTTAGCACCCTCTTTGGCTTATGGCATGCAATTCTGTACAGCAAAGGCCAGACTTACAGCCTGAAGGCTCCTGACATGCACCAATGTGCTTTATTCTCTTTCACATTGCACCAGACATGGGCCCAGAGCAACTCCACAGACACAAGCCTCCTTGAATGCCTGAGAACTTAATATCCAGAACCAAATATGAGCTTCATGGTTGACTGACCATGCACTGAATTAAGCCTCTGTATCTAAATGTGATAGATGCTATCTTGGCCAAGACACTGACGTCCGAACCAGGAACTTCCAGTTCCCAATAAAAGCAAAAGATGTTTTTGCTTAAGCAAAAAAAATTCTTTTTCTCCCCTATATTGTGTCTTGTAACACACAGATGGGCAGCAGATACTTCAAAATTAAATGGCAGCAAGCTCAGGTTTATCTCTGTTTTATCTTCATTTCACAGACATTTTAACTTGTTTATCATCTAAAAATCGTATTAGACTTTACAGCAGAAAATACTGCAGAACTTCAGAAAATTGCTGTTAGAAGTCTTGACCATGGCTGGAGGTGACAGAATACTCTTCAGTTCTCTCCTTCCAGTGTCCAGGCACGTGTGTAAAACTTCTAAGGTAGCTACTTTGAAAGCTGTGATTTTAAAATTCTTGAACTTCAGTATATTCTGAAAGAAGAGCTTAGGAACCAATGTATCAATGGTGGAGAGACAAAAAGAAAAGCAAAACTCATTTGAGAGATGCAGATAGATTTATAAGAACAGAAGTAGTATTGCCATGATGTAGTTTAACCAATGAATTTCACTCATTAGCTTGTACAGCAAATACTTATCTTGTGGATGAATTGCAGAATGACCTTCAGAGGGTGGGGGGAAATGAAATCTTGATGAAATGATATTAGGTAATTGTGAGTCCATCACGACTCAAAGTTATTTTAGCTTTGCTGTTACAAATGTGCTTTATACCAGGAAGGTCTTCCAGCCCCTGAAGCTTTTATGCAACGATTTCTAGCCAACAAAAGTCTCTGTGAGAAATTTTCCGCATGTATTGACAACAATCAAATCACATCTTAGCCTTTTCTTTAATAAGCTAGGTAGTCAGAGCTGCCTATGAGCCATGTTTAGAAGGCATGACTTATCCTTTTAGCCCTTTTTCTGAACCCCTTCCAATATTCTCTCCATCTATATAGCAGGAACAATAACACTTTCCATATCACATAAGATCAGGCCCTATTATTTCATCCTAATTGCTAATCTCTAGGATTATGTTCAAACAGAAACATGAAAAGTATATTGTTATTGACAAGCATTAAAAAAAAAAGGCAAAAGTCCTATTTGATAGATTTAATTCAGACAGCTATTTTTTTTTTCCTCTTAGAGAAACCTGTGATGGGTGAGAAGGGAGAAGCTGTAAGGATGGCATTGGTGCTAAAAAACTTTTGTTAGTGCCCTCTGGATGTCAACCAAATGTGCCCCAACAAGCATTGCTATCTGGGCAGTTAAACTGATACATCTCCTCCCATTCCAGGGTCATTTGTTGTGACTCAGCAGGCACTTTGGGGACTCTTTACAGCCAGCATGCAGGTGTAGGACATTACACGAATGAAGTGAGGGCAGTTTGTGTGATGATCACAGCTGCAACAGTGACAGTCATTGACCCTGGCTGTTGAGAGTTATTTGCTTTACATTAATCGGTGAAGCACTTCAGCTATTTATTTTTCTCCACTTTGCAATCCAAAGACATTAACACCAGCTTTGGAATGATTGCCAGAACAGGGCATTTCACTTGTCTTTTCCACCTTCTCTCTGGGATATTATTCTAAATTAAATATATCTTTCGCTGTGAGCTGCATGGAAGCATCAGTGTCACAGCTCTACTGCAGGAGTGGGCTAGCAACCAGCTGCAATTTGAGAACTGCCTATGACACAGCCTTCTGCCAGCACAGCTCTGTCAGAGGAGGAGAATCAGAGATGCTGTTTTACTGACAAAAGGGGGAAAAGAACGGAAATACACTTTTAACAGCCAAAAGCATTTCTCCCCTGAGGTTTCACCTCTTACAATGCTGAAAGGACCACTTTTGTGAGCAAGGATCCATCTGAACTTGTCTGGTCAAAGACTGTGCAAGGAAAATACCCTAGATGAGGCAGAGTTAGAAAGTCAAAAGTTGAAACAGGGGGCTTTGACCCCTATCAATTTTGCTCCACTCCTGTGATGAAGTTGAGAGTGACTAATTCCTGGCTAGGAAAGAAAAATGTGGTACAGTGCAATTGTGTTGTAGGTGTCTGTGGGTTAATATGCAGGGCCCTGAATATATCAAACCTGTACCAAATTTTCACAGAATCTCATGAATAATTGGAAAGGACCTTAAAGATCATCCAGTTCCAAACTCTCCCTCCTAAGGACACACATTTCACTAGACCAGATTGGTGTGAACTCCATCCAATCTGATGTTGAATTCTTCTAGGAATGGGGCATCCACAACTTCTTTGGGCACTAATTGCAATTGTCTCATTCTTCTTCACTTACCTTAATTTATTTCTATTTAAGAACTACAGTTAAAATTCAGGTTTCTAAACAAGTTTCTAAAAATTAGTAAACTTCCTACTCACTCCAAAAAAACACCCAAGCCAAATAAAATCTTCTCTATTGCAATACTTATGATATATTTCTTTTCACAAACATCAAAAATAAGTTAAGCTTGGCTACTACTCCATTTTTTAAAAAGACAACTAACAACAGAACTTAATACACACAGAGTGCCTTCTTCATAGAATTCAAGTTGCATCATGTTTATTGGAAACCTTTTTATCAACATGAAAATAATAATAATAAAAACTCCCAATGGAAATGTGAAATTATTTTAATGAGTTTACACAGATAGAGACAAAAATCTTCCCAGGTTGTACAGCATTTGACTGGCGAATTTCAGACATAGCCCTACTCGTGAAACTGGTCCTTGCAGTAATCCAAAAGGATGAAACCCTGGAGGTGAAATGCTCTCTGTTAGTATAAATATATTTCCTTTTCTGTTTCAGGGGTCATCCCTTTTTCCACAGCAAGCATCTTCTTTTTCTGGAACCACCTAAAATCAAGTTTTTTTAATATCTATATATGTCTGTCTAATGGTGATTTTGTGAAATTTTGTCAAACTCAGGATAAAATTGCTGTCTAGAAACAAGATCAGGAGAAACATAAATGGGACAGATCCATTTGCAGTTACCAGTCTGATAATAAGCTCTCAATCAAATGTATTTCCAATGGTCAATTTTATCCTCTGCGTCTCTTTCTCTTCCTTTTTTTTCCTCCTACAAAACAAAATAAAAAATCTTCTCAGAAGTATAAGTTTAAGAAAAAATCCTGAAAATTTCTTCTTATTTGATGAAATATTTGTTTTATTTTCTGGGCAGAATCATAGCAACCTACAGTTGTGTTAAATGGGAACAGGATAAAAAGATCCTGATATACACAAAAACCCTTCCCAAATGCATCATCTAGATCTCCAGAGCTTTAATTATTGTTAAAAAATGAGCACAATGCACAATTCTGCTGAAATAATCCAAATCTTCCAAAAATCTTGGAAGAGCAATAATAGATTGCTGGCACTGCCATAGTTTCATGCACACCATGTTTTCTGCTGAACTGATGTAATAAGAGCAAGAAATGAACTTCACAGGAATGGTATTTCATATCTGCTCTTTTGTATCTTGCAATATCCTTTCTGATCAAGTGCCCTATCTCTGGAGCAAGTATTGATTTTCACAGCTGAAATACAATGTCTCAGCATGCTAACCCCCATTCACACACACTTCCCTGTTCCAACACTTTCTGTCTGTCTTATAATTATAAAATGTTAAAGGTACAGCTGCACATTTTCTTTAACGTGAAGACATTTGTTCAAAAAAATCCCTCAAAATACAAAAAATAAAACCTCAACCTTCAAAGTGTACAAGATAATTGGTAAATTCCAGATACTAACAGAACAATTTTATACCTTAGTAGTGGTAATTTTTTCTCTACTTTTAGGGGAGTTTTGTTTTGTTTTTTTAATTTTTTCTATTTCTTATCTTTCAGATATTTTATTTTTTTCTGAAATTTTGTATGCAGCTGTGTTTTGATCTATATACACCTAGCTAGGAATGGGAAGTAGACAGTTGTGTACAATGTGAACTGTGCAATTTCCTTCTACTTTCTTTAATGTGCCATTGAAGAAACTGATGTGGGACTTTAGTACAGAGGAACTAATTTGTACCCATAATGGTAAAACTACTGTGTGAGTTTGTTCTATGTTTTGAATTTGTATGAAATCTTCAGCCCTGTTTCTTCAGCTGTAAGTAAATCTGTGGAATTGAGGAATGTTGCTCATCTGTCTTAAGATTGTAAATCCTACTGAGAAAGAACTTGATTCTCAGAACTCTTTTATAATGCATATAGCAGGTGGAAATGTCTAAAACTGGATCAGTTTGAGCAACTCTTTTAAAGGATAACAAAAAACACACCTCTATCTTTAAAAGTACTTCATCAGGCATCAGCAATTAACAGCTCTCAGGATAAGGCTCATTGAATTAAATGCTGATTCAATTAAAGCTGTGAGTATTCAATGGTGATGTGTTTTCACCTATTCTTTGTCGGGGATGCTATTCTGACCCCCATTACATCATTGAAATCCAAAGGGACACAATAGAAGTCACAACTTTTATTCTGTTTCTGGGTGAAATAAAATAAAGGAAGTGACCCAGACTTCATTATTAAAGAGCTAAGGTGGCCCAGTAGTACCTAATGGCCTTCCAGAATGGACAGAGTGCCTAAAATTAATCTTCTGAAGACCAAGTAATGAAGCGTTAAGGTACACGTCAATCCGACCTTAATTCTTCCCTCCTTGAGCAATGACCCAATACTCTCACAGCACACAGACTTATTCTCTGCCTTTTTGGCTAGTGAAGAACTTTGAAGGAACAGGATATGCAAAGGGGAAGATGGGATATGAAATCTTTTTTCTGCTAGGAATATCTGGCGCTTCTGTGTAAGGTTTGAAAATAAGTTTTCCCCACTTGCTCTGCCCAAAGCTCTGCACAAATCCCCAGGATTCAACAACCCCTCATGTGCCTGGCATGGTGTGTCTGTGTGGACATCATGAAACCACTGCATGAGTTCTGTTTCTCCTTTCACTGCTGACTTTCCCTGCAGGAAGAAAAGACTTAAATTTTTTGGCTGTGGCATGACTCAGCAGACCACATCCTTTCAAGTACAGGTTTAGCATACTCATGGGGTGTAGGAAAAGCTGGAATTCACAGATCCCCAGATTACAAAAGCAAATCAGCTTTGCTTCTCCAGCTAATCTCTCCTCCACTTAATACAGCTTTACTGAATTCAGCTAGAAAACAGATAATTCCCAGAGGCTGTCAACAGCACCCAGGAACTGCAGTTGTGTTTCATGATTTTGGCCTAACTCTCCTTTTCTTCCTCCTCTTTTCCTCCCTCCATCCCTAGTCTATCTCTCCTCTAATTTTACAGCAGTGCTTCTTCATACCCTTAATTTATCCAACCACCCTTATTCCACTATATCCTTCTTTGTAACAGGTATAATGACAATGTTACTCCATCCAAAAATGCTGTGAGTTTTTCCTATTAAGGGACTGCATATTAGCAATGCTTGACCTTAAGCACATTTGGGTCCACTGTTCAGCAAACACGATTATATTATCCTCACTGTCTTTCATCTTCCCCTCCAGTTAATCAGAGCTGGCGCTCTGTTATAATAATTCCCCATGTGGAAAAGGAGCGGCATGTCCAGCAGCCTTTCTTGTACATCTGCCTCGAGAATATGTAATTTATTATCTTTCAGAAATGGTTAGAGTCCCTTCTACATCAGCTCTGCAAAATTAGCAAGGCACATTTCTAAAAGTTTGCGTTGTGTTTGGTTTAATGAGCTTTGGTTTTTTGTTGAGGTGTGGGTTGTTTTTTTGTTTTTAAGATGACAGAACCCAACTCCTTTGAGACAAAGAAGACCAAGGGGACAAGAGTTAGGTGTTCATCCTTAGAGGTCTCTAAGAATATTTCAGGAGTAGTTAAGAGTGCTGTGAGGAATGGCTTGATTAGAGGTGGCTTTGCCATGACGGAGAGGATGACTTCGTTATTTTACATAGAATCACAGAATGGTTTGGGTTGGAAGGGACCTTAAAGATCATCAAGTTCCAGGACCCTGCCTTGGGCAGAGACCCCTTCCACTACACCAGATCGCTCACTCATGCCCGTGGGTGGTTCTTTACCAAGGAACACATTCAAGATTTCAATATTTAAGAAATGATATCATCTCATTTCTTAAGCCAAGCAGATACCTGTTCTGCACAATAAATTGCAAGGAACTCTGGAACAAGCCATGGTTTTCCTGCTGCTTCTTTGGCAGGAGTGTGAATATAATTTGGTTTCTATGACATCAGCTTTCTTTTAGTTGCCACCTAATTGTTGCCACCACAAATGTTAGCAACCTGCTACTTTGTTTCTTGCTATTTCTGCCCATTCTTTTACAGAGAACTGAAGACATCTTTTGATAACTTACTTCTCCAACATTTATCTTCTACCTACAAGCTGGAGGAGTTGTAATTCAGGTAAGGTAAATGAGAAAGTAGTCAAAAATTGAGTGATCATTTTGAGTTTTAAACATGCCCAGAAAAAACGCACAAAACAACTCAAGCCAAAAGACTGTTCTTTTGAGAGAGGCAGCTGATCTAAATGCTAGGGTGCAATCCCACCTCTAAAATACCAAGTGTCAGAGCAGTGAAGTGTTTCATTGGAGACACAGCAAATTCCAGTCTGACAAAGCATATGGATTTTATATAGATCCAAAATCTGGTAGGATTCCAGGAAGGAGAAAGATCTGAGAAGAACATGTTCAGCCACATGTTCCACTCGATGGTCTGTGATGCTTTTAGCCAGAAATTGGGTCTCAGAGTCTGAGGACATCTGAGCTTCCTTCAGTGTAACAAGAGAATAATTTTCTCATAGTCCATTTATTTTGCATTTTTATCATTTAATTATCATTTTTCAGTTGTTTCTACAAGGACACATTTGAACACTTTTGAAGAGGTTTAGATGGAGGGTGCTTATTTCATTTTGAATGGGCTAGATTTAATGACATTAAGAGAGATATTAAAACAGTTTACCCTTAAACCATAAAAAGATCAATACACCAAATAAACTAAAGCAACCAGCACTTTTATGATTAAAAAAAAAGAAAAATAGAAATACATCTGAAACTAGAGAAACATGACAGGAAACTTACTGCACTCTCTCACTGCACTCTTTTTGTTTTCCAGTTATATCTGTCAACTTGAGAAAAAACAAACAAACAAACAAAGTAAAAAACCCCAAACTCAAACAAAGACCAAAAAGAAAGGGAAAGTAAAAAGAAGAAGGGGTGGAGGCGGTGGGAAATGAGAAGAGAGAGAAAAAAAGAATAATTAAAAAAACCCTTTTTAATAAAATTCCCATTGCAGAATCCATACCAGCCTGGACAAGAGTGCTGGATTCTTCTCTGTCTCATGCATCATCAACAAAATTGTCCGTAGCTAAGCTTGCTTTGCAAGATCCGCTTTTCTGGCAATGGCTCAATGACAGAAGAGCATGGCTTGATTTTCATATCCCAACTTGCAGCTGTACTACTGGCAGTCAAGGGAAAAAAAAAAAAATTGTGTTTTGATATGAATCAGGCACATTTGATCTGAAAGTCACTGTGAGATTCTAAAAATGGCACTTGCTAGACACTTTTCCAATACCTTTTTTTTTTAAAGTTTAAAACTACTTTTGAAGAGAATTCATGCTTAACTTTCAATGACATCTGAAAAAATTACAAGTGATGTTTGGTTTCTAAATTTTTTGTCTGTATTGAGTTATTTTTTTAATTAATATATTAGTAAAATCATCCTAATATTTTCTGTTGAAGGAAACGTTTCTGCTAGGGTGAACATTTCTCTCTTTCTGACATTAATTTAATTTCTTAATATGATTATTCCAATAAATTGAATAGAAACCTTATCTCTTTGAAAGTAGTTAGCCTTACATATATATATTTATATATAGATAAACACTGTAAGGGTAGAAGTTATTAATTTGCTACAGTAAATAAAAATTTATACGTTAGGATTAAAGCCAGGAAAAATCCTCTGCCAGCATGTTCGTAATCTAATTATTAAACATTTGTGATATGTGATGGGGAATTATCCTTTAATCCAAAATATCCATGGAGTGCTTGAAATACCTGCTCTCTCCCTGATCAGATATATCCTTTCAAAGCAGGTTTTTGTTCTGAATGTAATTCATCATAGTTATCACATGTCACAAAGTGTTACGCCATGTCATTTTACACTGCAATGTGACATGACATGGTGCAATTAAGGAAACACAATGCAACAGCTCCTATTAAGAATAAAAAATAAAAAGAAGGGAAGGTGGGAGGGGGGAAGAGAAAGAAAAAGGAAACTTATTTTCCATATCAGTGAATGAGTTTTAGTACCAAAAGTCTGTGTGGAGAAGAAAATCATGCTGATTAAGACTGAACAAGGTCCTGAGCCAATTCCCACTGAAGACAATAGATATCTGCACATCAGGGAATTAATGCATGATTATGTTTTTATTACAGCACAACTGTAAGATCAAAATTTTAAATCTGGATTCGTAGGGCTAAAGAAAGGAATTACCAGCAAGATCTCTTGATTCTCATGACAAAAACTGGCATACCATTGGTATTTATTATTAATATGGTTCTACAAGGACACAGCACTGTACAGTGCATTGGTTTGATCCAGAGGAAAAGGACAAAAATAAACAAGCTTCATTGGTCCCTACAGTAGAAGAGCTTATAGGCTAAAGATACAACTATGAATTGCAATTCTGTTGTCTTTGACGTTTATTAATCTTTGAAGGGGTGGATTTTCACCCAGTGTCTAATATATTTCCAGCTTAACAGATATTTTAACAGTTCAATATACATCAGGGAGAGCGAAGAGCTTTTTAAGCTAAAGGCCAATACTGGCAGAAGAACAAGTGGGTATAAACAGCTCATGAATAAATTTAGACTTGAAATTAGAAAGAGCTTTTTACCATCAGAGGAGCAGAGTTCTGGAACAGTCCTTCAATGGGAGTAGAGAAATCAAACAGCATAACTAGTTTAAAAATGGAGCTGGATAAATTTATAAATGAGATTATGCACCATGGTTGCCTACAGGAGGAGACAGCTTGATTTTAGTTGTCCAGAAAGAACCTTACAGTTTCATAAGCCCCTGTAGTGAAAGGAGTGGCCAAATTTGAAATGAAGAATTCTCAAATGTTCAGCTCAGAGAGTCACGAAGAGACGTAAATGTTCTGGATTTCAAATTTAGAGGTGTTGCTCCATCCACCTTCAAAGAAATACCAGTTTAAGAAACACCTTCATCTTTTTTAATAGGAGTATATGCATTGGCACCTTCCAATTGGAAGTGTTTAATGCATGTATAGTTAAAATTAATAAATTTTTGCAGATACTACATTCAGGTTTGGTTGGGTTCAATTTTTTTTTAATTACCTTATTTTAAAATTGACATGTATTACTTCTATCTATTGAAGGGCTATCAAGGTTTCAGATATAATAATTTAGATAAAATACCATGGAGTCTTTAAAGTTTTTGCAGGAAAGATAAATAAGGAATGATGTTTAAGTCAAGATTACATTTATGATATCTTTGCTTCTGCCATCCCTTCACTTCAGAACTTTGGTCTCAGAAATGACTATTTTTCAGAGGAAAAACTTGAACAGAAATAATTTTTGTAGGAAATACAATCCTCTTGGTATGGTATTGACTGGGGAGCTGGAGGATCTGATTTTGTTCCTAACTCTGCTGCATAATTGCTCTATTTTGAATCATAACTTCATCACAGTTTTCCATCTTTTTGTATCCAAGTGTTGTTTGGAAAAAAAGATTTATTTTCACTAGCTATTTCATAAGTAACTTATATTACACCTGTTACAGATGGAAATAGGAGAAAGAAAAGTCTGGGTCATCTGACAAAATGTTAGAAGTCATGAACTCAAATATTATTTAAAAGACATAAACTTTCAGCAGAGACACAATTGCCTACCACACTACAGTTACAAAGCAGAAGATATTCTTTTGCTCCTTATTTTTTTCTATCTTTTGGAAGACTCCAAGACATCCTTGAAAGTGGTTTAAAGTAATGTACTTTTAATATGTATTTCCAATGGAAACGGATCAATTTTTGGACCTCTTGTGGTAAGAAGCAGCTCATATATGGCATTAATTCTATCCCTTGAGATCATTAGAAAAGCAATGGATCTCAAATGACCAACACAAGGAAATGCAAAGTCTGGGATAAGCTCGAGTCAAATGGAGTTGAACTGTTACAAATACTGGGCTATAGCATGGGATTTTTTTCCACAGGGATCTTTTCTTGTCTTACATTTTTATTTATCACATTTTTATTTTTTGCTAGCTCGTAAGACCTAGATGGCAACAATTTCACCTGACTGAAAAAGATCTGCTCCACATGCCAGCAGATTTAACCAAGAGACACTCTTAAGATATGAAAATACCCTGATAATGGTTTAATAGCACAATTTTCTCACTGTTCCTACATGTGAGGAGAAGGAAGGATGGTCTGATGTCAAACATTGAGACTGGTAAAACTTTCATATCACACTCCTTATGTTCATTAGTTGTGTCTAAGTTTGAAGGAAAGATAAATGGTGCAGAATGAGACAACCATATCTAGTTATGGAAATATGTGCACATTCGCCTAAGATTCCTGACTTTGTCAGCCCTGCTCACTGACAGTATGACACTGATCAAAACTGCTAGGTTTTATAGTTGTTACACTTATCTGTCACAGCTGTATGGCATGTGGCTTTGATTCTTCTTGTTATTTTTAATACCAGCTCCCAAATCTGAAGTACAGGGATGGGAGCAGTCCCTCACCTGGCAGGAGTGTTCCCAGCTTAAATACATTAGCATTTATGATATATTCACAGATTGTGAGAACACAGACTGCACTTCACTTAGAGTTTCACCTCAGTGAGATCCCATCTGATCACCCTCAGCTACACCAGAATGTCACCTGCCTGTGACAACCCTCATCAGGCTGCTGGTACCTGGCATCCTTACTACAGCTACAAAAAGAGCAAAACCACAGCATCTTACTGCTGCTGTGGCTTCACATTCTGACTGGATATAGAACTCACAGCAAAAGTCCTGTTCTCTGAGAAGCTCGTGTGAGAACGGCATGATTTTTTCTCATTTTAATTTTAATGTGATGTCATTTTGTTTCCCCTCCTCTCAGAAAGAAAACATACATTTCCAAATTGCAACTGAGGAGAGAATGGGCTCCTAACTAAAGAACAGCAAAAGAAATATGTATCTTTTTTTGTCCTAAATCCCAGCTAATGGCTTAGAACACATATTTATTATTCAGGAAACAGGAATCCTTGCCATGGTCAATGTGTCTTTTTTGTTGCCACTGTGTCGCCCCTGGCAGAAGATGTAGAAACACAGAAGCCACAGTTTGTATTATGGTTTCTTTTATAGCTTCTAAATGGTTAAAACATGATTAATAGAGATTTTGATAAATGGTTAGAGTAGGTTTTGGAGGCTAAAAGGTCAATAGTTGGCTCATAACAATCTATAACACATTTCACTCATGTCCCTCCAGCCATCCATAACAAGATTTCTTACATCTGTAGCTTCTAGCAATCATGTTTTAGTTCTTTGTAAACTGTTTATAGGTGGGATCCTAGTATAAAATGTGCCAGGGAATTGGATACCATTTGCTGAAATGCCTCAGGGCAAGTCCAAAGGAGTTTCTTTGCATGGTGCCTAAATATTGATCATTACAGTTTGCAGGACTTAGTAACACCTTGAATAACATGCAAGTAACGTTTATTGATTTTGGAATTCCAAGTTCCTTTTCTCTTACATTTTTCAAACTCAATTAGGAAGTAAGTTAGAAACTTAATCCTTATTTCTACTATAGGTAGACTGAAGGTAAAAAAACACATATGGCAGCCCCAGCACATAAGGAATATTTTTTCCTNACACAGAGTATTAGTACTTGGTACATAGGAATTTTCTTACTCAGCTACTCTAGATAGTTTGTAGCCCAGAAACTATAAGACATTGTGCAGCAGGAGCAATATCTTCTCAAAAAGATAAATGAATGAAAGTTTTATTTCCCACCTATAGAAACAACTTTCTATTATCATGGCAGTGCTTTCAGCAATTTTTCCAATATTGATCAGCTCCGTAAAACAATTTTGCCATTGTCTTACACATTTCTTATGATTGTGTAGGCTCTCTCAGGTTTCTGTTGACTTTTCTCACTTGTAGTACATTCAAATTTAGAAGAATGTATAAAAGTACAACACTACTGAATCCTACACTTTTGTAGGGACATCTTGTAGCCAGTCAGAGCAGGTTTTGCAGGCATGATCCAGCTGATTCCTGGGTGTCTCTCAAAATCTCTTACCCCCTTCTCTGAGCCCTCCTGATCCAGCATTTGACCATCTTCAGGTGAGGGAGAAGAAAATAACAAATGACACACTTGAATCTAATTGGAACTTCCTGTGTTGTGACGACTTGGGTTTTTCCCTTGTGTTGTGCAGTTTCTAGAATGGGCTTGTTCTGATTTTTGCCTTTCCCTCCTGTTAGGTCTCCCCAGAGCTATTGTCTACTGAACACTGAATAAACCAAGCATGCTGCTCATGGTGAGCTCCAGCCTCTGGCCCACCCTGGGTGTCTCCCTTGGACTTGCTCCAGCCTCTCCACATCTTACTTTTCTGGAGTTTACCAAGCAGGACATGGCAAATATCTTGATGGGGTTTCAGGTGGGTCAAATAGAGGGAAAAAACATTTCCCAGGAGATGTTGGTTGTGTCATTGCTAATGCAACTCGGGGGGATGGGTCTGACCCTTTTGCTGCAAGGACAATTGCTGACTTCTACTCAACTTGTTTCCCACCAAGAACTGGCACTTTTTGCTGTCAAGCTGCTTTCTGCCTGGTTTATCGTCAACAATGCCTGATACAGCATCTAATGTTTTTCTTTTCTAATGTTTACAATTTGAGAAATTAAAACAGGTACAGAAATTCTCCTAGTGCAGTAGCTCATATTTTCATATTTTTTTCCTACAATAAAAATCCCTACCCTATTAATATTTTTTTTAATAATGACTACATTCAACAGAAAAAAAAAAAAGAAACCATGGAACTTTACCTATGAAATAAAAAAGACTCTAAAAAGCCAAGGAAAATCCTTTTTTAGAGGCAAGACAATTTCACACAGGTCATGGACATATTTTTCTGCCCTGCACAAAGAAGTACAGATTGGTTTATTTACTTTTTTTTAAGTGTGAAAGATTGCTTGCTACAGTTTTCTTTTTCTACATTCTAAGGAGAAAAAAATACAAACAGGGAAAAAAACACTCTGAAGAAATAAGCAATATTAATATAGTCTCTTGCTCCATGATTTTTTTTTTCCTGTCTGTAGTAAAAAATACACTGAGATAGCTTCAAGGTTAAAAAAATATCAACCTAAGAGCACCAGTGCCAGAACTACTGAAGGGTTAGGGTTAGTTAGCTGCTCAATATCTAAAGCCAACTGAAAGATATCTGAGCTGTAAAGATAACTGAAGGTCATTACTGCAGGTACACAAAAAGAAGTTACCAAAAGTGGAAGAATGTCAGTGTATATATATATATATATATATGAAATAATCTTTCTTGGCAGCTGCATTCCTGAAACTTTATTTAGGTCCTTATTAGATTAAAAATGAAGATTACAATTGTAACAGTAGGAAAAAAAAGGCAAAAAAAGAAACCAATTCCATGCCTCTTGGGGTGTGCTGGCCCACTGCCTGTTATTCCTTGCCATGGTATTAATAAACTACCACATGATTTTACCATAGTGCAAAAAATGTGAGCTGGTATTATTCAGCCACTCAAACTCTTCAAACTTAAGCATTTTTTTCTTCAATACATATAATAACTGCATCAGTAGTTAATTTTAGTAATCAAACTTTGTTTTAGAGAAAGAGGAGTTTTTGTGGTTTAATAATGCGTAATCTTTCTCTAAACTGTCTCAGAGTTAATGGAAAGTTGTTGTTCTATGTATTATTTAAAAAATACATGGATGTTCTAGAGGTATTCTAATTTTGAGATGTTCTTTAGAGTAATTTCAATACTTGGTCCTTTAAGAAATATTAAAGAGTTGAATAATGGAAGAGAGATTATGGTTATTAAATACGCAGAGGATCTGCAAGCACTTTAAACTACAGGATTAGAATGTAAAATGATCTTGACAAATTGGATAAATGGTCTGGAAAAATATGATGCAGTTTAAAAAGGACATATGCATTTAAAAATAACTAACTGCACAAATACAAGTTGAGGGACCAGTGATCAGGTAAAATTTCTGAATAAAATAGATTTGATGCTTTTTTTGTGAGTCACATTCCTAGCATGACTCAACAGTTCCAGATTTAGATAAAAAATGGGCAAAAAAAGCCTAGAATATTAGCATGTATATGCAAAACTACCACACACAAGATGCACAGATAATCTTTCTGTTTTTCTTGCTATTGGCAGTTTTCCAATCAAAGTATTTCAGCTGGGTTGAGGCCTCAAATTTGAAGGAATAAACGGATCAAGTCCCAGAGGAGATGACTTGTCAAATGCCTAGAAAAATTAATAAAGGAAAAAAAAATTACTATTGTTTATTGTAGCAAGAAAATGAGAAGACACACTCCAGATAGGTACAGAAAACGTCAATGCAAAGATAAATGTAAAACTTGTTTTCCCTGTCTGGCACAAGAAATATATTGCACTCTGACAGATTTTAGTCAGATTCCCTAAGAGGGTCCATGCAAGTCAGTGAGTGCAAAGCTTAACAGACACCTATACAGCTGTGGATCCCATTTTAAGGGAGAGGGGAAGACAAGACAGTTTGTGACAATCCCTGTCATCAATGATACTATAAATCAGACCATTATCTAAAGAGAATATAAAAGGTAAGAAAATGGTACCAAATTTAATTTCTCAGACTGGGAAGGATATGCCTTTTAGTTACTGCTAGAATTTACTACAGCTTAGGAGTAGCAAAAACAAAATAAAGATTTATATTTTGAAAGCTCTACGGTTCAAAAGTGCTTTCTTGTCTTTGTCTGAAGAAATTTAATTCTTGATTTTCTTGTCATGCTCCATTCCTGCAGTGTTTTTCAGATGCAAAGAAGGGCACTCAGACTTCCTTTCCTTTCCTGAAACAGCAGCACTGCAGAAAGCACATAGAAAATTTTTTTTTTCTTTTTTTGCAAAACAACTTAATGGAGACCTCTGTACGAATTTTAGTGGTGATTTTTAGTGGTGATTTTTTCTGTTGTTTTTTCTTACTAAAACTTGGGCTTGTGTGGCTTGTGTGTGTGTGTGTGTGTGTGTGTGTGTCTGTGGTCTGTGTGAAACAAGTAAAAGTATTTATGATGCACATTTAGGCAACAAGGACACAAACTGATCTTCTTTGTGCTCCACCTCAAACTGAAGTTGGCTTGAATCCTTCCCATGTTTTCTTCACATATGTGATTTTGGTTTGCATGTCTCACTCTAGGAGGTATTGAAAAACCTGGAGGACAATGCAGGCATGGATCACAGCGAGCACAGCTTCATGAGAGGAAAGTCCTGCTTGTCAGATCTGATTGCTTTCTGTGATAGGGTAGCCCACCCAGCTGATCTAGGAAAACCAGTACATACAATATTTTGGATTTCAGTAAAGCTTTTTATACTGTTTTTCACAGTGTCCTTCTGGAAAAAATATCCAGCACATGGCTGGATAATCATGTTACACAATGGGTGAGCACTGGCTTGTGGGCTGGACACAAAGGGTTGTAGTGAACGGGTGACATCAGACTAGTGACCTGTCATTAGCAGTGTTCCTCAGGGCTCCATCAGCCCATTCCACTTCAACATCTTCATTAAGAACTTGGAAGCCTGAAGGAATACTATTTAAGTCTGGCAACAACACAAAATTGGAAGGACTATTGTTGACTATTGAGGGCAGAAAGGCCCTGCAGAGGGACATCGACTGATGGGGAATCCGCAGCCATATGAAGTGGTGCCAGATTCTGCACATGGGATGGGGAAACTCTGGTTATGTGGGTGTGTAAACCGGGAAACAAGGGACTGGGGAGCAGAGCTGTGGAAATGGACCTGGAGGTCCTGTCGATGGCAAGTTGGGTATGAGCCAGCAGTGCCCTGGCAGCCAGGAGGGACATCCCTGTCCTGGGGACATCAGGTCCAGCATGGCCAGCCAGGCAAGGGAGGCAATTGTTTTGTTCTGCTCTGCATTGAGGCACCCTCACCTCAAGTTCTGGGATAGTTTTGGGTGCCAAAATACAAAAAATATATTAAGCCATTATGAGTGTCCAAAGGAAGGCTACAAGGATGAGGAAGGGCCTGAAAGGGAAGTCATATGAGGAGTGGCTGAGGTCACTTTGTCTGCTCAGCCTGGAGAAGAGAAGACTGAGGGGAGATCTCATTAGGACCTTCAAAAGGAGGAAAAGAGCAGAGACAGACTCTGATCACTTCTCTGTGATGATCAGTGACAGGACATGAGGAAATGGGATGGAAAGGAGTCAGGAGAGGTTTAATTTGGATTTCAGGAAAACGTTCTTCCCCCAGAGGGTGGTTGGGCTCTGGAACAGGCTCCCCAGAGCAGTGGTCACAGCACCAAGGCTGGCAGAGTTCAAGGAGTGCTTGGACAACAGTCTCAGGCACAGGGTGAGATGAATAGAATAGAATAGAATAGAATAGAATAGTATAGAATACAATACAATACAATACAATACAATACCATGGAGTACAATAGAATAGAATAGAATATATTGAGTTGGAAGGGACCCATCAAGATAATGGAGTGCAACACCTGGCCTATTCAGGATACCCCAAGAATCACACCGTGGGCCTGAGAGCACTGTCTAAACACTTCTTGAACTCAGACTCTTGGAGTGTCTTGTGCAGGACCAGGATTTGGGTTCAATCATCCTGGTGGGTCCCTCTCATCACAGCTTATTCTATCATTCTATGATTCTAAGACTCAAGCTGACTGAGAATTAATGTCTTTCTCTATGTGATTAAACAAGTAAGAAATCAAGTTTTCCTCATTCCATCAGTAGTCCAGTTTCTCTAGCAGTTCACTGGGTAGATGAAGTCAGGGCCATATGGTTTGGAGTGTGAGCTGATGCCTTCATTGATATATTTCACTATTTTGACCTTCAGAACGCTTATCATTTGGGAAATAACAAAGTACGACATTCATTTTTGGTTGACACGTAAAAAAATTCTTATTCCAGATTTTGAATGTGTGTCTCGTGCCTAGCATAACTGAAAGAGCTTTACTAAACCATTGAAGAGAATTTTGGCATTTTGGTGTAAAATTTGAAATAGCTACCAACACATAGAAATAAGACTATGTATATGATTACGTTTTTTACAAAAAGAAATCTTATTTTTCAGCTGCCTTAACTTGAGCTGCTAACTTCAGCTTTAGATTTAGACTTGCAAAAAAAGTTGTTATTTTTCTGACTAGCCATGCAAAGGACTGTAACAGATTGATCACTTTTATCTCATGCAGGGTCAGTAACCAGATCTCAATCATATTCTTTTCTCATAATATCTGGCCAAAATCACAGAAATGCTGCCCAACCAGAGCTGAGCCTTCAGAGGAAGCAACAGAGAAAATCCAGATGGAAACCACAGTGGGCAGGTATTATCATAGCTGATGTGATTTTTTTTTTTTTTGATCCAGTAGCTAGATTTAAAAATTAGATAAAAAAGAAAATAAGCCAATTGAAACAACCAACATAACAATGAAATAGTGGCAGAGGCGGAGAATCCAATTTCAAAATTCCTGTCTGACATTGCATCTTTCATAAATTAAGCACATTCTAAGAAATGTTGTACAAAACAATTACTTAAATGATATTCCAGAAATGTGAGATATATACAAGTGTACAAGGAACAATGTCCTCTCCTTTTTTTAAAGTTTATGCATCAAGATATACATAAGAAATATCCCATCAAAATGGACACTAATCAGCAGTCTCATTGGCAGTTTTGCCAGAGATTAGTACAGAAATTAAAAATAGAGTGTCCAAAAATAGAGTGTCCAAAAATAGAGTGTCCAAAAATAGATATTTTCTTTTAAGTCTCTGTTTGGAATCACAAAAAATATTCAAACTAATGAGAATATTACAGAAGGAAAAAATTTTGAAATCTGTCTGGAAAGATTACAGTGCAAAATGTATTATCTTCAATCTAAATATAAGAGCTCATTGATTATTTTTACTTAATAAAATTCTTGGTTAAAATAGCATATTCCATCATCTTTCACTATCTTCATTTCCTGTATAACCAACAAACTGAGAGGTGAAAAGGAAAAGAAGAAAATTACATTGATGGCATTCTGTTAAAAAGAAAAAAAAAAAAAGACAAATAACATGCTCTTTGTGTTTGTTTGTTTGTGGTTTTTTGTTCAGTTGCTTGTTTTGTTTAAAGGGATAGGTGAAAATCATAGGCATGTAGAATGATTTGTGTTGGAAGGGATTCTGTCGATCCTCTAGCTCCAGCCCCCCTGCCATGGGCAGGAACCACTTCCACTACACCAGCTTGCTCCAAGCCCCTTCCAATCTGGCCTTGAATACTTGAAAATTAAGCGGCTTTACTAGCAATATTATCTCTGTTGTAAAAATGGACATAAGAGCCCTGTTTACCGAAATTTCAGTCCAAGGCTTTATTTTTTTCTAACAAAAATTACATTTAAAATGTTTAATGTTCTTCCTTTTATTTTTTTCCCACATAAATATAAAACCAAATCAATCATTTCCTTAAGCAGTAAACAATGGATTTTCAACTGTTGTGGCTCCAAAAGTGTAGTGAAGTAAGTGGAGCTTCACTGATTTACACCTGCTGAAGGATTAGATTAGTATAAAAAGTCAAAGTAATTACATTTATCACATTTCTCTGCTGTCTCATGTATCACACTGTAGTTTGCTATTGCAAAAGAAGTTAGCAAAGAATGGGTAAGGTAGATAAAAGCTTGTTAGTTAATACATTCATGTCTTTATAGAAGTGGCATACAGAATGGAAGGAAAAAGGAATGTCCTGCCCACGGTGAAATCTGCTATACAGTACAAGAAATATCAGAGCTCCTAATGTACCATATGGAAAGCTCTCTGCAAGAGAGCGTCTCTGTTCTACTAGAGACCACTGCAGAGAAAAGATGGATTTTACATTTTTCATTAGTGTACAGCTTAGACAGCTGAACTCTATTATAATGTCTTCAGGAAGTATCTGATCCATTCTATTATCGCTATGACAAAGAGAAAGAATTGCTTATGATTTCAGAAAGGTCACACTAAACTGATGTTCTGCCTGTATGTGCTCTAGCTATGATAGTGATAATAACAATAAAAAAAAGTTTAAAGATGAAGTTTACAGTCAGACATACTGGGGGCAGAGGGGGAGAAGTCTTAAAAATTAACATTTAAAAAGAAATTCTTATCTGCAAGACATTTTCTTACCCTCCTATTTTTCTTCAGCACACCTGCTGGCAGTCAGTATATTTATACATGTACATATAAACAGGGGACAAGATTCTGATAGCAGCTCCTGGAGGGTAAATATAATGTTGTTGTAATAAAAGCACTGAAACAGACCATTATTATTAACAGTTACATATGTACCCAGATCAATCTGCCTGGTTGATCTGGGACAGGTATGAGACAGTTCTGGCTGCGGCGTGAGGCACAAGCGAGTGCCAATTTAAAAGCTGTGTGTTGGATTTTCTGTGTTGTGCAGCCCAAGATAATTCAGCCTCCCTCCCACCAGAGCTTATTATTTTTGGCTCATAGCTCAACAGCAACCGCATGGCTCGGAGCAAGGGCAGAACAAATTCTGGCACGTATCATGGACAGATAACACACCATTCAATGCATCCCCTGTAGTGCCTTGAAGACTCCAGACAAGGTGAGCTCCTCTTGCAGTAGATGGTTTGCACACTCATTGTGGGCCACGGTTTTGCCCTACAGAGCTTGGCAATAGGAATCAAATAATTAATGATTCCTTTTGGCCTCTTTGTAATAGCGTGAATCATGATGAAGCTGCTAGGCTGCTGAAGCGCTTGTGTTAAAGCAAGAGGAGTGGAGGAACTCCGCCTAAGAAGTAAACCCCAGCGTCACTGAAACCAAACTAAAATGCACAGAGATGCTGCTGCTTTGAAATATATTTCCACGGAGCACAAAAAAATGAATTAACATTACTGGGTGGGGAGAAAAAATGGAGATAAATGCATTGGATGAGGTGGTTTCTACAGGGCCTGAGACATTTCTCAGTTTCCTGGGTGAGTGCTGGACATCTCTCTGGAGTAGGGAGTGGTAAAGAAACCATGGCGTGAATGAAAGGGACACAGAAGACAATAGAAAAGTTTTCTTGGTTATTTAGACAAATTTAAAAAATGAAGAAATGAAAAATATAAGTTTAACAAGTGACATTTCAGAAGTTTTGAAGCTTGAAAATTTTGCAAAGTGACTTCTTCAGCAGAAAAACCACCTAGACACTCATTGACCTATAATAGCCATCAGTATAAAGTCAAAAACAGAAAAAATGAATCACAGATAAAGTAAAAGGCACTGATTCAGAACTCAGTAGATTCTTTAGCATAATTCTTCCATTTTCATTTTGCTTCTTTCATTTTCTTGTTGCAAATATAGCTCTATAAACCATAGAAATAAGCTGCATGCAATTAAAATGGCATAATCGCTGAAAGGAAAGCATTGATAATTATGTTAAAATCTATAAAATTAGACGAGTCTAACACGGCTCAGAGTTCACACTTTGTCATTTGTCAGCATTTGCAGCTCTATTGTAACCTAGATCTAAAGCTTTTCTTTCCTGAGCTACTTCTCTTCAACTTGTGGGTTAGTGGTGATTTTTTTCTTTTCCTTTCCGTTTGTGCAATATAGTCCTCAATTCTTTTAACAATTTAGGGGTCTGAAAACAGTCAAAATGAAATAACATTCAGTCTTAATGAAATATTTTGTGACATATTTTTCTGAGCTTAGAGAGTCCATAGATCTGCCACGATCCATCCTGTGCTCTCTCCTGCAGAAAAACAGTTGGGGAAGTAACTTTCATCTCTATACACATCAGAGAGTTTGTGAAAGTATTGTCCTCATTCACCATTTTAATCACAGCAATAAAAGACAAACTGCACAAAGAATCTAGAGAACTAGAACAGGCGTTTATCTGTGACTGGATCCAGCAATGAATTTAAGCGCAGGCTTAAGAGCTTTGCTTGGATCGGGGATTTACAGTGCAATCAAAAAAACTAGTGAAATCAATACAAAAACTCTTATTGATGTCACTGGGCATTGGATCGTGCCCTTAATGAACTAAGTAGAGGCTGCAGTGCTGCATCTTAAGGGCCTAATCCAATACCTATCAAACTGAACTCATGTGGAGACTGGGTTTAGTTACTGTTTAACACTGTAGATTGAGATTTTTCAAAAACAGTTTAGGTGATACTTGTCAAAAAGAATGTTAATTTAAAACTGGAGTCAAATAACTGCATGAGCCTATGTCTAGCTGTCTCAGATGATAACAACTGTGAATATAATATACTGTGGTCTAACACAGTCACGAAAAAAAGCACAAGACTATCAGAGATCCTGAATTGTTCCTAGGTTGGTGGAAATCCACCTCTACTTTTAAGTTTCTGTTATTTTCCTGTGAAACACTGTTAAAGTCACAGTGAACACTGGACAAATGCATGCCTCCCCACCACTACCTCCTTACTCTTTCAATCACTTTTTCCATTTCACATGAAGATGTCACCCATACAATTCAGAGTCACTTATTCCATCAACACTCATCTCCAACATTCAAAGACTGAAATGCAGCAAAAGGAATTAAATCTTCTGATCCCAAGGAAAGTTCTCATTTGAAGAGTCATCTTAAGCCTTTTCTCTTAAGAATAGCATCTTTTTCATCTTTTTTCATCTTCTTTGTGTACTTATTTCAGCCCAGATTTTCAGTCCCAATTTCAGAGGGCAGACTGCCCCAAATTGCAGCTAAAATCCATGGGAGTGTCAAATAACCAAAGGTGCATATTCTTGACAACAATTTTGCTTTCTATGCAATGATTAAGGAAAGAGATGTCATTTAAAGACATATACTTGGAAACTAGTCAATAATAATAGTAATTAAACAGCCTACAACCACTTCAGAAGAGACCATAATGCTTCAATTCCAGCTTTTACCTTACATATTTTAAGGCTTTGGTCTCATTGTTCAATTCCTTTCTTCTCTTTTCCATCCTGAGAACTTGAAAGACCCAAATAAACAATTAAGGAAGGAGCTTATATATTTAAAGGACTACATAACATCCTGAAAAACCAGATATAAGATATACATGCAGAAAGAGGAAAAAAAAGTTTAATCTAAAAAATAGTAAGTTCATTTTTTGTTATACCAATAAGTGCATTAATTCCATGTAGAATAATAATTGAGTGCCCTTCAAGATCTTAAGTGAAAGGCAATAATTTTTCATATCTGAAGTGAATTGCTCATTTCAGTAAGTGTTTACATATCCTGCGCTTTCATTTCTCAAAATGCAGCATTCTTTCCATCATAAGTAGCTAATTAAGTGCAAAGCTTCCTTATGGAAGTACATGAAAAAAAGGGTTATGATGGAATCATTGTGTTTCTTCTTCTTTAATGGACACTTGAGAAGTCAATCCAAATTTAGAGGAAATTAATTTCCCAAAGATGTCTCGAACTGTGGAACAGAAAAAAGCTCTAGAGAATTCTCAAAAAGCTCTAGAGAAGTTATTTGTGTATGTTTAATCCTATTGAACTAGCCCATAGGAGTTCAATGTGTCAAGACAATTTTTTAGAACCCGAATTTGCATATGCGGAATGGGTAATTGTCTACGCATTTGACAGCATCATCTCTTTAAGCAACAAGTAGTTTAGATGGCATAAGGGTATGATCTTCAGACTGATGGTCCTGATATAGATATAAATAGATATGTACCTTTAGAAGGCTGTTTGTCACCAAGGATAAAAAAAGAGCTACAGAATATATCTAGTTCCCACATTTAGGTCACTTGTAATGACCAGTTAGATATCATGTCAAAACTATTAGTATTCAAGCACTGTTATTTATTTGTTTATAACCCATTTAGATTTATGCTGAAAATTTAATTCAAAAAACTAATGCAGATTAGAACTACAAGTCCAGTGTTCAAGTCTCTAAAAGGAAGACTCATGCTGCACAGATTCATCTTTGCAACTCCTCAGTCTTCACATAGCCTTGTAGCTACATTTTTAAGTGCCCTGTAACTTACTTGCCATACATAAGTAAGCTCTCAAGAGTAATAGTCGTGAAGTGTATGTTGAGATTTCTTTTTTTATTTTCTTTTTTGTGAAGAAAAATGGAAGTGTACAGCTATGTGAAAGTAAACAGTTTACTTAAAAGACAGCAATAAAATATAGATGCAGAAAAAAAGAAGCATGCAAAAATCTTCATTGTGCTACTGTGAAACTTGAGTTTTAATGTGTACTTTGGTTTCCCAAAAGCTAAATTTCTCTCTCTTTTCTTCTTCCGTGAAGCCAATGTGCATACATGTCACTGTCAAGTCTTCACTGTTCTCTGAATTTATGAGCAACCTTGGATAACCTTCATAACCTTTTTTGCCTAAACAGTCATATCCACAAAATAAAACAATGGTGCCATCGTTATCTATAAAAGCGGCTTAGCTCTTTGGACAAATGCTCCTTTAGTATGGAAGCATTGAGGATTATTAATGAATAATGATTGCTCTCAATCATTTAAAAAAAACCCAGACCCAACAGCAACAAAAATCCCTCCACATCCTATTGGAAGAACTTACTACACTGTGACAACCTTTCTTGATGTTGTTGTTGAAATAGAAGAGCTAATTTAATCATATCTTTGCCATCTTCCATAAACCACAGGCAGTACATCTCCCTGCGGACCTAAACTTAAAGAAACACAACAAAGCAGCAAAGTTTAAAAAGAATTTAGTATAGATTTTTTTCTTGTCTAAACATAAAAGGTCCTCTATAACCAGCTCCTTAAAAAAACAGAAAATGAAAAAAGAAAAGCTGTTGCTATTATTTTTGGCAGTTTGCTAGCGCAGAATACCATGCTGGCAGCACTGTCTTCAGTTATATGTGCTTCTCTCCACTTTCCAAGCTCTGTGGAATATATTTTTATCTGGGAAAAAGATCCTATTTTGCTTGGATTACTTGCTGAAAGATGAATAAGAAATGTGTGGGGTATTGTTTAATTGAATATCGAATATTGATATTGATATTTAA
>VWZV01008990.1:0-20816 GCA_013397155.1 Irena cyanogastra | reverse complement strand
ATTTTTTGTTTTCTCTTAGGATTTTTTAGTTCCTTATTATGCACTTTAGTTCCTTTATTTTGAACTCTGAAAAATACAGCGAGGTGCTAATGCTTCTAAAACCTCCCAAGGCAGAGCTGGGAAGGTTAACATAGTTTCAAACATACAGAAGTTTTTGTTAAGAAAAATTATACATCCATAGGAGATTTTCCTACAGATTTTTATTCTTTAAAGAAAATAAAATTGAATTCTTTGACTAATATTCAGTCTACCATCAAGTCACTTGTGATGAGATTAGGGACACAGACATTAGTATAGTAAGTCACAAACTTTGTAAATTATCAATACAAGACATTTTGCAACTAAAAATTCCATTGGATCTCCCGCATCTCCATCTCATCTGTAGGCAGGTTCCTGTGAGAGCTGAAATAACATTTTGCTTCTGCCCAAAAAGCTTATGGAGTAAGAGGAGAAAAACTGTTAATTCTGTTTCCTACTTGTTTTTGTCTATGGTTTAGATGCCTTTTGTTTAATCTTTTCAGTGCCCGATATGAGAGCAAATGGCCCGAATTTAGAAGCAGCAGCAGCTGAGCAGGAAAGCAATGATAATGGCAGGGCTGGTCCCCATGAACCACAGCCCCCGGGGTGGGGCTGGCTTTAATGAGGTGGTAAAATCTCACAATAAGACAGACCAGCTGTCACAGAGAACGAGAATCACAGTGTTAGTACAGTTAAAGAACCATGCTCAAAATTTCCCTTTTCTCTTTCAAATACCAAAGTAATAATACCAAAATGCCTTCCAAAATTTCATTAACCTCAAGTGTTAATGAGAATATTTCCACGTTTCTCTTGCAAGAGGTGCCTGTGCAGGGAGCTCCAAGGGCACTAGAATTTGTGAACGTACCTCTTGCTAGTAGAGAATTTAAAAGGGAGATGAGTATCACTCTAGAGCACCGCAAGGGAGTAGCAGAGCAATTGGATCTATTTCTAGGCCCGAAGAGCTACAATGGGGAAGAAATGCAATCGGTTTTGGGAACTTTATTTAGTTCAGGGGAAAGACAAATGATAGGAATTGCAGGACTAACAATTTAGGAAAGGGAAAATACGCCAGATGTTCAAGGGGCGCTACCCCGGGAAATAGAAATTCCCAGTATTGAGGCTACCTGGGATGAGAATACAGTTGAGGGGAGGAATAACATATCAGGCTCTAGATGGTTGGTGAATCAGGGAATTTTGCACCAAAGGGGCAGAATTTGGAAAAAGCCTTTGAGAATAAGCAGCAAGGGGGTGAGCCGCCCACTGCCTGGTTACGGAGGCTCAGAAAGAATATGCAGGAGTAGTCAGGAACCTGACTTCTTGAAAGTGATGCGGGTTGAGAACAGTTAAAAGGAGGTTTTGTCACCAAAGCATGGCCAGACATAAAGAAGGAATTAGAAAAAATAGAGGACCTTCCCACTTGGGGGTTAATGGTTGTTCTTTCCACACCTTTATAAAAACCCAATCCCCCGGCTAGAACAAATGAATTTTAAAGTCAATTGGTGTACTTTGGGGAAGGTATCCGTTCTTCCTTAATTCTTCTAGGGTGTTTGGAATAATCTGTATATACGTCTTTGTTCTCTGTTCTGCTTCCTCATAAGTCCCCATATGTTGTAGTCTGTTATTTAAGTTCTGTTAAAAGTGGTTTTGCCCTCCTCCCCCTTTTCACCTAGGTTAAGTGGTTTGATCCCCTGGTGTTCCCGCCTAAACCCCTGGCAATTAGGTTAACCCCTCCTTTTGGGTTTGGCTTGATCCTATCAGTCAAGATTCCCCCACCCCTTGTTCTAGAGAAATCCCTGTCCCTCAAATCCTGGCCCAATCCTGGTCCTCTCTGCCCGGCAGCGTTCCCCCTCTTCCCTCGCTGCCCTACTGGATCTCGTGACTTCCTATTCTCTCCCTCATATTCTCTCCCTCCTTCCTACTCCACTGATTGGCTCCCTTCCTATGTGGTAATTCCCCTGTACCCTTCCCCTTTTAGATTGTGATTGGTTTGTTGCAGGTTGCCTCTCCCTGGGCGGCAACCCTTTATTACCTGTTGTGCCCAGCTGTCTGGGCTCTTGTTTGCCTGCCCTTCGCCCAGTTTGTCTCTCTCCGTTGAATAAGCTGAGACGGATTTAAAGCGCAAGAGCCTCCTCTCGTTTCCTTTGCAAAGACCCTTTCATCGCTCATACCTCGACTAATCCTGACCCTGTGGGGACACTGCACCCTGAGTTGGTACAGTGTCGCCGCTGCTCCTTGGCCCTTGGTCACCGGGGCTAGCAAGGACACCATCAGAGCAGAGCAGGGCAGTGTAAGAGGAGCAAGGGACACCCATAGAATCTGAGGTCGTTAGAAATGGTAATCCAAACATCATTTCAGAGGGGGAAACACCTATATGAGCTCTTGGTTTTGTTTCACTAAAGGTCGGGATCTCCTTGTTATCTTTGTCCTTCAAGTCCACCAACTGTAGGATCTCCTCATCCCTTCCTGAGGCAGCTTCTTTAGCCACCTGATCTGCTAAGTTGTTTCCCTGTGCTTCTACAGAGGTCCCTCCCTGATGTCCTTTATGTGCACTATTGCAATCTCTAAGGGGCTTTCCAAAGCTTCTAGTACTTCTGTTATGAATTTCTCATGGCCTAAGGTTTTGCCTTTTGAATTTATGAATCCTATTTCTTTCCAGATTTTACCAAATGTATGTACCATTCCATAAGCATCTGCGTCCGACCTCATCGTTTGGGTTCCAATCAGGCTGAGCAATAGGAGTCTCATCATCCCCTGTTTCATCCCCTTGAGGGCCAGGCCTGTTCTCAGTATATCAGCTGCTCATATTACCTGGATTTCTTCAGGGGAAAAAAGAATGCCTAATACTGAATTAAGTTCCTCCCAAGTATATATAACTGGGGCCAAAAATGATCAACTTGGCTGGCTATAGCTATGGGATCTTCTAATAAGTGTTTAATCTCCTTCTTAAATTTCTGACTTCAGAGGCAGTCAAGGGCCCATTCACAAATCCAATTCCCCCTCGGGCGCCTCCAATGGGGACTTCCCTTAAATGTAGTAACTTTTCCAGTGTCTCTCCCTTCGGCAAACACTTACCCACCTGGGATCGAGTATTGTAAGGGTGACCCCCTGGAGCTGCAGCTTCTTCCTTTGGTCTCACTGCAATTGTACAATCACAAGTATGAATTATGCCTTCATTCAGGGAATTCTGCTGATTTACAATCTCCTGTTCATTCTCTTTACTAATCAGTGACACTTCTGAGGAGACTTAGAGTGACACTGGGGAGGAGAGGCTGGAGTATAGAAGGAGCAGGAGGAGGTATAGAAGAAACTTGGGATATCTGAAGGGGATTAAGGGAGAGAGGCTGTGGAGCAGTGGGAATGGGAAGGGGGTGTAGGGTGAATATTAGGGGAGGGGGCTGTTGGGGGTACGGGGGAGCAGGGAGGGGTACGGGTTGGATAGGAAGAGGTAGTGGAGGAGTAGGAGGACGGGCTGCTGGGGGCACAGGAGAAGGAGGGGGTGGGAGGAAGTCCAGTGGGTTCCACTTCTCTTCAATTCCTCTTTTTCCTCTTTAGTCTCTTTAGATACTTTATATATGCTAATCTTTTTATCCCAAATTTCATTTTCTAACCAACAGGTTGTGTATTCTTCTTTGTTGGGAATCTCTCTTAAATTGATATGCCAATTTAAGGCTAGGCATAGCCACTTCTCTTTTGACTCGTACCAAGGCAAATAGATGGGTCCCTCTTGGATACTTTCCTGTGGCCAGATGTTAACATAATATTTTATCATTTAAATTTTATCTAATTATTTTAAAGTTTTATCATTATCTCAATTTTCTAACATTTCTCCCAATGGATTGTTAAGTGGAATATCTCTTAGTTTCATTCTTCTGGTTCTTCCTCTATGGGAATTTTTGCCTGCACTTTGACCCATGGTTGTTCTTTATGGAAACAATTAAATGAATTAACCTTTGAGGTGGTAGATATGGAAAGAAATAGGCATCTAAGTAAACTTTACGATAGGAAACAAATAGACCAGAGGAGCAAAGAAAAAAGAAAAATCATAGCCCGTGGGAAAACAATGCACCGTGGGAACTCAGTGTAAGACAAGATGGCTCCTGACCAGATACGTCCCCAGACCCTTCTGGTACGTCCTGTGACACAACCCACACTGCCAGTCAACCAGCACTAGGTCACCGCCTCTTTCTGGGGAGAACCCTCTCTCCCTGAGATGTCTCTCCCAGATAACAAAATGACCTCTCCCAGTCATTAAGAGGAGCTACACACCATAACCTTGTATTCTCTACTAGTTGTGGCCCTTCAGTTACCACTCAGATCCTATCCTCTAAAGAACTAAGAGCCTCAAACTCAATGAATAAATAATTTTAAAAATTCCCTGTGCTCAAAATAATAGATGAAATCCTCACACCAAACGAGTAGCAGAATGTTTACTCCAATATCTAATCCTGCAAAATCACAGTACCCACCAAAGCAAACAAAGGCCCCAACACAAACTAAAAACTCCACATTGATTCAAACAACTCCGGGAAGCGGTCTGAGGACTTTGGGCTCCCACCTCACCCCAGAACCTCACTTCACCAGCCTTCCGCCTCTGCACGCCCCAACGAATCTAAATAAGCAGTAACTAATAAAAAATAAAATGAAGGAATATACCCACAAAACAAATTCCACTAACAGAATGCGCCCAAATAGTCTTGGGCCCAACGGTAAAAGCAAACTATAATCCTAACTGGCAGGTTCTAAACCTCCCTCTCACCCCTAATGAGTAAGGGGACTTCTCCCAGCAGCAGCCTTTGCCCTCCCCAGCCCATCACTGCACTGTGAGGAACTGTTCCCTCAACCAGCCTCCCGACTCACCGCACACAGAGTCACTGGTTTGAGGTCCTAAACTCACCCTTGGTCAGGCACCTACTTCCTCCCCCTGCCTGAAGAGGAACAAACCCCCAGTCAGTGGCCACGCACACTCAGTGGGGTCTCTGGTTAGGAGTCTCTCACCTCGCCCCAAGGGTCCTACTTCCCTAGATGCTCGGGACTTTCCCCACGTTTGCCTTAGGGAACCACCCTGCAGGTTATCTCAGTCAGTGGAACCCCCCTGTGGCCCTCCCTTGTCTGGGTCCCACCGCGTGTGCTGGTTTCCAGATCAAGGGTCCAGTGATGTCCACCCCCTCCCAGCCAGCCGCCCCAATGCCTGCCGCTGCAGCTGAGAGGCCCCAGTCCTGGAGGTCTTTCTGACAAGTCAGAAAGTTGTCCCAACCAAACCCCCACCTCCAATTCCTTTACTACTTGACTGAAGACAACCCTAGGAGCCCCCAATCCTGGGGAAGCGGGAGCCTATGCGGGTAAGGATGGGCAAAAAGGAACCACTCCCCCTTCTCCCACTCCCGGGGTCTCTCAGGGTATCACACTCATATCTCCACTCGCTTCCCTCCTTTCCCGGCTGGGCTCCTCACAGAGAACCAGAACTGCGGTACTCAGAGGTCTGCAGTACTCAGAGGTCCACACTTGCTCCGGGAGTCCACTCTACATAGCTCCCGTCTCACTCACCGATTTTCACACACACACGCACCCCCCTTATGCCGCGCCCCACTTGTGACACCAACCTGTGCACCGCAAGCCCCACTCCCTCTCGGAGGGTCCTCACAGTCCGGGTTGTCTTGACTCCAATTGTTCCTCGGACGTAGCCAGCAGTCCTTCTTCGGTACTGACAAAACACCGAAAATCAGTCAGACATGTCTTCACCTGGTTCTGCCCTTCCTCAGGACCACCTCTGGATGTGGCTATTCCCGGATGAGCCCCCAAAAACTGTTAAAAATAAATGAGGCTGGTAACTTCAAAAGGTGAGCCTGTTTATTGTGAACAGTGAACAATTGGAAACAAGGCTCCGAGATAAGCCCAGAGCCTATGCGACAAGCCAGAGCAACAATAAACTGAGTGACACCCAGGGTGCTCCTTAGGACTTCAAATTCCGCAGGAGGACCAGGTGCCGAGCACCTGCGGGGGCTTTAAAGTCTTTCGCTCTGCCAGATTGGTGCATTTCTCAATCCTTGCACCGGTTGGTCTCTTTTCTGTTCACTGGTTGATCTATGCTGCTGTGTAATTCTGACCAATCATTTCGGAATAAGTCTGTTCTGTTGGTTGGCTCGTTCTCCTGTCACAGTTTAGGGCGTTGTTGTCATCTCTCGTACTCCGTGAGATAAGCTTCTAGAAAGTTCCTTTTGTTAAATCTATTGCATCCTTGTTACACCCTCATCTAGTGGTTACATACCCATACATCAGTGCATTTAAATTAACAACTCATGACATTAATGATATCATTAAAAATTCATAACTTTTTAACACGTTATTAATTATATTATTAACAATTTAAAACTCCATCTACAAAAGCCAACTTATCTATAACACACTCAGCTGCTGGGATGGACACCAGCCCTGCAGCCTGCAGCGCCCGGGAGAACAGCAGCACCTACCGCCCGCTGGTCATCCTGCGGCCACCGCCCGGCCACTCCTTCAGCCCGGAGAGCACCAAGTGGCCGCCAGCCAGGCGCATCCGTGTGGCGCGGGAGTGCCTGTGCTCCGGGGAGCCGCTGCTGGGCCACACGTGCTTCCTGCACGCCTCTGCTGGCCAGCTGCCCAGGGATCAGGAGTGGTACCTGATGGACACCCTCTGCACGGGCCCCTACCTGGACACGCAGAAAGTCACCCGCTGGGTCCGGATGTTGGTGGCCTCGGCCTGGCTGCTGCTGCCCCAGTCTCGGCACTGCCAGCTGACGGCGCTGCCCTCCGGCGAGTGCTGCAGGTTCCGGCTGAGCGGCACCTCCGGCCTGCACTGCAGCATCCAGATGGCTCTGGCCGTGCAGCCGGGCAGCTCAGGTGCCTGCCTGAGCCTGGAGTAGGCAGCAGCAGCTCTGCCAGCAGCGCCCTGTCGGCCACAGAGCTGCTGCCTTTGTTTCCTAAATACCACCTAAGCTGTTTCACAAATTGGATGAAATCTTAGTTCTTCCCTAACAAACTCCCTTTTTTAAATTTTGTTTTAATAAACTGGAGAATGTGTCAACTTTTGAAAGCAGGTGGAATAATTTTTAGTTAGACTCTATCACTGTCTTTTAAATCTTTGAAGTTTAATTGTTGAGGGAGCTTTTCCTGCAGCCCTGGAAAGGACTCCTGGGACCCTTGGCCAAGGACCGGGGTCAGGGCTGAGGGAAAAGAACCAAAGGGCTCAAGGCGAAGGCNCGGGCTGCCAGCGCCCTCGCAGCTGCGAGCTGGCCTTCTCTGTTGGTAATCATTCTTTGTATGCATTTGGTCCTTGTTTTACAGTAATCAATATTCATCTTTTCAAGTGATATTTGCAGCTGCTGCATTTCTTTCCCCTCTCTTCTCAGTAATCCTGCAGAACTGTCCACCAGCCCCGCTCTGCACCCACTGACTGAGCTCCCACATGCAGTATTCGCTGGCCAAGGGTCTATTTACAAAAGGGGATCTATTTATTTACTAAATTACAAACAGGACGAGACAGCTGTGGAATGTGTCTCGAGCTGTTTATTTTCCAGCATCAGTCTCATTACATGGTTATGACAATGGGAAGATGCCAGCAGCTCACATCCTCAACAGCAGCCAAAGAACTCCATGTTACAATGCACTTTAAAAGGTTTTTGACCAATCGCACAAAGCAAAAGCATGTTGACAGTAATTCTATCCAACCACTATAAGCACACGTAGGCTTTGTTAGAACAGCGCTTGCTTATTTCAAAGATAATTTCTGCTTGTAAGCCTTAAAATACAGTGCAGAGCTCCATTATTGAGCTTAGAACTTCCTAATATCTTGCTAGATATACTTTTGAGCAGCTTAGGGAGTTATTCTAGTCAAGCATTAGTACACAGACCATTGTTTTATTTGTCCTTGCTTTCTACATCTCATATAACTTTTCTGCTGGCAAATCTTATGGGTACTGCTTAGCTCTAATTGCAGTTCTGCTGTTTCTGAGGCCTGCCTTTTGCAGCTTTCCCAAAACCCTCTGATTTTAAGGATTCCTAGAAGGCAGCATCAGCCGTATTAATATTCATGTGCAGTCCTTATATGCAACAAAAGTGCGTGTCAAAAGAACCGCCAACCCCAACAGAACCTCTCCCTGCCACACTCCACAACTCCTCCATGTGCACGAGCCAAATGCACCATTGCTCCGCACCTTACTCATAGTGTGCACATGAAAGCAATTCCCAAGGTAGTGCTTGGAAGATGTGGAGTCCTTTGTTTCTCTGTTCTCCGATTTTTTTTTCTTTTCCTACGCCTCGGTAACTTATGTAGAGCTTTTCCAAGGAGTTCCCTGGGTACTGTTTATGTGTGGCATAGTCACACCATCAGTGGGGATTTTGTAGGATGCCGTTTTCAAAAGCATTTGCTGCTGGCCTGATCTTGTCCTCACTGATACCTCTGAGAATTTTACCACTGACTTCCAAGTAGAAAGGAGTCTGGCTATTTAAATGCTGCCTGTTGTCCTCTCCTTGGAAATCGTCACTGTCTCTATGGGTGTGTAGATTTGCTCACAGAAACATCTTTCAGAAGATTCTCATTGGAGCAACATTCTGTGTTTTGCATTAAACTGAGTAATTTTCTTCTTCCATCTCTTTGCTAATACCATTGAGGAAAAAAAACCCAAGTTGCCCCTCAGCTTCAGCATTGCTAATTGCTCAGTGTCTTTTTTGCAGCAGTCCTCAGAGACATTTCCCTGACATTTCGCTGTGGCAAAAGGATGCCCCTTACTAGCAAAAATACTGCTTTCATGAAAAGAGATTTCCTGTATTTATTTTAAAGCTTCTCTAAGATTAAAGAGTTGAAGGAGTTGAATTTCTTTTGTTTAAATGAAGTTCTGTTCAAAAGACAAGTGTTTTGACCCTTAGGGGTGGTATTGATTCTGGCTTCTCATACTGTTAATCTTGCTTAAGCCTGGAAATACGAGTAACATTTATGAGAGCTCTGTGTCTGTGGTGTCCAAACCTTTCTGTTGCATTTAGAACAAAAATTTATTTCTGTGAGTCTTGATTATTGTAAATATTTAAGGTTCCAGAAGAAAATGATCTTTTCCTGAATTGGTAGTCAAATTAGACCAAGAAGATTATCCAGATTACTTCAATGTCCTAATTTGTGGGTACCTTTCGAGTGAATAAACCTGGAGTTTCAGAACCTCTAGAATTACATGGTCTACAAATACTTAATTAAAACTATCCAATGCAAAATATCTGTGGTCTGGATCTGTCTAATCAGACATATTTCTTTCCATAATCCATTCCATGGGTTTCCTAAACTCCTTTAATCAGGGGTTGTATACAAGATTGATGAGTGAATCCACAAGTCTTATTATTACCTTTTATTATTGCTTAGTCAATGTTTAAACTATGAATACTTCTGAGAATTAAATTAATAGTGATTTAAGTATAGGAAGGGATCATTAATTAGCAGTCTTCCAGGGATTCTCTGATCATCTCCTCATTTCTTTTTTGATTAAACATAGGTTGGGCATTTTATTGATTCAAAGATTTGCAGAACTGGAACACATTTACCTAGTCTTCCTGTACAATTAACCTTTGATATGCCTGTACTAATTGCCAATTTAATATCTTGGCTGTATGCAGAATTATGTAACTTCTGTTCTTTTTCCAGGGAGGGAGCCAGGAATACCAGAGAGATATTGATTAGAGTTAAGGTAGATAAGAAATTTCAGAAGCCATAAGAAAAAAAAAATCCTTTTTTTTAATGCTTGTGGGCTATTATTTTTTCATGTCAATTTATTAAAAAAATATAAACAATAAATAGAAAACTGACAAAACATGATCAGTTGCGCAACTCTTTTGTTTCAATTGGGTGACTAATAATCTAATAATTTAATGGTTCACACTTGGATTAAGGGAAAACCATAACAATGATGTATTAATTGAAGACACATAAAACCATTAAGAATCCTTGCTTTGAGTAGGCTGTTTTCCTATAACTGAATTTTCATTTATAACAATGGAACAAATTTTTTTTAGGAAAAAAATTAAGTGTTGTATTCATTTCTTTTCTGTCACCTTTTAGATCTCAGCAGAAGGATACAGTTTTAAGTTTTTCATAAAGTAACAGAATGGTTTGTGTCGGAAGGGAATTTAAAAGGTCACGTAGTTACAAATGCCCTACTCTGGTTCAGGACACCTTCCACTATCCCAGGTTTCTCCAAGCCCCATCCAGCCTGGCTTTCCAGGGATCCAAGAGGAGTCACAGCTGCTCTGGACAACCTGTGCCAGGGCCTCACCACCCTGAAAGTCAAGGATTTTGTGTTTCAAGTCGAATGCTTTGCACCAGTCCAGGTAGATGATGATGTCAGAAGCTCTTCCCTCATCCACCACTGCTGTAACCCATCATAGAAGGCCCCCAGATTTGTCAGGCGTGGTTTGCCCTCAGTGAAGCTGTGTTGGCTGTCCCTGTGTCTTAGCACAGTTCCCAGGATTTTGCTGAGTACACAGGGGAGACTGACTGGTCTGTAGCTCCCTGTGTCTTCTCTATCCCTCTTTTTACCAGTGGGGTTTATGTTTTCCCTTTTCCGGTCAGTGAGAAGTCCACTGGGTGGCCACAACTTTTCAAACATGATGGAGAGTGGTTCAGCCACTGCATCTGCCAGTACCCTCAGGATCTCATCAGGTCCCATTGGTTTGTGCACATTCAGGCTCCATAGATGTTCTGGAACCTGATGTTTCCCTGCAGTGGGTGGCTCATTCCCCCAGTTCCCCAGTCCCTGCCTGTGCCTCCTGTGGCCTGGGTGATGTGGCTGGAGACCTCGCTGGGGGACACTGAGACAAAAAAGGCATGGAGTACCTCAACCTTCTTCATGTCTCAAGGAGCCAGATCTCCCGTATCCTTCCAGAGAAGGGTCACATTTTTCCCAGCCATCCTTATATCATCAATACATCTATAGAAGGTTTTCCTTTTGCCCTCAACATCCCTGGTTGGGTTTAATTCTTTCAGGGTTTTTGGTTTCCTAACCCAATCCCTGTCTGCTCGGACAGTCTTTCTGTATTCCTCCCAGATATTCTCCCTCTGCTTCCACCCTCTGCAGGCATCCTTTTTGTGTCTTGAGTTTGTCCAGGAGCATCTTGTTCATCCACACAGGCCTCCTGGTGTTTATGCCTGCCTTCCTTTTTGTTGAGATGCATTGTTCCTGAGCTCAGAGGAGGTGATCCTGGAATATCGATCAGTTTTACTGGGCTACTCTTTTCTCCAGGGTTTTATCTGATGGGACTCTACCTCTTTGGTCCCTGAAGAGGCCAAAGTCTGCTCTTCTAAGTCCAGGGTACTGGACTGAGCTTGCCGTGCCCTCTCCTCTCTGCCCTAAGGATCTCAAACTGCAGCATTTCATGGTCCCTTCAGCCCAGACTGCCCTTGAGCTTCACATTCGCCACCAGCCCCTCCATGTTGGAGAACAAGATCCAGCACTGCTACTCTCCTTCTTGTCTCCTTTATTCCTTGGAGAAGGAAGGCATCATCAGCGCATTCCAGGAGTCTCCTGGCTTGCTTATTCTGTTGTGTTGCCCCTCCAACAAATTTCAGGGTGATTGAAACCCCCTGTGACAAACAGGGCTTGGGAATGAGAGGCTGCTCTTATCTGCATGTAGAGGGGATCATCCCATCAGTCTTCCTTGTGGAATGGCCTGGAGCAGAATGCAATAAAGTCACCTTTAGTCCTGGTCACCTGCCTTGAATCCTGATCCGTCGTCTCTCAGACAGCTCCTCATCCATCTCCAGGAGAGCTCCCTTCACTCCAGCTGGTCATTGACGCAGAAGATGACCCCTCCTCACCTTCCCTGCCTGTCCTAAAGGGCCTGTGTCATTCCTAGCTACGTTAAAATGTATTCTTTTGATTTTTTTTTTTTGTTCACTCTGCCATGAATGCAATCTTGGGTTGTGAAGATAATTATTTTTCAGAAGAAGAAAGAATTATATGAGGACAAAACGGGACTAATTTATAGTGTATTGTCTCCTTTTTTGAGCCCTGAAGAAAATGAAAAGGAAATTGAAAAGAGACTGATAAGAATCCTTAAGAAATGAGTCAGAAAGAGCAAAGAGGGAAATGTAATTTTGTAGTGTGGGTGATGTGGGATCATCCCAGCATGTTTCTCCTAAAATGGAATGGCTCTAAGTTGCCTGACTCTGCCCTTTAGAGCAAAATAGTCTCATCAATAATATGATAATCCTCATTGTGTTCATCCTATTGCTATTTTCAAGCACAATGCACATTTTTCAAACACAATCAGCTCTTCAAAGATATAATTGGGCAATTTTGTTGTGAATGGCATTTGATTTCAGAGCCTTTGTGGCACTCACTGGATGTGCTATGTCCACAATTCAGTAAATGAAGTTGTGCCCTAGCAACTGCTAACAGTGCAAAGACATGCAACGACCAGAGCAAACGTGTACCTCTGTAAATCAATATTTCGTTTGGGTGCCTGATAGTACTATGATTTTAAACTCTGTTTCTAGTGGAGTCAAGATATGATAAAGTAATTGTAAGCCCTGTGCCACGAAGAAGGTACTTCAATTTCCTCCCATTTTACTTGATATATGACATCTCCTTCAATACCCTTTGATTATGGGATGGCTGTTTCAGAAGATCAGCCTTGCAAAAAGGTACCCTTCAGTCACATCAATAGAAGCACAGCTGGCTGAATAGTTTTCAAATTACTTTTTCAGAGGAAAATACTTGAGTCGTTAAAACACAAACTGGTTGAGCATAAAGGTCCCTTTCAATGAGACTACCAGTACCAGTAAAAAAAAATGTAAAAGCAAACATTTCAATTTAAAGAACAGCTTTGAGAATTTGCTTATGTGAACACTAAACATGATCTATAGTATGTGCTATAGATAAAATATAACAGCTCTTCAGAATTATTGAAACAAAGAATTTGATTGACTCCTTTTTATTTGATTTGAATGGGATTTTTTGCTTTTCAAGCCTTTTTTAAGGTTTGAAACTTAGACTTGATTCAAGCCAGTGAAAATGTCAAGAACTCTTGCAGAATGGTGAAAATGTTTTCATTCACCTTTTTTAACAGTCTGTTCGAAATGCAAAGGAGAAATACTTTTCCATTCTTACTTTAACATCCTTTTGCTTGTTTATACCACAGGCATTGCACATCCTCTAACCTTGAGGCACAGGGAGCTTATTGGAAGCAAGTTTGGCTTCTGATGAATCACTGCTTGGTTGCCTGGGCTAATGAAGAGCCCCTATTAACTATTACTAGTTATACAGCCAATTTGACAAGTTAGATACAAATATTGAAGCTGGTCTAATTGGCTCTGCCAAAATGCAGTGGTGCGTGCACTCACTACTCTATTCATTGTGAATAATGTCAGTATGCCATATGTTGGAAGATTTTGAGAATAACCTTGTTCTAGAATAACCATAAGGCTGCTTATGCTTCATTTTCTTCCATTTCCTGTTGATACCCAGTTACCCAGTGTTTTGGTTTGTTTTGTTTTTTTTTTTTAATCAATACAGGGTCTTGTATGCCTGTAGAAACTTGGATGCAGTAGAAGAGGTCACTATGAAAAACAAGAGAAAGGACACCCTTTTGTACATGGTTAATCAGCCTGCTTTGGACTCTGGATGATTGACTGTGAGAAAATTTGAAAGAAGGAGCTGGAATTTGGTTTCTGGGTCTGGCCTGAAGTCTGTCACACGTAGTACTGCAGCTGAGGTGTTGTGAGTGCACCCCTGAAACTGAGCCCAGGTGGGGCCAAGAGAAGAGCACTGCCTGCTCTGAACATTGAAACCTCTGCGCTATGAGGCTGGATGGCTTCCTGTGGCCTTGTCTTCTGGAATAGATTGAGCTCTTTTGCACAGAGACCTTCTATGTCAGTAAATAATTACACCAGTGTAATTGTGATAAAAGTTATTTTAATCAGAGTTATTGTGATAGAGGGTTTTAAAAAAAAATCTGCACCTGCAGCCCAGCTGTAAATTTTTAATGGGCCCAGTTAAGTTCACTCACTAATGATGAGTTAATTGAGCATGGAGGTGTCCAAATTCTCTAGAGGTATCCAAAACAGAGGAACTCCATCTAGTGATGCTTATGCTTTTTTTGGCAGATCTTGAATCATAGAATCATAGAATGGTTTGGATTAGAAGGGAACTTGAAGACCCATTTTGTTACAGCCCCCTGCCATGGGAAGGGATACCGTCCACTATCCCAGGTTGCTCCAAGCCATATCCAGCCTGGCCTTGCAAACTTCCGGGGATGGGGCAGCCACAGCTTCTCTTGACACCTGTGCCAGGGCTTTACCACCCTCAGAGGGAAGAATTTCTTCCTAATATTGGTCTAAGCCCTGCCTTCTTTCAGTACAAAAAAATTGTCTCTTGTCCTGACACTCCAAGCCCTTGTCAGAAGTTCATCTCCACCTCCCTTGGACCTCCTTTAGGTCCTGGAGGGATCTCTAAGGTCTCTCCAGAGCATTGTCTTCTTCAGGTTGAACAGCCCTTACTTTATTATGTATCTTCATGAAAGAGCTGTGTTCCTGCCCTCTAATTATCTTTGTGGCAGTTCTTTGAAAAGGGATTTTCTTTCTCTCCCTGAAATAGTTAGGACTACGTCCAAAATTCTGGAATTTCCCTTAGAACTGAAATAACCTTAATATCAGTATAGCATCTTTTTGCAAGTGAACCTGTGAGATGCTTGTTTCCCATGGCATTTTTAGCAGCAACATTTTCCAAGCCTGGCTTCTTGCTGTGGATACTTTAAATTTTTTCAGTGTTTGAATGAAGACATTGGGTAATCAGAGTAGTTCTCCAATGGTGAGATAAGGAGAGTGGAATAAAAGTGTTCCTCCATAAATGCTTGCAGGATGTTCAAAGTGTATCCCTGCTGCACACTGTACCTATGGGGACTGATTGCAAAGGGGAGAGGAATGAGAAAATTTGCAGGTGAAATGTTAATCAACACAATAATATTAGATGGAAGTAATTCGGGGCCATGTCTAGCAGTAAGATATCCAAAGGACCCTTATTTCCACTACCACCAGGAAGGAGTGACCCAGCATCTTGTACCTTGACAGCTGAAAGGGGAAGCTGTCTGCTTTACTGGATGAGTGTTTCTCACAGCTGCAGATTCCCTTGTAACTGAAACAACGATAATTAGTGAATATGAGGATATAGGGGAGATTCAGGAGTGAAAGTGTCCTTGTCTACCTCCTGCCACTTTCCTTGGTGAGGATGTAGTTGGTGGAAAGGACAGTTTTGAGCTGCCACTGGGAGGAAATCCAAACAATTTAAAAGAAAAAGAGCTTCAAAACTGCTAAATCTACAAGCTGTGCTCCTCAGGATATGTGACACGTGCTGTGGCTGGTTTGGACATAAAACCCCCAATGCTCTCACACTGATGAATGCCTAAGTACTTTAATTTTTGCATGCACTGTGTAATGCATTCTGCACAAAGCAGTCTCTTGGAAATCAAAAGGACCACCCTGTGAGAACAGATGCAGTTTTCAGTCCCATTTATGATTCTCTTGCACTGAATACCACAGTGATATTGCCAGATAGGCAATCTCATCCCAGAAGAGATAGATTCTCATTGTGGTTTAATTCATAGAGCAGTTATTGTTTCATGTGTGATATACAGCAGAAGCTCTACAAAGTTAACTTCTGAAATGTGGGCAATGTTGAAGAAGCAGGATGTGAAGCTGCTTTGCCTCAAAGCCGTTATGTTCCCTTTTCCTTCCTGCCTTTGGTATCTCAGGTGCACCATGATAATGTAGAGAGGAAGAATATTCAGCAGAGCTATTATTCTGGGAAGATGAAAGTAAGCCAGCAAAAGAGAGTACCTCTTCTGTATTCAGGACAGGTTAAAAAACTCTAATAAATTTCTCAAGCTGAAGCACATTTCCTTTGAAATGTTTCCACCAGGGGCAGGAACAAAACTCCTACCAGGTTCAAGAGTCAGTTTTGGCTCCATAGTTGCCAATTCAGCTGGTGTGTGTAGAGAGGGAAGGGTAAGGTGAGCATAAGAAAGGGGGTGGAGGAGAAGGGCAAGAAATAATAAATGAAAGACAGAAAGTATTTTCAAAGTTGTCATTTTGAACAGCATGGTCTTGTGAGTCCGACACAGAGGTGTCTGCCTTTGTGAATATATAGGAAAACATTTCAGAAGTGTTGTCTCTGTTATTTGCAATGGCTATGGAAAACACATGCCTAATCAAAATAGGTTTGAGACTATGACTTGAAATATTATTGACAGGAGGAAAAGTTTCTTTAAATAAATACCTCTGAGAATGCTTATAAAAATGCTTTAGTGTGGCCATAAACACAAGCATTCCTGCATTTCTAATACAGGACACTAATGTAGTTGATTTTGTATTTAAACCATTTAAATATTGGTAATCAGCAGTGTTTGAGAACATGTGAAGAAGAATTAGTAGGAAACCACATCCTTTAGCTTTAGAACAACCCCATTCTTATTTTCTTGATTCCTCTCTTTTATTTTTTATTTCTTGTGATGCTGT
Source organism: Irena cyanogastra (assembly GCA_013397155.1). Taxonomy (NCBI): domain Eukaryota; kingdom Metazoa; phylum Chordata; class Aves; order Passeriformes; family Irenidae; genus Irena; species Irena cyanogastra. The sequence continues at coordinate 4,279 of VWZV01008990.1, read as the reverse complement.
GGCATTCATGGTGATCTCATGTAAGTTGAACTCAAGGTGTTGTGTGCTTGTGATTCCCTTCAAAAAAATATCACCGCATAAACCAGCCAGAGCTTTGAAAGTGTTTTTAAAACTGACTTGAAGTCTTGAAAATAGCAAGGTGTTCAACTGTGAAACATGATGCATCTTTTAACACTTCTCAGCTATTAGATATACTTGAAAAATTCAAGTAACACTTACTCAGAATAAGTCTTTTGAAGTAATTATTTTCATTTATGAATTGCAAGGTCCTGTAAAGTTGAAATATTTTTGACAAACCGTCAAAAGAGCTCTGACTCAGAGCTCAGAGCTCAGACTTAGTTTGTATGCAACACTGTAAAGCTCAGATCCATGTGTTTAGGCTAGCTAGATAGCTAAAGGCAGCATATCCAATTAAAATAAAGATATTTTATGGGACAGAAGCAGGCATAGTGATTTTTGCAATGAGGTCACATGCCTAAATTGCCAGATCTTCTCATGAAAAGTTGCACTGGAACTATAGCACATTTTATGGAATAAAATAAACAAAGTACCAATATCACAAAAGTTGTGGTTTTAAATGAATATAATGGGTTCTGAGATGGTGCATTATGGCTAGGACAATTCAGAGTATGCCTGATCCTGGCTGCCATCTTCCAGCTTGCTCTGTAGGCAGTATTTTATTGTTCCAGCTGGAACATGTTTTCATCAGTAGCAGATTATTTTTTCATGCCATTCTATTGGAGTAATTAGCTGAAAGAAAGCTGGAGTAATTATAAAGTTACATACTCCTGCTACTACTTTTGGTATATTATATTATTCCATGATACTGCTGCTCACCTCTGTTCTTTGATATGGAAGGTTCAAATCAAGTTCTTAGGAAATAAGCTCTGCTCCCTTACGAAAGCATAAAATGTTTCAAGTTAGGCTTCACACTAGAGTACAATTTTCAGTCTCCAATTCTTGCTTGTGCTTTTCAGCTTGTGCTGAAAGAATTATTAAAGAAAAAAAAATTAAGCGTTCAATTACCTGTCATGATTTCAGCAAAATAATCTGTTCCATTTCATAAGAATGGTAAGACTTTCAATTCACTATAGAGATATTGTAATGAAAATAATGTAAAAAAATTGCAGACTGTCATATTGAAAAATTTTGAAGGATTTTGCTTAAAATAGCAAATTACTGTGATTTTGTTTGAAAAAGAGTGTAATTTGTGATTCAGTGTCATCTACGTGGCCCCAGTTACTGTTCTGGTGTAGATGTATTTCCATTGGTGTAGTAGAAATTCTTCCCAAAACATCCCAGCCTATCCTAGAACCCAACTTTCCTTTATGTGTAGTGCATTTTGCATTTGTTTCCGATCATTCTTATTAATTTTACAAATAATTATGTGTCCATTTTTCAGAGAGCCACTCCTATGTTCTGTGGATTTCAGGTGTCTGTTTTCTTGTTCAGCTCATCAGAACTGCCCCCCTTTGCTAGAAGATAGGAAATAGGTGTAAATGTTTGCAGTTACTTTTATTCTTAACTGATCTGTACAGAACAAATGAAATATGAGGAACACCAGTGCTCATATGCTAGCTCTGTTTTGGCACTGCCAGTGGTGTTTATTCTCATGTATCCTTTGCATTTCCCTCGTGTGCATAGGGAGAGTATTTTGTATTAATGTCACAGGGATAATTCAGGCTGAAAAGGATCTCAGGAGGCGTCAAGTATTGTGAAAAATGCATATTTTATGATTGGCTGTTCGCAAATATTAAAATGAATAATATATGTGTTATGTTGGAAAGTTATGCTGTAGTAATTTCTTTTAAGTAGTGCTGTATTATTCTTTTTTAAGTAGTGTGGTAAATATAGTTTTTAGGCTATAGCATAATATTAAAATAGAAACTGTGTGATGTAAGGTAATTTTTGTAACTAGCTCAAGGAATGGAAAAGACAATCAAGAAATTCTTTGCACTCTCCTATCTGAGTAGAGGGAACAGCAACAGACATCAAGATCCCCAGAGAAGAAATATTGCCTCCTTGTCAGGAAAGCTCAGACTCCAAGGAACAACAAAGGTTGATATAAGGGGGGAGGGGGAAGCTGAAATTGAGCAGAAACACCCTAGTTTGAAAAGAATGTCTGAATCATGTATGAGCTGTATGAATATGCAACAGGCTATTGCTTTTAAGGGGTAATCCTTTGTTAGCAAGGTGTGCCTGGAGGTGGAATGCCAGACACCCAGACGACTGTAATTCCTTGTTTTATTTTCTCTTATTGTCCTAATTTTCATTATTATATTAATTTCTACTTCCATTACTATTTTTATTATTATTAAACTTCTAAAATTTTGAAACAAGTGATTAGCATTTTTCACAAGTATGATCTCATGTACAAAGAAATGTCAGAACTGAGATCAGACCAAGATGCTCAGGGCTTTTTCCAACTGATTCTTGAAAATCTCCAAACAAGGAGGTGATACATCTCTGAGCAACTTGCTCCATTGCCTGTCTATTTTCATGAGTAAAAAATTATTATTTGCTTCCAGATGATGCTGTTCAAAAAGCATTTGCATGGTTAGCTGTTGCTGTCTTGGCTGGGTCTGGATTCCCAGGTTAGAGCTGGCCATTGCTCTTCCCTGAATTTTATGGAGACCCTGTTGGCCCAATTTCCCAGGCCCTGTCCTGTCCATCTGGATGAGAGTTCTCAAGTGTCATTCAAATTTGCTGTCACCTTCAAAGCTGATGAATGTGGCCTCCAGCATGTCCTGCAGGTCACTGAGAGATGTTAAATGACTTGTAACGCAATAAAACCACAGCAGCCCACTTCTTGCCACGCTGTACTGTCCAAACTCGGACACAGCCAGATTGTGGGATAAAGTGTTGACCAGCCTTGGCCAAATCTGGTTAAGTCCATTGCTCCCCTGCCCCGCTAATCCAGTTTATTTGTCAGAAAAGGTAAGCTGGGTCAGGCATGCTCCACCTGTGATAAATCCATGCTGACTGTACTCAGTCACCTTCTACTTTTTCATATGCCCAGAAATGTGTTACAAGAGGACCCTATTTGTGATTTTACCAAGAGTCAAGATGAGGCTGACTGATTTACAGATCATCTCTGTGTCCTTTTTTGAAGGTGTGTGTGATTAGTGGCCCTTCTCCTGTCCTTGGGCTGAGTTCTGGCTTGAATGACACCAGCCCTGCATGCCCAGGCAGCTTTACTGAATTCCTCCTTTGCACTCTGTCCTTGCTTCCAGCCCTTTTTGCTGCATTTTTGTGCTGGATTTCTGCCATCATGTCCTTTTTAGCCAAGTCCTGACAGACTGGCTTGCCTGCCTTCACACCAGAGTGGGCTGTTCTTTAAAGATCTGCTAAGCTTTCCTGAGCTCCTTTGCCTTTCAGTGTCCTTTCAGGTCCCCACTCCACAAGTTCAGCCCAGCCCACCTGAAGTCCAGGCATTTCACTTTGCAAAAATATTTTATCTTTTCATTAGTTCAACTTTGATGTGCATGTTCCTCTGGGAGTCACTCTGCAGGTTCTTGCCTCTGAACTCCTGATGACTCCCCACCACCCCATTTACACTCTCCTAAACTAGCAGCTCTTTCTGAACTTTGATCTTTCTGGCATTTCAGTGTGACATAGCCCTCTTTGCTAGATTTAACTGCATTTGCACTTTTCCCCTGCCAGCTTCTCTGATGTCAAGATTCACTGGTGTGTTTTATTATGAAAAAGTGATAACCATTCTTTTGTATTACGTTTTTATGTCAAATACACTTGTGTTTCTATTTTTTTAAAAAAGCATCTCTCTTGAAGTGATAGCTCAGGTGAAGTACTTTCACAACAGTAAAATCTTATTTAGTATTTATCCTCTTTATTCTTTCTATTTCAAGACTTGAAATGAAACTAACTTTTTTGACTGGCAGTTATGAAGAAACGTACTTTCCCTCGAAAAGAAGAAACTGGAAACTGAACATTTGTAAGGATTATGAAACTGGATGGTATTTTCTCATTTTGTTCCAACCTGGATATTTGAGAAAGGTTTTTTTCAGTCTCACCCAGTGTTTGCAATCAAAAGTGAAATAGCCTGTCAATTTGTAGTTTGCAGGCAAGTTCACTTCGTAGTTCATAATACAGCAAATTGAATTTATTTAGATGTGTGTGCTGGTTTTTGCTGGGGTAAAGTTAATTTCCTTTCCAGGGCTGGTGTGGGGCTGTATTTTGGATTTGTGCTGACCTCAGGGGTGATGATACAGAGAAGTTTTTGTTATTGTTATCCCTGGTTTTGTTATCCCTGAGCAGGGAT